>CM060591.1:29860497-30395497 GCA_030578255.1 Tiaroga cobitis | reverse complement strand
CCTGGCTGTGGATTCTTGATAGTCCGAGATCAGAAGGATGGAGAAGCTGATAATTCACCTCCAGGCATTCATCGGCATGAATATTGCTCAGCGCTGCAAACAGCTGATTTTGCCAGAGCTTAATAATGCCCTGGAGGGAATGCTGGGGTAGTGTCCCAAGGTCGTCAGGTGGAGAATGGTTCCTGCGACGTAGCATTCCAACGGATTTCCCGAGATCTTGAGGAAGTCACGGTCAGTGTGAGGTCGATGACGGAGACCCATGGTGACTTGCAGTGTCCCTCAGACAGGGTACAGATGGGGGGAACTCCAGGCCAGCAGGCAGAGTTGCGAGGATTGTTGAGGCAGTACTCAGATGTGTTCGCAGTGTGTGACGAGCATCTTGGGTATACTGTTAGGGTGAAACATGAGATTCCCGTGACCGATGACGTGCCTGTCACCCAAGTGTATAGACATATACCTCCAAATAAATTCGAGGAGGTGAGGGAGCATATTTCCGGACTGCTTAAGAGGGGAGTTAATAAGGACAGTTCAAGTCCATATGCATCGCCGGTGGTCTTAGTCAGGAAGGCCGATGGGAGTCTGCGGCTATGCGCAGACTACTGGAAACTGAACTCGAAGACTCAGCGGCATGCGTTTCCCCTGCCGCGGATCGACGGGAGCCTAGACGCGCTGTGTAAGGCCCAGGTGTTTTCTACCATAGACCTGGAAAGCGGCTACCACAAAGTAGCTGTCCACGAGAAGGATCGACATAAGACTGCCTTCGTCATGCCATTCGGGCTGTATGCGTATGAACGGATGCCGTTCGGTCTCTGCAATGCACCGGCGACATTCCAGAGACAGTCCGTAATGGGCGATCTGGTCCAAATGGTCCTTGTTTACTTGGATGATCTTTTGGTCTATTCTAGTACATTCGAGACTCACCTGTCCAGACTTGAAACGGCTGAGGGAGTACGGGTTGAAGATTAAAGTGGAGAAATGCCACTTTCTCCAAGCAGAGGTGAAGTTTCTGGGGCACAGATTATCGGCCCAAGGGGCAGGCCCTAAGCCTGACAAGATCAGTGCAGTGGTGCAGTGGCCAGCACTCAGCATGGTGAAGGAACTGCGACCGCAGGTTTATCGCTGGTTTCTCCAAGGTGGCAAGACCTTTCCACGATGTCGTGAATATGTGCACCAAAAAGGGTAGTGGGGCCCTGTGCGACAAGTTGTTAATCTGAGTGCCAACAGGCATGTAAGCGCCTGAAGAGGGAGCTGACTTGCGTTCCAGTGCTGGGATATGCCAACATCTCTCTTCCATTCATGCTGGAAACATATGCCAGTAGCTTGGGTTTGGGCGCTGTCTTGTACCAGTACCAGAGTGGGAGAAAGAAGGTCATAGCCTATGCTAGTGAAAGTTTGAGAGGTGCCGAACACAATGACCGGAACTACAGCAGAATGAAATTAGAGCTCCTGGCATTAAAGTGGGCTGTAGCAGAAAAGTTCAGAGGTTATCTGCTGGGATCTCGGTTCCCTATCCTCACAGACAATAACCCAAGAGACGAGATTTGCCTCGGCAACTAAGGTCATTGCTCAAGCAATGGGACAAGATCAAGGACGATGGAGGATTACTGTATTGGGTAGTCGATGATGTGTTCCTAGTTAAGTGTAAGCTTCCCCACTTGTTTGGTTGAGTCAGTGCTACGGAGTGTTCATGACCAAATGGGGCACCAAGGAATTGAGAGAACTCTGAGCTTGCTGCCGGCTGCAGTGACAGGTTGAGTGTGAGTAGTTCCATGTGATCATTGAGTGTTATTTGAATCTTTGTATCGTAGTTTATGTGGTGTTGTTAAGGGGAAAGTAAACAATACTTCATTCTCTTTTGAAAAAATAATATCAGAGGGGAGATTGAGGACACGTGAGTGCACACGTGAGTTGACAGCTGCGTGAGTTTTCTAGTGCCGTGCAGCGGTTCACAGAGTTAGTGTAGTTTATATTTTTCTTGATTGTAAATGTTTATATTCACTCAAAGAAAATAGATTAAGAGCTATGTACTGTTGCACTCATTCAAGTTTATTAATACTCTGTCTTAAGAGATGGAAAATAATATAGTATGTTACTGGTAATGTGAAGAGTGTAAAATGTGTTTACTTACAAGTGTGTGTGGCTTGTATTTGGGAATGTATTTGGGAATGTTTCTGTAAATTTTTTGGAACGTGTTTCCTTTTTGTGTTTTTTCGCTGTCTAAATTTGGTTCATACACCTACCCTCAAATGGAAACCTTAGTTGTTAACGCTGCGTCTTTCTTAAACGCGGTCGGAAATAAAGAATCCTTTTTTTTTAGATGTCTGGCTGTGTTTGAGTTTTTTATAGTGAACACGTTTACACGGCCACATATACATTGTATAGAAGTTGGCTTATGTTATTTACGGGGACTTTTTACTGTACAAACTGTATATTTTCAATCCCCCTTCACTAACTGTACCCCTAAACCTACACATCACAGAGATATATCACAGAGATATAGAACAATAATTAATACTAATGAAATAAATGTCTAATAAAGGTTGGTTTAAAGCACCCAATTAATGATATTTTCCCATTTTCTTTGACCTAATCTAAATCGAGAAATATTTACAGTTAATAAGTTGTTAACAAAGTATGAAAACATTATCGAACTCATATGAGCTAATTAAACAATATGATTGGCTTAATTACAGTGACAATGAATGAAAACCTCACTATTTGTATATAGCCTATTTGTCAGGGTTCTGTCACCTCTGTCTAGTCTATTATATTGGTTTTGTGACAGAGCACTGACACTCCTGTTTTGTCTTGTACTGTGTAGCACACAGCTTGTGTTTTACACTAGCTGTGTGCTTTCATGTTGTCATATTTTGTGTGCACACTTGACTTATGAGTGTTCTCATTAGATGCGTGTTTATGTCTTATGTCTTGTTGGCTTGTGATTCGTTTTACTGGCTATGTGCTTGTGTTTTTGTCATGTTTTGTGTGACAGGTTTTGTGTGACAAGACGGGAGGGGCTAGATAATCGACAGGAGAGCACATGGCACAAGGAAACATACACGACAAGCCATGTGCTCTCCTGTCGATTGTCTAGCCCCTCCCGTCTTGTTACCTAATTATTGATTCATTTGCCCCACCTGTCCTCCCTCGTTACCTGCTTTGTTTGCTCACCCTATTTATTCTCCCTGTGTTTCCAGTCCTGTGCTGGTTCGTCTTCGTAACTTTACCCTGTTATGTTCCTCCTGTGTGTTGTCAATTCAAGTCAATTCAAGTCAAGTCAATTCAAGTCAAGTCAAGTCAAGTCAAGTCAAGTCAAGTCAAGTCAAGTCAAGTCAAGTCAAGTCAAGTGTTGTTTTCCCCCTCGGGGTAGTTTTTGTTTGTATTTTGTTTTATTTTTATAATTAATAAAAAGCCCCACCTGTGCCCCACCTGTCCTCCCTCGTTACCTGCTTTGTTTGCTCACCCTATTTATTCTCCCTGTGTTTCCAGTCCTGTGCTGGTTCGTCTTCGTAACTTTACCCTGTTATGTTCCTCCTGTGTGTTGTCAATTCAAGTCAATTCAAGTCAATTCAAGTCAAGTCAAGTCAAGTCAAGTCAAGTGTTGTTTTCCCCCTCGGGGTAGTTTTTGTTTGTATTTTGTTTTATTTTTATAATTAATAAAAAGCCCTTGTTTCCTGCACTTGAGTCCTCGGTACTTCCCCCTACCCAAAACGACCAAACCTACCTTCCACCTAAACCAGCCACTAGAGGACTCAGCAGAGAATGGGCATCTTCTTGTTTCCATCTACCAGCCCTTGCCCCTCCGTCAGACGATGGAGCGATATGGCAAGCTCTTTTCTCTTCGCCAAGGGGAGTCTACAGTAAAAGAGTTTGCCTACCAGTTTTTAATCACTGCGGAGGGGCTCGACCTTAACAACACAGCACTTAAAGACATTTTTAACAGCGGCCTGAACGAGCCTGTCAGCGCCTGGGAGATGAAAATGCTGGGGATACTGTCTTTCTGGCAGTTTGTGGGGTATGTATACCACCGTGGGGAAGAGGGTGGCCTTCCGCCTCTTGACCCACCTCCCATTCACCTCACAAACTGCCAGGTCCCCAGTCCTCCGATGACCACTTCGGGGAGAGGGAAAATAAAGAATGGGTTCGCCTCATCTGCCACCTACCCAGAGGTGCACAACGTAGCCTTTTCCGTGGCGGCTGGAACCGCTGCATTTTTTTCTGAGGCGCCCGTGATTGCTGCATCTCCCCCCAGAGATGGCTAATATTGCTGCAGCTTCCCCAGAGGTGGTTATTCTCACACCGTCTCGCCCTCGCAAGCGCAGGAAGAGGAGTTTCTGTTGCTCCCCTTCGTCCGGTGGTCCAGGAGGACCGACTTCTGTCGCTCCCCTTCATCCGGTTGTCCAGGAGGATCCGACTGTGTTGGTCCCTAATCCGGTTGTCCAGGAGGATCCGACTTTGTCGGTCCCAAGTCCGGTGGTCCAGGAGGACCCGACTTTGGTGGTTCCAAGCCCGCTGGACCCAGAGCCGTCCACTCTCCCTGTCGCACCCCAGTGGTGGCCGAAGAGGCTGCAGCATCGCTTCGCTCTCGGAAACGGAGGAGGGCTTTCTGCGTCCCACAAGGCCCGGAGGCATTACCAAAGCCTGCTGTCGGCCCAGGGGCCGTCCCCAGGCTCCTTGCCCTGCCTTTGCCGCTTTTGCTGCCGGTCAAGCTGGCTCTGCCTAAACTTCTTGCCCTACCGGCGCCACCCAAGCTCCTTGCCCTGCCGGTGCTGCCCAAGCTCCTTGCCTTGCCTGCTCCGTCCATGCTGCCAGTCATGCTAGTTTTGCCCAAGATCCTGGAGGCAGTCCCAGAGCAGTCAGCTGCCGTCCCAGAGCAGCCCGCTCTCACAGAAACGTCCAAGGAGGCCGTTCCAGAGCTGCCCGAGTGTCTTGCCTTGCCTGCTCCACGCAAACTCCCTGCACCACCCTGGCCCTCAGCCAGGACTCCATGACCGCCGGAGCCTGCCTGGTCTGTCCCTCCGGCACCGCCATGGCCCTCTGCCAGGACTCCAGAACCGCCGGAGCCTGCCTGGTCTGTCCCTCCGGCACCGCCGTGGCCTTCTGACAGGACTCTAGCCCTGCCTGAGCCGCCCTGGCTCAACGCTCCCGTCCCTCCCTGGTCTCTGCTAAAGACTTCCTGGACTGTCATGATGGCCCTGACTTGGCTCCCCTCCCTCCCCTCCCTCCGCTCTTTGTCTCTGTGTTTTGATCTGCCCGTCTTGTGTTGTCTGTTGGTGAGTTGTCATGTTCCTGTCTTGTTTTTTTGGTGTTCCTCGTTAGGGACGCCAGGAGAAGTCCCTTTAGGAGAGGGGTAGTGTCAGGGTTCTGTCACTTCTGTCTAGTATATTTCTTGGTTTTCTGACAGAGCCCTGACACTCCTGTTTTGTCTTGTCTGTGTGCCTTGTTTCATGTGCCTTCATGTAATTTTTTGTCTTGTACTGTGTTGCATGCAGCTTGTGTTTTACACTAGCTGTGTGCTTTCATGTTGTCATGTTTGGTGTGAGCACATGGCACAAGGAAACATACATGACAAGCCATGTGCTCACACCAAACATGACAACATGAAAGGACACAGCTAGTGTAAAATCTCCTGTCGATTGTCTAGCCCCTCCCATCTTGTTACCAGATTATTGATTCATTTGCCTCACCTGTCCTCCCTCGTTACCTGCTTTGTTTGCTCTCCCTATTTATTGTCATTGCCTGTGTGTTGTCAAGTCAGTGTTGTTTTCCCCCTCTGGGTAGTTTTTGTTTTCATTTTGTTTTATTTTTATTATTAATAAAAAGTCCTTGTTTCCTGCACTTGAGTCCTCGCTACTTCCACCTACCCAAAACCTGACACTATTAATATATTAACAACGCAGAGACTACAATATAGTAACTATGATATAACTATAAACTAATAGTTTGCAAATGATTTGCAAGTACTTTATTACTTTATACTTATAAAGTGATACCGATTAGCTTGTACCACATTCGACTATGAACTATTATTTACTAATAAATCAGTTTCTTGTTAGTTAATAGTAGTTACTAGAGTGTTAATATTGCATTACTGATTTTTCCTGTGTAGTTATTCATTAAGGACGGAACAGTATTCTAAAGTGTTATCAACACTAGTTATCTACTATTTATCTAACACCATTCCAGTGCTCAAAGTTCTACAAAACTCATGAATTCAACTAAACAAAACATGCCAAACCAAACAAACATAACAACAAACACAATATACACAATATACACATGAAAGACACGACTTAAACAACATGTACCAGAGTACAATTGAACAGAGAGCAATGTTCAGCCACTTCTGATTATCACTCTTGTTGATAAGAAATTTTGCCTTGAGAGTTATTTTGACAACTTTAATAATCATTAACGCGTATAATACTTTTAAAGTTGAACTGATACACCTATGTATACATATAACTTAACCCTAGACCATATTTAGGGGGGCTTCATCCCCCCGTCTTTCATCAGCTCTTTTGATTTTGTCGTCTCTCCCCATTTTTACTTAAAAAAGTTTGGAACATCATCTGTAGCTACAGTCATAGCTCAAAAGCATTTTACAATTAGAGTGGATTGCATTGGGTTGACATTGGATTAGACTGGTTCAACATTGGGTTTAACCAAGTTCAACCACCTATTCAAAGAAACTAAAAATGATTGGCTGTTTGTTTGTCAATCCACCTCTATGTATGTTCCAGTCCAGTTTCCTCTACATGCGATTCACTTTTCTTCATTGCGTCACCCGGAGTACTGGTGACTTAAAGTGAAATGCCACATAATTCTACCCCCCATCCCCCCATTCCCCCTCTTTTATATGGGAGACAAGGTAAATATGCATAATGAAATATGGGTGTGCATAGCACATTTCTATCATGCCATAACAACGTTATGATGGCTGACTCTTCCAGAACGAGTCACCACTGAATGTTTGCCCTCTGTGTCAGTGTAACAATCCACTTTAGGGGACTGTGGTTGCTGCATGCATCCTTCAGTACTGGATGGTGTTGTGAGTGCCCCAGCATGAGTCACTACTGGGAAATCCTCCTCAAAGTCAGCTCGAGGGGGTTCTGAGATATGGAGGAGATGCCGTCTGTTCCTTAGTAGTAGTAGTAGTACTTTATTGTTCAGCCTTAGCTGACAATTGGTCTTTCGTCTCGCCATACATTCACAAAACAATTAACAATACACAATACACATCAAGATAAAAATTTTCACTTTTCCTACCTCTTATTCAAAAGACTTATTGCATTTGGTACAAAAGTTTGTTTATAATTTGCTTTAATCGCTTTTGGTGTTCTGTAGCGACGACGTGATGGTCAATCATAATTCAAAAACATGATTCAAGGTGTGTGTTGTGTCTCTTGTTATAGTCAAAGCTTTTCTCTGAACAGCAATTTGATATAACTGTGCAACTGATTTTTGCTTGGATCCTATAATTTTTCCTGCTACTCTTGTAATTCTGTCTAATTTTACTTTATACACAGATGTAACTCGTCCAAACCACACAGTTATATTATACCCTAAAACACTCTCAATTAAACTTATATAATCTCTTTGCAGAACAACCTGACTCATCGAGAATTCTCTTAAAATTCTCTCAATTTCCTTAGAAAGAATAGCCTTTGATTTGCTTTCTTACAAATAAGATTCACATTATCAGAGAAATTCAATTTTACAGTCAATCATGGTTCCCATGCACTATGCAACTGCCACCCTGTGATGTGAAGGTGTAGCTATTTGGTTAATGAGCAGGGGTATTGAAAACCACAAGCTGATGAGCATTTCTATCATAATAGCCTTTACCCCTCATTCTTTGCTTTGTGAAAGTTTCTTTCAAATTAGTGTGGACAACACGCTGAAGCATGACCTTGGTCAGTGGGAGGAAAGTCCTGGTTTGCCTGGAAAAAAAGCTTTTGTTCAGGGGATGGTAAGCCATCTCGGGGGTAGATTACGAACATGGAGAAGAGCAGCACGGATCTCAGTATGGTCGGGGGAGCATTTTTCCAGAAGATGCTTGGCAGAATCGTGAGCGACTCTCGTTCGGCTCACGATTTATTCTACTGTAGCTTCAGAACACCGGTAACACCGACTATCGTAGCAAGCCTAGACGCAAGGTATACAGATGTTCTTTTGAGGTGGCTGGCCAACCATTCCTAATGATATCAGAAAGCTGTTGGGATGTGACATCTTTTTGCACGGCAGGCCTGAATTCATCCTTTTGACGGGAAGAGAGTACTTGGATGGTCATGATTTCCAGCAGGTCATCAGTGAGTTGTGGAAAGATGTGGAAAGGTGGTCTCGGGACAATGCATCAGCCACGAACAATTCCTTTCCATGTTTGAAGATCACACCTAAGTGGTAATGATGCAGTTCCATCATCATACCCTGTAAGTGGGGTGAGGCATATATGGAGTGGCTTCTTTAATGTGGCTATTAAGGACTGATGATCAGTTTGTGACAGGATGGCCGTAGATAAAGTGATGCAAATGCTACAGGCCGCCCTCGCTGTAAGCATACGTCACTAAGGACATGTTAAGAGGCATTCGCCAAGAGAACCACTGGTATGGACATATCAAAATACTGCAGAACTGGGGGATTTGCCAAAAGCTTCATCATGAGGCTCATCCCAGTACCACTCCGAATCCTAAAAAGCAACAGTCTCAAAGGACTAGTGATGTCACTGAAGGAATGAATTTTGACAGGTAATTTGTCATGCCCAAGAACTGCTGCAGTGCTTGTTTGTCCTGAGGTGTTGGAATGTATTGATGTATTAAAAAAGGGAATATATTTCAAATGCAATAAAGTATACTTTTTTCAGTAGGGTTGAATTGGC
Organism: Tiaroga cobitis; assembly: GCA_030578255.1. NCBI lineage: Eukaryota > Metazoa > Chordata > Actinopteri > Cypriniformes > Leuciscidae > Tiaroga > Tiaroga cobitis. The sequence continues at coordinate 30,386,619 of CM060591.1, read as the reverse complement.
TCTATCACTCTCTCTCCTCTCCACCTATAGCTGGTGTGTGGTGAGCACACTGGCACTGTTGTTCTGTGGCTGCTGTCGCATCATCCAAGTGGATGCTGCACACTGGTGGTGGTTGAGGTGAGATTCCCTTAAATGATTGTAAAGCGCTTTGGGTGTACAGTAGTACATATAAAAGGGCTATATAAATCCCTCATTCATTCATTCATTCATTCAACTAAAGGGGTCAAGACTGGTTCTATGTGTTTCTGTCCTTCAAAAACTTTCATGGTGTCAGAAGTGGGATACAATGGCCCAGGGACTTTGTCGTATCAATCCATTGGTTTTTGATGACAACAGTTCTGATAACTGAAAGAAGTTTGAAAAGGAATGGCACACTGTCAGATAAATCAAATATAGTACAAACCTACACGTTGTTAACCCTCTGGGGTCTAAGGTGTTTTTTGGGGTCCTTGAGATGTTTTGACATGCCCTGACATTTGTGCTTTTTTCAGTTGCTAATAAACAATGGCACAGGTGAAATTACACACTATTTAGCACAAACAGGGCTACCATAATATGTGAGCAACATGTATGTACATGTTTGAATTTTGAGAGAATATTGTTTATGCATGGTTATTGAAAAAAATAAAGATTAAAGTTTCTGAAATAAGGCCACAAAACACATAATAAATATGTGTCCACAAGACTTTTGACTAATGGATGTTGTCGCCTAGAGTTTTTGCTTCAAAATGATCTGAAAATCAGCCTGCCTAATCATTCACATACAACAATAGATTATTTTAAATTGTGAAAAACGTTTTTCTTTGTTTGGAAAGGCAATATGTGAATGGGCGTGAACGGCCCAACCCCCTCATGAATAATTAGGTGGTTCTCACCTGAGAAGACAAAGACCCGCATAATGAGCCTTTCATTCAGGTGTGTCACACAAGAAAGAATGCGAGGACAATATATATACACACACATATGTCATAATGTTAGTCTGCACCAGTCTGTCTTTGTCATCACTACACTTCCCAGGATCCCGCTTGTCTCCGCACCTGAACTCACTTCCTCTTTAGCCACACAGTAAATTTGAAACCCGGAAATCAACACCAATAGAGTTAATTTCAACACTTTAAAAGTGTATATATGGGAACCACCCACAAAGTGTTAGTTCAACACTTGCAAAAGTGTTGCCTCTCGCAACACCGACACAGTTTTACAATACTACAGTATACAACACTAAGAGTGTAAAATATTAACACCAATGCATATAACAACAACACTGTTACAGAGCACTTAAAATTCTACACTGTTCTGGTGTTGACCCCATCCTGGTGTTGATAGAACACCTTTTTACAAATAAAAACACTGTTTCCTTATTAGGGTTCTGCATTACCTACTTTAAAGAAATGTAAAATAAGATGACAAATCATTTAATCTGAAAAGAATAAATTCACTTTGAAATAAACGCATCACTCTATATTACTCTTTCAAAACTTTATTTCAAAACAATCCAGAAAGTTAAATTGTAACCTTAGTCTGAGATTATAGTAGAATTCTGTATTCATTGTAAAGTTAAAAATAAAGGCAAAATGCAAACAGTTGTTTTAACAAACTAGTTTATTAACGAACAAGCCCCTTTACATAGGTTAACTTTTAAAATAAATGAAGGCACAATATATGCATTTCTGTCATCAGAATTATATGAAAGCTGCTTATCAAATGGTCTGTAATACTTCAAGTCCTGTACATGTCAGTGAATGTAAGTCCTAGGGCTGTCACTTTTTATTCGATATTCGAATATGCATTCGAACATGACGTGAAATATCCGTAATCGAACTATAAATAAACTAACCGGTTTTTAAAGTGCCATGTTTAGCGCATTTTTTACAGTCTATGATTAGACCGTTTGTTTTTCATTTTATTGTTTGCCATCTCATCCAGTAGCGGGCACTCTAAACGTATTGTAGCGTAAACTCATGACCAAATCAAGCGAATAATAGCCAATAGCCACCCTGTTTTGAAAATGGAAGATAACACACAGAACGGCCAGCCTGAGCGGACAATTTCTACCCCAACTCATCTAAAAAGTAGTGTCTGGAAATGGACAATCCGATTGATGAATCCGAACATGAACATGTTTACATGAACGATACATAAAGTAATGTGCGCGTTATATGTCACAAGATTCAAATCCGAATTGATTTTTTGACATGCGCACACTGCACGAATATGCCGCTGTTCGCGCATAACTATTCTCCTCTATTGGTTCTTTATTTGTTTTAAACAGCAGATTTGATATTTATCCGTCTCTGGTCATGATTTGGAGACGATGAGCATGATTTGCCGTGCTGCTTGCCTGCTTATATTGATCACGCAGTAAAACCCTGCGCCCAAAACCAGTCGTCCGTGGATGATAATCTGAAACAAGCGCTGGTGGGACGTTGTCCAGCTTCACTTCACAGACGCTGAGTGAAATAAGAATTTTTTAATAACGGAACACTCATTTATGACACTCTATTCAACAGGAAGAACAGCTCGCTCTGTACGTAATACGTCATTGCACATGCGCAGTCCTTTTAGTTTCGTAGATATTCGAATATATTCGAATACATTGCTTGATATTTGATATCCGTTCGAATTTGATTTTTCTCAAAAGTGACAGCCCTAGTAAGTCCTGTGTCAGTGAAGTTGATTCAGTACCTTCGACTTAGCAACAGTAGGCCTACAGCAACAACATTCAACAGATGAAAAATAGTTGCAGGATATGAGTGGATCAGTTGTGTCCAGTTGCTAACAGTAAAGTTCAGTGCATAGTTGTTTCACAGAGCAGGAAAGGCTGTGCAGATCCAACTTTCTCAAAATCCTGGAGTGCTGGTTCCCTAGACAACACAAAACCAGACCAATTACAATTAATACCATTTGTATTTTATAAATACAGCAAGTGTATGGTGGAAAAAGATCAATCATCTTAGACTTTCGTGACTAAAACAAGAAACTATTTTGGATAGATTAAAGGGATAATTCACTTTAAAATGAAAATTCTGTCATCATATACTCACCCTCAAGTTGTTTCAACCCTGTATGAATTTCTTTCTTCTGCTGAACACAATGGAATATATTTTGAAGAATGTCAGTAACCAAACAGTTAACTGGTCCCAATGACTTCCATAGTATATTTTATTTCTTACTATGGAAGTCAATGGGACCAGTTAACTGTTTGGTTACTGACATTCTTCAAAATATCTCCCATTGTGTTCAGCAGAGGAAAAAAATGCATACAGGGTTGAAACAACTTGAGGGTGAGTATATGATGACAGAATCTTCATTTTAAAAGTGAGCTATTCCTTTAAGACTTGAATTTACTGATTTTCAAGTAAATTAAAGACTTAATTCATCCAAAAATTTTAATTCTGTCATTAATTATTCACCCTTATGTTGTTCCAAACCAGTTAAGAGTTTTGCTCATCTTTGGAACACTTAAGATATTTTTTATGAAATCTAAATCTTTGTCCCTTCGTCGACAGCCTTTTCAACTATCACTTCCAAAGCCATTAAAAGGTATAAAGGAAATCATAAGTAATCCATATGACTCAAGTGGTTTAACCTCAATTTTACAGCTTTTTTTTAACGACAATTTTGACTCATCTTTATTTACAAAATATCAATCTACAATGCACGTTAACACAACATCTGCTCTCGCATCAACAATATGCACGAGTTGAAATGTTCTCATGAATGCATGTTGGAAATTAATATTTTATAAATTAAGTGGTAAATGTTTTTTTTTTTTTTTTTGCAGCACTTGCGTAGTTTAATAAAATGTATGTTAAACCACTGGAGTCACATGGTGTACTTTAATGATGTACATTTATACCTTTCTGGGGCTTGAACGTGGAGGGACAGGAAGCTCTCAGATTTCATTAAAAATATCTTCATTTGTGTTGTGAAGATGAAAAAGTCTTACATGTTTGGAACGACATGAGGGCGAGTAATTAACGACAGAATTTTCATTTGTGGGTAAATTAACCATTTAAGAATAAATTAGGTCACGCACCTTAAGAAATCTCACTAAATAGTCAGCCGCCGGAAGAATCTGTGTTCCCTTCTTGTGGCTTTGTGATGTTCGGGGCAGCTGGGCAGAGATTTCCCATCAGTTGAGTCTAAAATTAAACAGCAAGAAAACCTCTACCGGTCAAATCATGAAAACAATTGGTTTGAAATCTCATTTTAAGTAAAAAAGAAAAAAAGATTTACTTTTGTAAAGTAATTTGACTGGACAAATTCAAAATGAGTGTTATCAAACAAAACATATCTATTTATCCCAAATAGCAACAAAGCTATGATTATTTTTTATGTTTGTGCCTCGTATGTTATCTGTTAAATCTTACCATCATCACCAGGTTCAAGTCGGTATAGTCTTCAAAAACCAAGCCTGGTTAGCCTTAGCCACTTGGTGCAACATAGAAATGCTCCTAGCATTAGCAAACACAAATAGCAAAATTTAATCATGAAAGCATATCAAACATCAACCAAAAGTTAATCTGATAAAAGCACTTTGCATAAATATTTAATCTGAAATAATTACTTACCCATTCTAAGAAAATTGGTCATCCAAATAAGGAAATAAAGTGACAATTTTTACATGCATTGTTGGTTGCAGTTTGTGGAGTTGTTCGTCTTCAGTTATAACGTTACGCTAGGTGTGCTGGCAAACGAGAGAAAAATAGTTTGAGGATTTAAGATATTTGCAGATCACAAATATTGTCATAAAACAATATAACATTATAAAACACGAATTTTAAATGAGTTAAAACACTTTGTGTTTTCACTGTTAAAAGCAAACTCCGTGTCTGCACTGCGTCACGACTCGAGTCAAAGAAGATGCAGGGCCTAGTCTGTCTGTGAGAGGTTTAGGCGCGCACATCACATAAATATTGTTACAAAACAATATAATGGCATGAAATAAGTTACTTGTTGTAAATTTGGTTAAAAACACTTAACTTACTTTCGGTGTTTTCTCTGTTAACGTCAACGTTCCCTCCTCGTCGTTGTCAGCTCCGTATTGAGTCAAAGAAGATCGCCATTGAAAAAGTTTCGGCTTGTTTAAGCGCGCCGAGCATTTAAATATCGCTATAACTCAATATATTATAAAATGCATATTGTAAATTAGATACAGCACTTAAGTTAACTTACTTTCGTCGTTTCCCTGTTAAAAATCAAACCCATCCTGGTCTGCTCCGCATTGCGCGTCATCGAAAATGCCCCTCTGAGAACGGTTTAACCGTGCACAGCACATACATATTGTTCTAAAACAATATGATATTATAAAATGCATATATAAATGCGATAAAACACTCAATATATGCCTTTCCCCCCTCGTATGCCTTGCTTCGCGAGTCAAAGAAAATGGTGCCTGTGAAAAATGTTTCAGCTCGTTTTGTCCCGCCCAGCTCGTAAATGTCCCGGATGTGACTAATGACACTCTTCTCGGTGTTATTAATTTAACTCTGCATATTTTCACCTGCCAGAGGGTGCACTTTACACTAGCAGTGTTAATCCCTTGAAATTCAACACCAGAAAATTAACACTTTACTCTAAAAGTCCTTAACACCAGGATTTCAACACTGGAGATTTTACTGTGCACCTGTTTCTCGTCATTATCATCTGTGTCACCTGTGTTCTGTTAATTATCCCATTAGTCCCAGTTCATTTTAGCCCTGTGTTTTCCCTCAGTGTTGGTTGGTCGTCGTCGTCGTCGTCGATGTATGGTTGTGTGTTTTGAAGTCCTGGAGTTCCCTTTCCTTTGATCCTGTGTGTTTATAGAAGTGAAGTTTGTAAATAAAGTACCTATATCGCAGATCCCGTGTCCTCGTCTTCAGCAGCCTACAGCAACCTGACAATATATATATGTATACATATATATATATATATATATATATATATATATATATATATATATATATATATATATATATATAATCAAAATATAAATGAAAGTCAAAAGCAAATTTTTTGTCATACCTCGAAGCAGATCCTGTTCAAATAGGTTATATGGGCCATTCTGTAGAATTGGTTCAAAGTTAGAGTTGGAAACATCTTGAAAAGAAAATTGTCTTTTTCCATAAATCTCTTATAACGTATTATTTTTTAAAGTAGACCAATACATTTTATCATACATATATTTCAAAGTTAAACCCACCCGGTCCCGAAGCGGTTTATCTGAAACATTTGTCTATGCGGTCGGGGAAGATCATGAGGATCCAGAGGTACTTCTAACTAAATTCTCTGAATTGTGCTTATCTGCAAAAAAAAACCAACAACACTTGTTTTGTTCTGTTTAAATGAGAAAAAAATCTTCAAACATCACGCAGGTATTATTGAAGATCACACATTATACAATTGTTTTGCATAAAAAGGTGCTTCCCAATATCACACCCTCATCTCTTACATCTACTTCCTGGTCAGATTAGTATTGCTTTTGTTGCCTTTGTGCTTGAGCTCGTAATGAATTTGAAAGCCACACAGGAAACAAGAGGAGAAAAAAGTGTCTTTGATATCAGATGAGTGCAACATGGACAGGAGCTGCAAGCACACAGCTATAGATGAAAAAGATCAGAGGAACAGGATAGCATAGATGCTTTCAGGGAACACCCCCACATCATTTGAATATTATAAAATGATGTCAAATAACTGGATACAGCTTTTTAATTTAATTTTTGACATTCAAGTATTGAATCTGAACCTGTTTCAAGGTTTGCGTTCTCAAGCCACCAAACACTGTTGTTGTGCAAATGAGCGGCCGGAACACATTAAAAGTTTTCTGTTTTCGGTTGAAACGGTGTTGTGTAAGCGGCCCCTAAGTTAATAACTAATGATCTTTGTAATGGAAGTGAATCAATCAAAAACTTACATTAGCTGGACAATAACTTTATTCTAAAGCTGCTGTAAAGCCAAAACAATCTCTGTTACTTTAATTTCCTATTATCAATGCTTTAAAACAATCTATATTAGTAAAAGCGCTATATAAATGAAGGTGACTTGACTTATTGCATTGCCCTATTGCATGCCAGAGCTGACCATCACGCCACATCATTTTAAATATGATTTGACTGATTCTGTTAGCTTTTGTTGTTCTTTGCAAATAATTCTAATTGACTGCAAAAGTTAGTTAAACAATATTATAATGCTTTTGTACTGAATATCACCACAGCCACAGATGATCAAAGCTATTTATTACTTTCATAATTCAGTACAACAACACTTTTGAAATACTTGATTCTGAGTGGTCACTTGTGGTATTCAGTGATCAGATATTTACTAATATTCTGTAACAGTAACAACTATATATCATACTGATCATGATGTGGGTAACTGAAATCATCTTGCATCTCAATTATCAACTGTGTGGACAATAACCTCAGAGGACTTCAGTATTAATATTAGTGTATCACTTGTTGCTTTAGTATGTTGATTGTTTTGTAATGGACTTTTTTTAGATGACGTTTTAAGATAATATTCAGGAAAGATAATAACAAAATTAGTTCCAAACGAAGCCAAAGAATCAAGCTTTTTTTCTGTCACCAAAAGACAAACAGATTGAAAAAGAATTATAAGTAAAAAGACAGCAATTTATCCTCGCTCATAGCATTCTACTCTTCCACTATGTGGCACTTATGTTCTCTGGGTTGGTTTCTTATTATAGCACTCTTAATATAAGAGAACTTCAACTGAACCTCAGATCTTCTGGTTTTCACAATCCCTTTAAGCTTATGACGTTTTTGGAAAATGCAGCACAGTACAGTATCACCTCTCATCTCTCGGGTTCTCACATGTTTACTACTGAAATGCAGTCCTTTGGTTTCATTGTTAAACTTACGGTCTTATCTGTATTGAATCCCTGCCTTTTTATTTACAGACATTTTGCTTTCTCTCTCTCTGTTAGGTACGTCTTGTTGCTCTTCATTCTATTCTTCATCCCAGGTGTGGTGATGATAATTTCCTACGGTCTCATATCCAGAGAACTTTACAGAGGGATTCAATTTGAACTGGACCAGAAGAAAGACTCTAGTGGTATGAATCTTTTTTTTCTTCTTTGTAAAAGGCAAGGCAAGGCAAGTTTATTTATATAGCACATTTCATACACAATGGTAATTCAAAGTGCTTTACATAGAAGAAATAATAAAAATCAAAAGAAATAACAATAATTAAAACAGTTTAGAATAAAGAAATTAAAACAATCCAAACAAATAAGAATAATTAAAACAGTTTAGAATAAAAAATAAAATAAAGTACAGTAAAAACAGTCGGACAAACAGCGGCACAGTGCTCATTCAGTAAATGCATAGCTAAACAGAGGTGTTTTGAGTCTGGATTTGAATGTGACTACTGTAGGAGCACATCTGTTCTCCTCTGGAAGCTGGTTCCAGCTGCGGCTGACATAATAGCTAAAAGCAGACTCTCCGGGCTTAGAGTGAACCCTTGGTATTTCTAGCTGATGTGATCCTAATGATCTGAGTGATCTGTTAGGTTTATATTTAGTGAGCATATCTGCAATATATTGAGGTCCTAGGCCATTAAATGATTTATAGACCAGTAATAATACTTTAAAATCAATCCTAAATGAAACTGGGAGCCAGTGTAAAGACCTGAGGACTGGTGTGATATGTTCATATTTTCTGGTTCTGCTCAGAATCCTGGCAGCAGCGTTCTGTATGAGCTGCAACTGTCTTATGGTCTTTTTAGGAAGGCCAGTGAGGAGTCAATTACAATAATCCACCCTGCACAAGTTTCTCTAAGTCTTGACTTGAAACAAAGCATCTAATTCTTGCAATATTTTTCAGGTGATAGTATGCTGATTTAGTTATTGCTTTGACATGACTACTGAAACTAAGGTCTGACCCTAGAGACACACCAAGATTCCTGACTTGATTTTTAGTTGTTAGACCCCTAGCGTCAAGGTATGCATTCACCTTGAGAACTTCCTCTTTGTTTCCAAACAAACTTTGTTTCAGTTTTGTCTTTGTTTAACTGAAGAAAGTTTTGGCACATCCAACTGTTTACTTCATCAATGCATTGGCACAGGGAGTCAATGGGGCTGTAGTCGTTAGGCGATAGGGCTAAGTAGAGCTGTGTGTCGTCTGCATAGCTGTGGTAAGAGATTCGGTTCTTTCTCATTATTTGGCTCATTGGGAGCATATACAGGTTGAATAGGAGTGGTGCAAGAATTGAGCCTTGAGGGACTCCGCATGTCATGGATGTCCACTCAGACTTATGGTCTCCTTTACTCACATAATAACCTCTTCCTTCTAAGTATGATCTGCACCATTTTAGGACTATCCCAGAAAGCCCCACCCAGTTTTCAGGCCTGTCAAGAAGTATGTCGTGATCGACAGTGTCAAATGCAGCACTGAGGTCGAGTAGTACCAGTACTGATAATTTGCCTGTATCAGTATTCAAGCGAATATCGTTTATTATCTTTATGAGCGCTGTCTCTGTGCTGTGATGCGATCGGAATCCAGATTGAAAATAGTCAAAGTATCCATTCAAGCTTAAGAATTTGTTCAGCTGATTGAAGAAAACTTTTTCAATGATCTTGCCAATGAAAGGAAGATTTAAGATCGGTCTATAGTTGCTTAATATAGTCTTATCCAGATTGCTCTTTTTCAAGAGGGGCTTGACGACTGCAGTTTTCAGGGAGTTTGGAAAACTACCAGAAAGAAGTGAGGCATTAACCACTTTTAGGAGATCTGCTTCTAAACTGTTTAACACACTTTTGAAGAAAGATGTGGGAAGTGCGTCAAGGACGCAGGTTGATGTTGATGTTGATGTTTTGTGGTTGATGTTCTGCGTCCTAGCGGGAGGGTCCTGCCGCCCTCGCCGCGTCCTAGCCCGCCAGAATGGGCGTGGCTTAGCGTATATAAGCGGGGCTCGGAGGCTGATTCTCTGGTTTTCATCGACTGAAGCGAAAAAGCGCTTGTGGCGTTTGGCACGGCAGGTTACGCAATACTCGTTCCCTCTTCTAGAGAGAACCGAGGTTACATTAGTAACCAGTATCTTTCTCTTACGAGAGGTTCTCTCGTATTGCGTAAGTTTAGCTTACGCTACGGGAACCCATTGTCCACGCCGTGCGCGCCCGCATTTAAGCATCTCTTCTTGACAGACACAGATCTAGCTTCAATGGCAGGAGAGATCAATATATCAAAGAAAATACAGAAATGATCAGACAGTGCTACATCCTTAATAACAATCGATGAGATGTTTAAACCCTTACTGATAAGTAAATCTAGAGTGTGTCCATGATTGTGTGTGGGACCATGTATATGCTGAGTCAGATCAAAAGTTTTTAAAACAGTTTTGATTTCTTTTGCCATATTGTTTTCTGCATTATCTATGTGAATGTTAAAATCTCCAGTAATAGCAAAACAGTCAAACTCTGAGGAAATTGTTGATAGCAGTTCTGAAAAGTCCTCAGCAAAGGCTGGAGAGTATTTTGGAGGCCTGTAAATAATGATAAGTAAAATATGTGGGGCACCTTTTAACACAATACCCAGATATTCAAAAGAGGGGTAGTTGCCAAATTATGTTTGCTTACATTGATAGACATCTTTAAAAAGAGCAGCTACTCCCCCTCCTCTCCTAGCAGCTCTGCAGACACTCATAAGTAAAGTTAGGAGGGGATGTTTCATTTAGGACTGTTGCACTGCAGCTGTCTTCTAGCCAAGTTTCATTTAGAAGCATAAAATCCAGGTTGTATGTTGTTATTAAGTCACTGACTAGAAGTAATTTATTTTTAAGTGAGCGGATGTTTAAAAGTGCTAACTTAACAGTCTTACTTTTTGTTACTTTTGTCTTAGTTTGGCGTGCAAAAGGCACCAGATTAGATCGGTCTGCTGTACGGCTATTGAAGGCCTTAGACTTTCTATCATGTTATCGAACAGCAATAGAGAAAGATACAGGCACACTGGGTTCCCGCTTGTTCTGTAAACATTTGAGAAAGTTACTGTTTTTATAGCGGGGACCCGGCACATATCACTGAGAGCTGGCATCAGTTGTTTTTGGTTCACCTCGAGCCGATGGAGGAGGGTGTGGGCCCTGGCGTTTTTGCAGAGGCCGAAGAGCTCTCACAAGCGGAGAGCGAGCTGGGCCCGCAGGCTTTCGTGGTTTTGGGGCCTGACTTTTTTTGGTTGATGTCTGGGGGCTTGCAGATAGTTTGGTTCCAGCAAACACCAGTTTTTCCATTTTCTCTGAGAAACACAGAAGATGCTGTGGAGATGCTGGAGATAGGGATAACGTGTCTGGTGATAGGGTAGAGGCTGGAGGGGGCTGTTTCTCTGGTGTTATTGGAGGCTGTAAAATGCTGTCCTGGTTTTCCAGCAAGTCGTCCTTGGGTGCTGAATGTTGGAGCAGTTCTAGTATGTCAAAGTCTGTCTGTGGTGAGCTCTGTGGGCAGGGCTCTGCTGAGATTGTGTCCGTGAGCAGATGTTGTTTTGGCTGAGTGGTGTTATCATTGTCCTTGTTTGACGTGTCAACCGCATGTCCATCTAGGTGCTGAAGTGAAGTTCTGTGGTCATTCATACTGTGGCCAGGTGTGTGTGTGCCATTCAGGTTGAGTGTATTGGCACACACTGCAGAAGGATGATTGAGGGAGAAGTAGATATTGTCCTTTAGCACTCTTGAACCAAGTTTGTTTGGGTGGTGGCCATCCTGTTGAAACAGTTGCCTCTGACTCCAGAAAAGATTGAAGTTGTCAATGAAGTTTACTCCTTTTATATTGCAGGTTTTTTGGAGCCATGTATTAAACCCAAGCAACCGTGAAAATCTGTTTGTTCCTCTTGCTGGGAGTGGTCCACTGATGAATGTTTGTACTTTCAGTCTTTTGAGTGTTTCAAAAAGTTCATTGAAATCCTTCTTAAGGAGTTCTCCTTATGAATATCATTTTTCCCCACATGAATGATGAGTCGATTTGCAGTCTTATGTTTCATGAGAATGTTCTCAAGTTCCCTGTTTACATCAGAAGTTGTTGCTTGTGGAAGGCAGCATGTAGTTGTATCCCTGCTGCTAATGTTTCTGATTATGGAGTCACCCACTATCAGAGTCCTGTGCTCGGCTGCGCTCTGAGCTGAGTGACGCTGTCTGCTTGACCTTGAGCGCCAGTTAGCATCAGTGTTAGCTACTGGCTGATTCAGTCTTTGTTCAAACACATTCATCAAGTTTGGGGATTCCTCATTTACATTCACTAATACTTCAAATCTGTTCTCAAGATGTATAGGCGGTGATAGGAGACCAGTATTTGCAATCCTTGTCAGAGCCGTATCTGGGGTAGAGGAGGCTACTGCGGCAATATGTGATGCTCGTGACAATCTGATGTCTCGAGTGCCTTTGGGTCTCGCTTCCTGTTTGTGCCACCGATTTGTAAGTCGATCGGCTTGTTTCCCTACACTCAGTATGGCCTGTCGAGGAGGACTAGATTCATGGGACTCACCGGCTGTAGGCTGAGGATGACGAAGCTCTGTTGTGTGTTACGTCTGGTTTGGTGGTCCCACAAGTAACTTTGTTTCAAGAGCTACAATCCTTTGTAAAAGTCTGTGGCAGTTAGTGCAACAAGTAGATTCCAGAAGAGGCATTTTCTCTTATCCTTTAGAATATAGGCAGTTGTGTTTTCCTCCCCGGAATGTAAGCAGTGGGAGGCTGGTTGAATAAAAGTATTCTGCTTTTTTTTGTAGTAATCCAAGCGTTTGAGCACTGTGTTGATTAACTGAAGTTAAAATTAGGTGATAAAAGGAGATAAAATATAAAAATATAAAAGCGATAGAGCAAAGCGCGGAGCGGTAAGCAAGAGCGTCCAAACAGTAGCCCTCACACCACAATTTCATTAAGCTCTTGAAGCCCTGTGTAGTCTGAAGCATGCCTGTTCACCTTGATGAACCACCTGGAAAACTTCTGAAAGATTGCACTTGTTTAGCCACCAGGCATTTTCCATTTAACAAAGGTTTTTCTGCTGGCACTTGAATCCAATTTAAACTTATCCTTTGGATGTTACCTGTGACTTGGATTTCCAGTAGTGAGCCAGTGAAGCCCAAATTTAAATATCTCTAATTCTGTATTGTTTACTGGTTATGGTGTTTACTGGTTTCATGTGTGCCAAACAGCCAGTCAAAAGTTTAGTCATGTCATCATTTGAGACCTTTCTTTTTAAGAAACCTCTTGGCAACGTTTTTTTTTTTGTTTTTGTTTTTTTGCATGATGTAACTGCTACGAGTTAGCTTGCTTTCTTTGGCATTCTCAAAGACTCAACAGACTATTGCCTTCTCTTCCCATTTTGTGTTAGAGGCTGCTTGACCCACATCTCCCATGACGAGTACTGAATGCACTAAGGTCATGCTGAGTACCTCCCTGTGTGTTAAGGTTATTTTTTTCACTGATGTGCTGGAAGTAAGTTATTTCAGGGAGAAGCTTTAGACAACTTCAGTGAGGTGGAAATGGGTACTTCTGAGGGCATTGCAGTTAAAGACCTCCACAGGTACCTTTTATTAGAAGTGTCCCTCAAAAAGTAGGCAACTATTTGTACCATTGCTGGGATCAAATAAATGAGGCTGGAAAAAAACTAGAGTGAATACTGAAGTTAATATTTTGGAGAACTCAGAGTAGGGACATGCAGAACAAGATCTTTACATATTTAAACAGGCCAATGGTTATACAGGTTGTTATTTTCCCTACTTTGTTAATCCCTTGTATCAGGTCCATACAGTGTTAAACGATACTTGTATAAATTAACCTTCCCATCCTCGTAATGTTAATGTGCTCTGCAAAACGATACAGGTTACTAACGTAACCTCGGTTCTCTCTAGAAGAGGGAACGAGTATTGCGTAAGTTTAGCTTACGCTACGGGAAAGATTCATCTTCTCGAGATATTGAAGCCAAAAATTATCCTTAATTTGTATATGTTGTCAACGCAGTGCAGCAGCTAGCAGACCTAGAGCGGGCATTCTAGCGCGCTCATAGGCTGCTCTGCGGGAACTGCGCAGCCTACCAGTGAGCCCGGCGTGACGTCACGTCCAATCGAGGGCGCTCGCGCCCTCGCCGCGTCCTAGCCCGCCAGAATGGGCGTGGCTTAGCGTATATAAGCGGGGCTCGGAGGCTGATTCTCTGGTTTTCATCGACTGAAGCGAAAAAGCGCTTATGGCGTTTGGCACGGCAGGTTACGCAATACTCGTTCCCTCTTCTAGAGAGAACCGAGGTTACATTAGTAACCAGTATCTTTCTCTTACGAGAGGTTCTCTCGTATTGCGTAAGTTTAGCTTACGCTACGGGAACCCATTGTCCACGCCGTGCGCGCCCGCATCCACCTCATGAGTCACAAAACTTCTGTGAACCCAGAAAGTGGGAACCACACGCATTGTACATAAGCGCGAGGAAGCGCGAGTACCATGAGCGTGAAGCGCGTGTAAACAAGCACTGACAGGCAATACAGAGCGGCCGTGTGAGGCTGGTGTATTTAGGCATATACAGCACATAACCTGAAACAGTGCAGCTCAACCAGAAGAGCTGAATTCAAGTGAGGGTAGCCTGCGCATGATAGTATCTGGGCAAGGCTAGCCTCTCACTTAAACAGACAGCAGTTTTGCCTGCAGGGCGGGAACTTCTAGGTTGTAAAACCTTACAAAGGTGGACGGAGAGGACCAGCCCGCCGCCACACATATGTCTTGAATGGAAATTCCACTTGACCATGCCCACGACGAGGCCACGCCTCTAGTTGAATGCGCCCTGATGCCCAAGGGGGACTGCAGACCTTTTCCCGTGTAAGCGGCTGCAAATGTGTCTACTATCCACCTGGACAGGCTCTGTTTCGAGGAGGCGAGACCTTTAGTGCGCCCACCGAACGAAACGAACAACTGCTCAGAGTGCCTGAACGGTGTGGAGTGCGTAATGTACAACCTCAGAGCTCTGACTGGGCAGAGGACATTAACATTACTTTCGCTATCGGATGCTGGCAGAGCCGATAGAGAAATGACCTGTGCTCTGAATGGGGTGCCAACCACTTTGGGAACGTAACCATGTCTAGGCTTGAGGATGACTTTAGAGTCATTCGGCCAAACTCAAGACACGACGTGCTTACAGACAGCGCGTGTAAATCCCCCACGCGTTTGACTGATGACAGTGCAATCAGAAAAACAGCTTTGAGTGACAGGTATTTCAGGTCTGCTGTGTCCAGGGGTTCAAAGGGGAATGCTTTCAGGGCCTCTAGGACCAGTGAAAGGTCCCACATAGGAACCGAGGGGGGGCGCGGGGGGTTCATCCTTCTGGCTCCTCTGAGGAAGCGGATGATAAGCTCGTCTCTGCCTATTGACTGGCCGTGCATTGATTCAGAGAATGCTGCGACAGCCGCCACATAGACTTTGAGCGTGGAGGGGGATCTGCCCCTATCCAGCAGCTCTTGAAGAAAACTGAGCAGCCGCGGGACCCCACACGTTCACGGATCGAGGTTTTTGTTAGTGCACCACTTACAGAACACAGACCATTTGGACACGTAGAGCCTTCTGGTAGAAGGTGCTCTAGACTGCGAGATTGTGTTCATTACTGCGTCTGGTAGGGATACCCGTTGATCACCCACACGTGTAGCGACCAACGCTCCGGGTGGGGATGCCAGATCGAGCCGCGTGCTTGAGAGAGAAGGTCTGCTCTCAGCGGGACAGGCCATGGGGCTGTCTGTGACAGCCGCATTAGCTCTGGGAACCAAGTCTGGTTCTCCCATCGCGGGGCTATGAGGAGCACTGAATGGCGCGTTTCCCTGATTCTCTTGATCACCTGTGGTAACAGAGATACCGGAGGAAATGCATATAGCGGGCGGCTGGGCCACATCCGGGCGAGCGCGTCCATGTCCTTCGAAAAGACGTCGGGCAGTGAGCGTTGTCTTGTGACGCTAAAAGGTCGACTTCCGCTTTGCCGAAAAGGCGCCATAATA
Organism: Tiaroga cobitis; assembly: GCA_030578255.1. Classification (NCBI taxonomy): domain Eukaryota; kingdom Metazoa; phylum Chordata; class Actinopteri; order Cypriniformes; family Leuciscidae; genus Tiaroga; species Tiaroga cobitis. Next base: position 30,370,672 of record CM060591.1, on the reverse strand, counting down.
ACTGGACTGTTTGGGGGTGCAGGGACCATTCTCCCGGGGGAACGTTGTCCCTGGACAGTCTGTCTGGGCCATCGTTCAGGTGACCCGGCACATGTGCAGATGAGCGCAGATGGTGCTGAGACCAAACGAGGAGGCGTTCCGCCAGATTGCAGAGGTTCCTGGATCTGACGCCGCCCTGGCGATTTAAATAGGACACCACCGACATGTTGTCCGAGCGGAGTAGAACATGGTGGCCCTGAATGAGCGGGAGGAAGCGTTTCAGCGCATTCTCGACCGCTATCATTTCCAGACAGTTTATATGGAGGAGTTTTTCCCGGTCTGACCACAGGCCGAAGACTGGTCTGCCCTCGAGGCAGACGTGGTCCTGCAGGCTTTAGGCGCCATCTCGCAGAGGGCGGGCAAAGGTGCGCTGCGACAGCTTCCTCGACCTTTGGAATGGAGCTGTATCCCTTCTTGGCGGCGCCGTCCACCTGGGAGAGCGACGCGGAGACAGAGGAATGAAGCCTCGCGGAGAAAGGGGCATTCCAAGATTTAGCCAGTTCCGTGTGCAGCTCAGGGAGGAAGGGCGCGGGCCTGGAAGTGGGCGCTTGACGGCAGCGACTTAGCAGAAAGCAGCCATTAAGCCTGTTGGGGGCGGGCTCTTGAGGCGGTGACCACTCGAGCCCGAGGCGGTCGACGGCCTGCGAGAGGAGGCGCATAAGTTCGGCTTCCGCTCCAGCGTGTGTTCTCCCAGACTCCTGAATAGAAGAGGAGGCGGAGCGATGAGAGCTCGACCACTCCTCGCTATCCGAAGCTAGGATGGAACAGCTTTCTCCTGCGGCGAGTCCATCCGCGTCGTCCTCAGACTCGACGACAGGGCGGGCCGTAGCCGGCGACTGTGCGTCGGTGAGAAGAGGCGAGGAGGGCGTCGGCGAGGCTTGAGGGAGGGACTCCGGCGGCGAGCGCGTCACGGCGGCGGCCGGCTCCTGCGGCCTTTGTGAATGGCGCTTCTTCTTCCTGTGCGGTGCAGCAAAGGGCGGAGAGAAAGCTTCATCCTTGAAGGCTTCGAGTCGAGCCCGCAGGGTCGACATCGGAAGGTCTTCACAGTGCTCACATCCTCCCGAAGAGAGGGCAAGAGCAGCATGTTCCTGGCCCAGGCAGAGAGCGCAAATAACGTGGCGGTCTCCGACGCTGAGAGGGGCTCTGCACGAGCCGCAAGTGGACCGAGGCATCTTTAAAAAGACGCTCGTGCTCTTTTAGATGCTCGGTAAGCAATAGAAAAAGGATACGACGCCGGATAGCGTAGCTCGCTTCGGAAGGCTGAAGGTGGCGAAGGCGGCCGGCTTCCTCAGTCCTTGTCCTAGCTGGCTTTGTCGCTGTTTCGACGGCGGCGGCTTCTCAAGGTCCAGCGATGCGAGGAGCTTCGCTGAAGAGATGAAAATCAGAGAATCAGCCTCCGAGCCCCGCTTATATACGCTAAGCCACGCCCATTCTGGCGGGCTAGGACGCCGCACGTGACGTCACGCCGGGCTCACTGGTAGGCTACACAGTTCCCGCAGAGCAGCCTATGAGCGCGCTAGAATGCCCGCTCTAGGTCTGCTAGCTGCTGCACTGCGTTGACAACATATACAAATTAAGGATAATTTTTGGCTTCAATATCTCGAGAAGATGAATCTTTCCCGTATCGTAAGCTAAACTTACGCAATACGAGAGAACCTCTCGTAAGAGAACCCACATTATGCCATCTACATTAAACCTCTGTGACACTAGACTTTTCTGAAGCTCTTGCTCTCATGCTCTAGGACTTCCGTGTTTAGTAAATATAGTAATAATTTCAATTATTTTTTTAATATACCATAAACTCAATGCTTTCTTGCAGCACTGCTAATATGCAGCTTTAAAGTTTGTGTTCTTTGAATTCAACCAAGAGGTCAATCTGTGGCATTTAAATGCTCTGTTGGTTACAGGTCTTCAGCCTGTTAGTTACAGGAGTTCAGCAACCTTTGAACGCAGAGGATTGTGAAATGTCTTCTGCATTCTTTCCAGTCTCTCCATTTACTTTCATTCATGGGTATGAATGGAAGTCAAGGGAGTGCACATTTCTAGTGTTAAACAGAAATAACATACATTTTCTTTTAAAAATGGAATGGAGTGAATGTACACCTTCTTAATTTCTTCACTTCTTTTATTTACAGGCGTAAAGAATGGGTTGAATGGTGTAATGTCTTCTGGCCATGATGAGAGCGATGGATGTTACATCCAGGTCCCAAAGAAGCCCTCTGCTATAGAACTTTCTGCTCTGACCACCTCAGCAACCGTCAAGACAGACCGTCCACGGAGCAACACCTCAGAGGCTAAGCTCATTGCTAAGAAACGAGTGATACGAATGCTGATCATTATAGTTGCCATGTTCTTCATATGCTGGATGCCTCTGTACTCAGCCAACACCTGGAAGGCTTTTGACCAAAAGTCAGCCCAGCGCACTCTTTCCGGAGCTCCTATCTCCTTCATTCAGCTGCTGTCCTATACCTCAGCCTGCGTCAACCCTATTATCTACTGCTTCATGAACACCCGCTTCCGCAAGGCTCTCATTGCCACCTTTGGGTGTTGCTGGCGGTTATGCCACAACCGGAGGAGGAGGAGGGAAGGTGATGATGAGATCACTGGGGTCACAGGGGCATCCATAGCAAAGTTCAGTTATACCACTGTTAGCACGGTAGGACAGTGTTAGCATTAGCATTGCAAGTGTCTCCAGTTTGATCCATGAGCTGTGTGCTTGTGACATTTACTGCTTGTTTAGGAGTTTAGATCACCAGATGTGTTCTTCTTTTTCATGGTGTCAACATGCTTTGTTCGGTGTCTCAGTGTTAATTTTTATTTGGAAAAATTACCTAATTTGTCTGTTCTTTCTGGCCAAAGTTGGTGTGTTTTTCTTTGGTTGTGTCTTCAACTTTTAGCATTGTGATACAATCAAAAGGTGCAATACATGGGATGTGCAAAGATGTAGCTTCATTTTTATTGTGTAAAATCTTATCATGCATGGGATTTGTTAGTAGGGAAATACCATAGAAATATTCTTGTATCTTTGATGTTATGGAACCAAATACTGCATGTAGCATGATCAAACAATAGAGTACTGGTAGATAGCTGCTTTCTGGCTACAAAATTGTACAGCTTTTATTGTTTATTTTGAGTGTTGTGATGACTGTATTTTTTGTTCACTGTTTTGTTAGTTGTATAATAGAATCTTTGTCGTAATGAGCTTTGCTTAAATGACCCCACTGAGAGTCCTTCTATTGTATATTCTGATAATAACAGCATTATATGGTCTTGTAGGAGACAATGTTTAATCTGTGCTCCTTCTTTTTTGATGCACATCTCCAACAAGTTATCCTTCATGAAGATGTATCAGGTGGACAAGACAATTCAGTCATCAACGGAATCAACGGTCTCTTGGAAATCTTCATCCCAGCTGATGTTATCAAATGGTCAATAAGCTGCATTACCAACGCTATCTCACGAATTCGTACGAATTCGTACAATTTGTCTAAACCCACTTGATGGGTTTAGGGGCGGGATCAGGTGTAGGTCATTTGTACAAATTCATACGAATTGTGTAACTCGAAAAATATGTACGATTTAGATTTTTTTTCACGAATTCGTACAAATAAGCCACCTCGTAAAATTCGTACGAATTGCCGTGAGATCGGGTTGGCATGACAGGTTGGAATTTTTTTGAAAGACTCCAACTAGATGCTCTGGGAAATAATGAAATAAAAGGAAAATAATAAACTGTAGATGGAAGTTTAATGTGATTGCATGGAGGCACTAATGTTCTAATACACATTCTAGCAAAACCACTACAAAAAAACAAACAAACAAACAAACTTTATTAAATTGGTGTTGCTCTAATTGATTTCTTCCTTATTGCTGAAGCTGATGAGACTCCTGGGATATTCGGCTTCTTGCCTGGCCCAAACAAAGCCTCTTTGAATATATGAAAGGCAAGCTAAGCTCTTGTTTGTGCTGAAATTAATTTATTCAGTGGTTCATGCTAAACATGAAAGCTGGATCTGCACAGCAATACCAAGTGCTTTAAAATTCACCCTTAAAAGGATTGGACACACATGAGATGTGTATGTGCTTATACTTATCTTGTTATCCACTGGATTGTGGGAATGCTTGTATGTATATTTTATTTCATAACACAGTTGGCAGTTGTTCCAGTTTTAATTTTTACTTCAGATTAGTCAGATTAGGGAATTATGATGAAGTTGGTCAAAGTTGGTATGATAAACTTTAGGGTCCAATTCTCACTATTAACTAACTATTAACTATGACTTTTGCCTCAATAAACTCCCAATTACTGCTTAGTAAGGTAGTTGTTCAGTTTAGGTTTTGGGTAGGAATTGGGTAGGATTAAGGTATGTAAAATATGATCATGCAGAATAAGCCATTAATATGTTATTTATAAGTATTAATAATTAACCAATATCCTAATAATATGCATGATACTAAGCAACTAGTTAGTAGTGAACATTTAAACACTAAACTAAAGTGTTACCATAAAGTTTAGAAATGAAACCACATATTAGAAACAAGTAATTTGTTAAACCATTACAAATAGACATATAAGTAGGCTTTTGATTATTTCTGAGTAACAACAGATCAACTCTATAGAAAAAAAAGTTTAACACATACTCTACAAATATAAATTGAACTTTATTTCAAACAATATATCAGTGAGAATAGATCAAGTCAAGTCAAGTCAAATATATTTATATAGCGCTTTTCACAATACAGATTGTATCAAAGCTGCTTCACAGTATCAATCAAAACAGCTTAACAATGTTTGTTTATTACTAGAAAAAAAGACATCCAAGTTTGGTAGAGCTGATCAATGGTATGATTGGTTAATTAATTTGAATATCCCCATCAAATAGATCAAATAAAAATTATATGACAAAATGCAGCCTGTAGATGTATGGCCAGGTGGCAAATGAGAGGTCTAAAATACAATTGAGTGTTTTTGCAGGCCTATATAAAATGGTTGTTTTTTAAATGGTTTTGTGAATGAAAATCTTTCTTGGCAGAGCGGAAGAGAATTAGGTAGAAGAAAAGAGTTGTACAGCGGGCACATGCTCCCTCCATTAGAATTAGAATCTTTCTCCCCTCCTCCTCATGTACACAAGGCTAACTTTGAGGGTCAGAACTAGAATTCACAGCTTCATAATTTGTCTATGTGCCCCCAGGATATTCAGTGAGCAAATACTTTAGTGCGTACACACCCTCCCTCCTTACCTCTTCCATTTCTTATTCATTCAGTCTTGTTCTTTCTTTATTATCATTCCCTACTTGCAATTTTTCTTTTCATCGATCAGTTTTTCCTCTCTCTCCATTGGACCACCTGGGTATGTGGCAGACCTATATCGAACAAAAGTCTTGGGGATAAACAGAAAGTGTTATTTCTCACTCAGACACACAACCTGTCTGCCAAGCAGCTGCTGTTATTTCTCTTGTTGTCAGTGACATCAGCCAAAAGCTACAGTTGAATTAGTTCGTCTTGCAGGTTTTTGTTTGGGTAGATGACTGATAACATAAGTCTGGCCATTTATTTCAAACCATGCCAACAGAGGGTATGATATGGATCCTGTTTCCAAGACAACCATTACAGTCAAGAAGAATGGCTTGATTAGGACCGAACGAAACAATAAGTAACAAATAGAACCTGGTTGAAATGAAAGCTACCTGAATGAATAAATAAATAACAGCAAAACAAACAATTACTTGGGAATAGTTTTAGATAATCAGACAACAAATAACAAAGAACTACATTCAGAAATTCATCTGTTATCACAGTCAAGCTTGACAAGGAGTTTTCGGCTAGTCTAATGAAAGTGCACTTTTGATGTTTGGCAGGTTAAACAGGAACAGGTTACCAGTTGTTCCACCTTCTGACATTGTTCAGAGAAGATTGCTTATATTTTCTAACATGCTTATGCTGTCTTGCGCTGTTTCTGTGGCAGATGTAAACAAGCACTAACAGATTGATAATTATGCAGTGTTTCAAAGTTTCTCTACTCTAAAATGTTCTCTTTGAGGAATTATCCTCTGCTAGTTCCCTTATTACATATTCAGAAATGTGTTGTATTTCTTGTGAGTGCTTATATAATATACTGTCCTTAGGGTTTATATTTTGACATGTAAATACAATGATTTACTTTTATTCTGAATGGATATTTTTTTTATGATAAATCGCTAAATGTCCTTTTTTTTATAAATATCACATGATTTCCACACTATGGGGTAGGGAAAAAATGTAATGATTTATGGAAAAGTGTTTTAAAAAAAAATAATGAATACATTAATTACCCACACAAACAAACATAGCAGGAAAAAAACAAACAAACATACATGTCACAGTGTGGTGCAGAAGTAGACGAAAAGGCAAGAGCTCCAATGCAATTACTTTTACTTACAAAGAAACTTCAGGCAGGTACAGACAGGCAGGATAACCAGCCCGTTCACATCCCAAGGCATCATATACTGACGCTTTTGCCAAAGCGTCTATATCCAACGCACATGGCACCCTTTAGCGTCAATATGAGACGCAGATATATGGCGCCTCCTAGTGGTCTAACCCTAACACTACCCCAGACCTAAACCTACCCATAACTGAAGCGTGTTATATTGACGCTAAAGGGTGCCATGTGTGTCGGATGTAGACGCTTTGGCAAAAGCGTCAGTATATGACGCCTTGGGATGAGAATGCGTTGGGATAACACACGCTAACAAGACCGACTGTGAAATTACACCCCCCTTCCGGTAGGCGCGTCCTCGCACCGTAGAAGGACCGACAGCAGAGGGAGAGAGGGACCAGGGCAGATCAGGCAGTGCGGGCGGCCAGGGCGGAGACGACGGAGGGAGGAGCCATGGAGGGGACAGGGCAGAAGACTCCAGGGGGCCGACTGACGGGGGAGGAGCAGGTGGGAGAGAAGACCAGGGTGGAGCCGTAGAGCAGACGAGACCGGGTGATGCTGAGGTACTGGAGGGACATGGTGACACCGAAGGCTCATGGCGACTGAAGTGTAGACAGGGACAGAGAAGGACACGGTGGACACAGAGGGAGTGAGGACCAACGGGGAACTGAGGGGAGTGAGGAGTCCAATAGAGCCGTGGGGACGAAGGGACGAGGCGTAGCCAGAGGAGAGGAGTCCAGAGGTGAGGGAAGGCCGACGAGGGACAAAAGTGAATCCGGGGGGACAAGGGAGCCTGGCGGAACTGGGGGACTGAGGGGCCATGGTGGAGCTGAGGGAGGTAAGAGCCAAGGTGGAACAGATGGAATGAAGGGCCGAGGTAGAGTCCTGGTTGAGGAGGTTGGAGGCGGAGACCGGGGATCCACCGACCCTGAAGGCGTTGGTGCCAGGCAGATCCTTGGCGACTCCTCAAGGGTGGATGCAGGAGCAGAGGGGATGCCAGGCAGATGGAAGGAGGTGGGAGAGGGAGGCTGGGTGGGAATTCAGGTTGGGAACAGTAGGCTCAGTTTCGGGGAGGCAGACGTGGAGCGCAGGCTAAGCGTGGCTGACGTGAAGCGCAGGCTCGGCGTGGCTGGCCGGCTCTTTGCTGGACGGCTCTTTGCTGGACGGAACCAGTGGTAAAGGCTCAGTGCTGGACAGGACCAGCGGTGAAGGCTCTGTGCTGGATGGGACCAGCGGTGAAGGCTCTGTGCTGGACGGGACCAGCGGTGAAAGCTCTGTGCTGGACAGGACCAAGGGTGAAGGCTCTGTGCTGGACGGGACCAGCGGTGAAGGCTCTGTGCTGGACGGGACCAGCGGTGAAGGCTCTGTGCTGGACGGGACCAGCGGTGAAAGCTCTGTGCTGGACGGGACCAAGGGTGAAGGCTCTGTGCTGGACGGGACCAGCGTCGAAGGCTCTGTGCTGGACGGGACCAGCGGTGAAGGCTGGTAGTGTAGTGAAGAGGCGGAGACAAGACAGACTGTGACAATACACATCCAATATAAAAGCAAAATTTACTGGTCCTCTAAGATAGTGAGAATTGTGGGAATTCAGTTTAGTTAAGCACCATTCAACACAATTTAGTGATAAGGTTGTTAAAATGCAGTGTATTGGCTAAAACACCACAATACACCTTGGCCACCATAGCCTTAAATGAGGGAGAGAAAATGTATGAGACTCTACAGGATCTGTCTGAGTGTGTGTGTGTGTGAGCACTTGTGTATAAAATAGATTGTACTAATAGGCAATTTTTGTAGCAAATTGTCCTTTCCTTTAGCCAATATCTAAATTTAAATGTGATTTATACATTCATCATAACTTAGTATAGTTTGCAGTTTTGTACTTTGTAAAAGTTATGTGACATTGTAGTTTTTTCCCATGTCTGAGATCCATTTTAGGCTTATTTATGTTCCTATTTCTTACGTCTTAAAGAAAATGACAGTGTTGACAGATTTGATTAGGCATTTGTATGAAGCAAACTATAATATATGGCGTTGTTTCTCAAAGAGTAATACTTTGAAGTAATATTTTCTCCCAGTGTTTCACTCTTCCATCTTCATCTAGTTGCTGCTGTGATGGATGGGTTTCAAAGGGCAAGCTTCTGGGCAGAGTTTTAAGTGGGCATACACGCTATGTGCATTGAATGAAAATGTAGTCTTCTGAACTGTAGGAGGAATACACATGGTGTGAACAGAAAACATTTCTTACTTTGAAAAATATTTTTAAAAACCTTTTTGAAAATAATGGTGAAGATGTAGGCTATACACTCACATGTATTCAAGGTCTAAGAAAAATATATTATTACTTTTTACTTCATTGTTATACACTACTTAACATTTGTCATTAAACCAGAGGTCTTCAACCCTGCTCTTGGGGACTGACTGTCCTCCATCCCTAATCAAACTGTACACTCCATGCACTGGCCCAACAACGGAATCCAATGTCATGGTTGAAGGTATTCTGCGTGTATGTCTTTTCTGGTGCTTCTGGAAAAATCACTTGAATTTATGAAACTGTTGGTTTCTAATTTTAATTCTGACTTTAATTTTGTGATACTTTGTTTATACTATGTCTCTGTTTTAACAGATGATCATAAGATTAGTTGTGATTTAAGGCGAGACACGGCAGGCAAAAACATCGTTTTTTTTTCACTGGTCAATTTTGAGATTGTGGGCTATTTGTCTTCAATAACATGTCTTCTTTCAGACTTGTGGTGAAAAAAAATCCAAAATACACATTTAGGTCTTTATTTTACTACACTTTGCCTGTTTGCGTCTGTAGATTTCTCCTAAATTCAACAAAATGTTGTCGTTCTAAATCAACATGCTGCTCTGCGATCGCGATCTGCACCCTGTCATCACACACACCGTTGGAAAGAGCGCTCTCTCCTCTACTTTGTTGTCGAATCCAAATATGGTCATTTCCTTTTAATCAGCAACCAATCGTGAAAGTACAATGGGCATTTAACTCTAAAACCGAAATCTCATTGGCTGATGTCAATTTCTGACAACGTGATTCGTTCAGATGCATCACGTGACGTGCTCTGGCATTTAGATGTGTGTTTTTGACTGTTTTTCTGTTCATTTGGAGGCCATAAATGCTGTGTTATAAGTTGTAATGTGATTTAGATGGTTTGTATTGTTGTTGCTAATGATTTGATAAGATATTGTGTCTGTAAATAGTTGTTTCACTAAAAAAAGTATGAATTTTTACATTACAAATCTTTAAATGCTGTTTTCCCAAAATGAGTTTTTTGTCATTCTCCAGTAGAAACTTTTCAGCCTGTGTAGCACCTATGTGCACCAAACTTTCCAGTTATACACTTAGCAGTATCTGAAGATATTTTCAGAGGGATTTGTTTATAAATCATTCCTGGCCTGATTTATGTGACATTTTAATAAAAAAAATAGGGCGAGAATTGATTTTTTAAGGCTATGGACAGTATATTTTGATTTTCTAGGTAATGAAAGCATATATCATTAAATCCCTTTGAAATTCTTTTTTCATCTTGTGTGTAAACAAAATGAAAAAATAATTCTGCACCTAGCTTTATCATATGGTCAGATCTATCTACCGAAAATATATGCAAAACTGTGCATATTTAATGAGATAATGCCTAATTTGCATAAGTAAACATACAAATTTCAAAAACTTGTAATACATTTTTTTTATATACTTGTGTAAGTAATCAACTGAGAAAGTTCCATGGTGATATATATTATTTAAAAAATTTACCCTATTCACCTGTAGTGTCTCGCCTTATTAAGAACTTCTGAGGGTCCCCTAATGCCGAATAGAGATCACGTCGGCCGGATTGTGTTTCTCACGGGCAAAAAGTTCTAACTTTAGTCAGTGGATGCAGGGTTAGCTAATACCTCTTAATTCGGTGGCCTACTGCTCACTCGTACAAAAAAGTGTAGTTTATTTCCACTTCCATACAATTTGCTAAGTCAGTGATAGACAGAAATAAAAAGGCCTTCCGATGACGTGCCTATTGTTCCATTCATACATGCGCCTTTAGTTTGACCTAATCCTTATAATCTACTAAAATAAAGATTTCAGAATAATCCAGAATAAATCAAGATTTAAATTTTTTGTTTTAAACATAAATTAAAAGGATCAGAAAGAATAGGCTACATGATACACAACTGATCAGCATAAAATACAAACACAATTAAAAAATGCAATATTAAAAATAGTTTCAAAAAGCCAGCATGGCAATAGAGACACACTGCAATTTTGTGGGAAGTTCTGCTTAAAGGTGCTTTCTTGAGTGGTTTGCCAATTCCCTTTAAATACCCAAATGGAAAAAAAGATTATTGTGAATATGAGATTGGCCTAGTTGTGGTGTGCTCTCTCTCTTAGATCCCTTCTTCAGATTAGTGAGTTTTACTGTTTTATTGCAGGTTTGAATTCTTGAATTCAATCTTAGGAGAAATCCATTCTTACTGTGTGAAGCAGGTTGGATATAAACTTTGCAGGACAGTGGGTCTTCAGAAGCATGGTTAAAGACTTTTGATTTAAACTTTTGGTATATAAAAGTTTTTTGTGATGAAACCAGCATAAATACAATACAGTTCATACAGTTTTTTGAGACTGTATGATCTTCAGAAGACTGAAATCTTAAAAACAGGGGGGAAAAAAAAACGTGTTTGTACCCTGACCCTGTAGGCCTATGTTCTGTTTAATATGACTACTCCTTGTCACACAAGCTGCGAGAAATCTGTATCAATGTCTTTTTCTCATTATATGTTTGATATATTTAGAATACCTGTGGCAGCTTGTTTCTCAATGTGCAAATGTCTTTGTCGTGTTCTGGGTTTGTAGTTTGAGGCCAAGGCTAAAATAAAGCTTTCTCTATGCTGCCATGGTAATCTGTCTTCTGTTATCACGTCTTTGAAACTCCCACCTCTTCCTCCTCCATCACAGAATGTTTATTCAGCTACTTAGTTCCCAGGTGTTGTCTCACAAAATCTATTTCTCATGGAAAGCCAGTGTTGTGACAGCACTGGTACTCAAATTTTTTTGTCTGCACAGCTCTGAGCATCAGGACAAGATTATACAGTATGTATGTGTGTGTAGACAGTAGACGGAGTTTGAAGGTGAGATGGTGTGTTAAAACCACCAGAAAGATTGTTGTGACACAAATGAATAACAACTTTATTGCAGCCTGCAACAAACAGTAATTAAATCTAGAGTAAACTGACATTTGAAAATCCAATTAACCTCTTTTGTAACCCCTTCATAACTCAAATAAATTTCAACAGACTGTATTCTCAGTAGTGAATAAAGGGCATTACTGCATTGTTTAACATTTGATATGACTAGATAACATAATATCCATAATATCCAAATGATCACAAGTCATCCCTCATACTGAGCTGTTCGATTACAGCAGACTTCACATGTATGTAGCCTAATACATTACAATAAAGACACATTTTGTAATGAACTGTCACTTTCTGTAAATCCCTTAATCTTATAAAGAATAAATCATCAATAAGGACTGAAGACAATCCCAGTCCAAAAAATGCAACATGGAATCTCGGATTTGTATTCTCAGTGACACTGATTGAGATCCTATTAATCCCTAAACGAGTCATAGTCTGATAACATTCAGACAAAACAATAGGTCATTCGGAACTTTCACGATAAAGGTTCACAACCTAATTTATGGCATAATCCATACTGCCCTTCGTTGTAAAATTTAGCTTTTCTCAAAATTAATGTAATTATATTTTCTAAGCTGTAGTCAAAAATAGGACTAGCACTGACACTTTTTTTAGAAAAGGCAAAAATTATGGTTTCACTTTATTTTGATGGTCCCTTTAACACATTCGGTTGTCTATGAGTAACATTGCACCTACACATCTACTAACTCTCATTAGAGTTTTAGTAGATTATTAGACTGGTAGGGTTAGAATCAGTTGACATGTAGTTGAAAAATTACTTATAGTCAGTAGAGTGTCTGTTGGAGGAGCATCACAATAAAGAGTTAGCAGATATTAAGCAGACAGTCTACTAATACTCTAATGACAGTTAATTGACATGTAGTTGCAAAGTTACTTATAGTCAACAGAATGTTCAAAAGGGACCATTAAAATAAAGTGTTACAAAAATGTTATCCTTAGACATGGAAGAGCATTTAGCACATCTGCAAGTCAGGACTGTGTTAATATTCACTTTAACCGAACAGTTCTTTTTGTCTTGTTTCCTTGTGGCAACCATAATTGGGGTCAATGTCCTCTTTTTGCTTCTTTTCACAACCTTCTCTGTTCAATTGCCTTATTATCTCTCAGGTTTACAGTTCACACCTGCCTGTCAAGAATAAATTTCCTTGTGATTATTAATTAGCTGCACACATGGGCAGGCAGGTAATGAGTTAGAAGGAAAATGAGGATTTTAAGGGCATCCAGACGACATAAAAGGAAGAATTTTTCCATGTTTCATTCATCCGAGTGAATGGTAAATCTCACACTGAGATATGACTAATCCAAAACAAATGCAATTACTGCTGTGTTCGCGCTGTCAGGGGAAGCTAAGCAATTCTCTCTGCCTGAACGCTTAGTTCTCAAGCACTTATTTTCATTTAATCTCTTAAAGTCGCATTGAAATGGAAGTTGAGATTGTCATTTTTTCCTTGTTGTGACGTATATCCGAGTGAAACGGCTTCTGAAATTAGAAAAAAATGTAGGGCGGGGCTTGATTTCGTCTTTCGGGAATTGATTGGATCGTTGGAGGCTGACACTGACAGGTTCTCCGATAGCCGCACAGATAGCCACACCCTCATCGGGTCTGCCGCACCCTTTCGCCATGGCACGTGACCGAAAGAGAAGAGAGGTCGTTTCGAGGAGGGAGGGAAGGGTAATGTATTTGATTAAAGATTATAAGGGTAGCCTACATGAATTTTTAAAAAATAATTAAGTGCACAGATAAATTTTATAATAAACACTACAATATTACATATAAAAAGAAGATTTGTCAAATTTGATTTCATTCCAACTTTAAAAAAAGACTCCCAATGAAGAAATCACAGTGAAGAGAGAGAGAAAAAAATGCATTAAGGATCGAAAAGATTGCCAGATCGCAAGGGGAGCTGCTATGTTTTTATGAGGGTCAGTCTGAGTCAACAAGTCTCTCCTGGTCACACACACTGTCATTGTAGCAGTTATGAGATTCTGTCTCCACGCTGCTCATTTCTGTGGTTAGACTGTGTAAACATTGATCCTGGAGAGACATAAGGTCAAAGTAATGTCTTGTGAGGGATACAATCTGTGTGTTTGTGTGCAGTATTTAATTTATAAGTCATATCTAGTGCCCATCTCCGAAACCTTGGTCATATCAGGGGTGATGTATACGTGTGTGAGCTCATGTGAGAGGCTCCTGGGCCTTATCTCAAGACCGATTACAGTGTCAGGAGACATTAGGCTACAGATCTCTCTTTGGGTCTGTCCAATGTCACAGTGTTTTAAGAAGCAATTCTAACAATCTAAAAGAAAACTGCACTCCCAACAATAAAATATTTGAATTACTGACAGCCTTTCACTCTTTCACACTTTCTGTCATAACCTGTCATTGAGGATGTTCTAAAAAATTGTTTACCTTTTCTTTTCTACTGTCTGCTGGACAGTAAAACCGTTTGCTGTTTTGACTGCAGTGACTCAGTCACACTGGCCTTGATGGTAATGAACAGATGTAAATTTCCATTAGTTGCTTTATTATTCAATGTCAATACAGCAAATGATGACTGATCCATGTTTGTAGGCAAATTTACACACACACATAATATATTTTATTGCACGAGAATCCTCTGAAAAGGTTGCTCCTTTTTCAAATAAACAAGTGTACACCTTCTGACTTGCCTCCTCAAAAATAATAAAAAAAAAATTCAAGGCTCATTCATTCACTGTATAAACACCTCGGTTTAGTTCAGCAATTTACTGCTCAATTTATACCAGGATATTTGTACCATGCACACACTGGCAGAGAGGCCTTATAACTTTGAGATGAGATTCAAGCCATCACGATCTCATTACACTTCTGACAGTGATTCAAAGATTTTTTGGAAATAGTGAACCTTTAAAAGGTGGAAGACGAAAAGAAAGTGAGAAAAAAATGCTGAATTTTCAAATGCTGAGTTGGAGGATTCGCTGTCAGCCAAATAGACTCTTTAAACACACACACACACAGCTTCATGGTGCCCGCTGCATACTAACGGCTTGGAAAGCCCTGGAGAGCCAGACCCCAGAACAAGCTATTTATCTTCACTGGCCTTCACATTTCTCTCTGTCCTCCTCTCTTCTTCTTTCTTTCATCTGATATTGCAATTCTTGTTGCTTCATTTCATCTCTTTTGTTCTCAGTATGTTTTTCAAATTCATCCTTTGGTCCAGCAATTTCTATAATGTGGCCAAACATAATGACCACATATGCTGCTCACAGGCCCACTTTTACATAATGGTCCCATGTTACAGGACAATGTTTTTCAAATGCAGAGAGACAGAGGAAACGGGAGGCAGTAACTGTCCATGGATTATATATTAGTGACTGACCCTTGACCACTGATGTGCTTGTGATGGATCAATGGGCGCACTTCTCACAGGTGGCCATTTTTTAAATGTTTGGCCAACATTGTGTTTGGTGCTTTGGTAAGAGGAAGGCAAAAGTGTTTATCTTCATAAGCTCTGGGTTTAGATTTGCATTAGCTAAGTTTGCATCCACCTATTTTTATGCGCATTTTGGGATAGGCTATCGCATAAAAAACTGCTGGATGGAAATGCCAAGATGCGCATAAATTCTACAAATCTGCATAAAAAACGTCAATATATCACTTGAGTCGAATAAATGTTTTCCCCGATAAGAAGACATGCATAAACTAAGATGGAAACACATTTAACGAATAAATTCCTCAATGCACATTGAAAAATTCAGTAACACTTTAGTATTTTGTTCCGTCATTAATGAATAACTACACAGGAACAAATAAGTAACACAATATTAACACTCTTAGTAACTAACAAGAAACTCTGATTAACAAATTAAGTAACAGTTATTGTGTTTCGTTTGCGGAACCTCAGATGCAAGTAATTTATTAGATTTAAAAAATATATTTAACGACAGTTTATCAGGAATTGACTATTTTGTGATCTTCGACACACTGGATGGAAACGCTGATTTATTCGCAAATATTTTATGCGATATTCCAATTTTGCACACAAGTTATATTCGCAACTTTGGATGGAAACAGCTTATGTGAGCAAGACTGCATGAAATGATCACAATCCATTCTTGTTTTAATTATATGCTGACAAGAGCTGACAAGTTGATAACTCAGTTGTGATAAATCCATTGTTATCAAATTCACAGAGCTTCTAGAACATTTAGACATACAGCACAGGTAGAGAGACTCTCCCCCATCACCCAGTAATTAAAATGTACATTTCATGTTTGTTTTAAATGGATCTTTCCTAAATATCAGATTATTAATTGTTAGTTTCTTAAGTTAATTTAATTTAGATTGGCCTACTTATTGTCTTTTGAAACACTTGACAACAAAGATTGCTCTTTATAAATTTAGCCTTTATCACACAGTCAGACATTTTGCATATTCCCACAACGGAAATGAAGCTGGGGTGAAAGAAGTGAGTGATTGTGTACATGTTATTTAAAAACAAATAAATAATCATCTTCAAATTCGTGACTCTAAACATCATGAACAATGTGTCAATTTGACAAATCGCACACAACTCTGTCAACAATCCCACCATATTATGTGTCTAGACCAGTGGTCTCAAAATCGCGGCCCTCAGATATTTTGTGGCCCCCTACTTGACATTAAAGTTTAATGTTAGTGCGGCCCGTCGTTGCGTGTGCCGCGTTTTTTTTTTATCCCTTATGGTCTCGTGACAGCTTACGGTGGGTTTGTTGTCAATAGTTGTCATAGACAACCGCGAAGTACAAACATACTGCGCCTGGATAAAATGAGCGCGTCACTTCAATTATGAGCATAACCTACATTTGAAATAACGAACTTGAGCGCGCAAAATATGTGAGCGCGATATGTGAACAGGCCCCTTGGCGAGCTAACACCAATCAGGCCATGAGCGAGCGATGTGTTGGAGACCCCTGCTCTAAAACAATGTGAGAAATGATTTCCATTACACGAGAGTAGATGTTAAAACTTCATGCTGATTTGTACTCGGCTTTCGCCAAGATAAGCAACACTAAGACGTAGCTTTACAGTAAACTATGCTTCTCCATCCATTTACGCTTCTTTCCATATGGTGGTGTGACTCCCCTTCTGTCCGGCGTTAAAGGGTTAGTTCTCCCAAAAATGAAAATTAAGTCATTAAATACTCACCCCCATGCTGTACCAACCCCGTAAGACCTTCGTTCGTCTTCGCGCGAGAACTTAACTGAAGTAGTTGAAGGAGATCGCAATTCTCGCGCATGCGTCGTGGAAATCTCTCGAAGTCTCGTTTCAGGCCTACAAGGAAGAAAAGGAATAGACGAATAAAGTTGTTATTTTTGTTTGTTTTTTCGCACAAAAAGTATTCTCGTCGCTTGATAAACTTATAGTTGAGCCACTGTTGCGACATGGAATATTTAAACATTTTCTTTAATGACTCTCTGGGCCGTCAGGATTCATTCCCTTAGGGAGCCTATGTAGCAGTCATGAACCTCTCAGATTTAATCATAAATATCTTCATTTGTGTTCCGAAGACGAACGAAGGTCTTACGGGGTTGGTACAGCATGGGGGTGAGTAATTAATGACTTAATTTTCATTTTTGGGTGAACTAACCCTTTAACGGCTGCAGTGTACTTGGCACGTCAGCACACATGACGGCTGCAACTACAGTGTGGTCTGCCTAGTGGACCAGCACGACAAACGTCTGGATTGAGCCGAGTAGGGGACATCTCTAGGGTCTTCAAATGGGCACCTTCTGTCCTCAGTGTTTCGTCGACTAGCCCACGACACCTCAAGAGGGCTTGACAGTGACTCTGGCATCCCAGAGTCACCCCCCTCCGTCCCCCACTCAACTCAGCCCAGCTTACTGACCTATACCTCCCTCCTGCTGCTGAGACCTAACCACAATCTCACAATCTCTCCGCAACCCAACCATATGCGCCAACCCGTTTGACTAAGGCTGTGGAGCCCCACTGGTGCGTTAATGCAGTTCTCAGTGGCAACGGTTCCGTATGGCATACCTCCTACCGCAAAACACAATATCTGCCCAACCACCCGTCATTCATGCAATATACACAGGAACGTAATAACTGTAAATACTATACAACCTATACAAATAACCTACAGACTCTTCAAGTTTTTCAAGAATTCTACGAAACCGTAGAGTGGCGGCCTGTACACAGCCAGCTAGAATATTTCCGTCTCAACCACAGCCAGTTGCTGCTTCTTTCTGCTGCTTCAGATAAGTTCTTTACTGTGTGACGCAACTCTTGGCCACTGAATCCGACGTCTCTGAGGAACCGGGTTGTAGAGTGTGCCACAAAACCTCGACAACCCACTTCCACTGGATAAACCTGGACTCTCCATCATCGCAGTTCTGCTTCAGTGGCCAGATGAGCATACCGCAGTTTCTTCCTCTCATATATCTCATCTACCTCATCCTCCCATGGCACTGTTAACTCTATCAGTTGAACAATGCGTGCTGATCCAGACCACAAAACAAATCTGGTTGTAGGTTAGTGGTGGCAATCTCAGGTGGAAAAATAAGCCTTTGATCAAGATCAGCCAGCATCTTCCAGTCCCTAGCAGCTTTCAGTTGTCCTGGGCGAGAATTGGTGTAAACACCTTTTCTTGGTGGTTGCTCGCCTGGGCAGAGGAATATTGTCTTCTGCGTGTAATGTTTTGCTAGAACAGGCGGCAACTTATTGGTCATACTACGCTTGGCTTCCAATGCCAAAGCCAAACATCGCAGTACCAAGTAAACCGACCTTGGCTAAGAGCCACCTTACATCCTGTGAAAATGTGCCTTAATGTGGCAGGTGATGAACACAAAGGACAAGAGGGATCCTCTCCTACCCAAAGGTTTAGGTTCTGCGATGATGGGAGAACATCATATGTTGACCTAATAAGGAAACTGATCCTACTCTCTTCCACTGACCAAAGGTCTTGCCAGCCCATCTTACGTTGTTCCACACTCTCCCATCTCATCCACTCTCCCTGCTTTGCCTGGGAAATGGTCTTTATACACCTCATTCTCTCCTCCTGCTTTCGCACCTCGTTGACTACCAGCTTCCTCCTTTGAGCTGAGTAGTTGTTATGGGGTACATTGTGTCAAAAATGATTTATGGCCTTTGATTGATGGATTTGACAGGTTAAGAGGATGGGGAGGGGTTTTATGACATGATATGAGCATGGGGGAGGGTTTTATGACAACACGTGGTTTGTGTGATCTTTTGGCCGTGCATGGTTCCGATGTGTTTACGATATGTGTTTACGACCCGGCAATCTGCTTTGTGTGACTGTTTGGAATGTTTTCAGGGAAAGTTTTATTATATTAGGATAATGTTCACAGAACGCTGAAATTATGCCCGGAGGATGCGTGATTTTCAGCCGGCACTGCATCATCCATATTGTCTGTGGGAGAGTTTAAAGAAATAAAAAGCATTGATGACAAATAAAACTTATAAAATAAATTAAATAAGATGTTAAATTATAAAGTATGAGTATTTTAAAGCAAAGTTTTAACACGTCTTGAACTTAATGAGGTGATGTTATGCGTCTGACTAAAGTCACAGACTCTTAAATCTTTCTGAGCAGATGAAATGTTATAAATGAGGTTTTTCAGAAATAAAAAGCAATGTGTTTGAATAAAACACATAAATAGTGATTTAATTAAATAAGATATTAAATTATAAAGTATACGCATTTTAAAGCAAAGTTTTAACACGTCTTGAACTTAATGAGGTGATGTTATGCGTCTGACTAAAGTCACAGTTGCCTTAAATTTTTTCTGAGCAGATGAAATGTTATAAATTAGTTTTTTTCAGAAATAAAAAGCAATAGTTGAATAAAACACATAAATAGTGATTAAATTAAAAAAGATCCATAATTATCCACAATATACTGTCTCACACAGATAAATAAAACATATAAATTAATAAGTCGATATTATTTGAAATAAGATGCTGAATTATCCACAATATATGGTCTTACACAGTTAAAACATAAATTAGTGAATAATAGTTCATATTATATGAAATAAGATGTTAAATTATCAAGCATGCATATTTTAATCTATTACATCGGTGATATAGGTTCACACCATGATATACGGACTTACATAGATAAACAAAACATATAAAATAATTGAAACAATCTGTTAAATTACCAAGTATGCAAACTTTAATCTAATGCCCCATGAAATACTGTCTAACAGATAAATAAAACATAAAATAGTGAATATTAGTTGATATTATATTCAATAAGTTGTTAAATTACCAAGTATACACATTTTAATCTAATACAGGTTCCTAGGTTCCAATAATCTATTGCATCTTCACTCCAACTGCCCACTAATTAATGTTCGTTGCCCTGTTTTATGTTTGTATAGTAAATGTAATGCGATTTGCAACTGCAATCGCTCATTACTTGGACTGGGCAAATGCCATCGTCCTTCTATGTGTAAACCGCTTGTTATACTGTCATTGTGAAGCGTCCTTGAGCTTGGGAAAGGCGCTATATATAAATTAAACTTATTATACATCAGGGTTATAGGTTCACACTGCAATATACTGACTTACATAGTTAAATAAAACATATAAATGAGTGAATAATAGATCATATTATTTGAAACAAACTGTTAAATTACCAAGTATACAAACTTTAATCTAATACACGCGAAATACTACCTTACACAGATAAATAAAACATCTAAATTAGTGAATAATAGTTCATATTACTTTAAATAAGATGTTAATTTTATTAAACATTTAAAAAGTTAGTTTTAACATGTGTTGAACTTAATGAGGTAGCCTTTATGTGCCTATCTGGATACTGTCACAGATTCTTAAATCCTTCTGAGCAGATGAAATTTCATAAATTAGGTTTTTAATAAGTAAAATGCATTGTGCTTGAATAAAACAAATAAATAGTGATTAAATAAAATAAGATGTTAAATTATCCACAATATACTGTCTCACCCAGTTAAATAAAAACATATAAAATAGTGAATAATAGTTCATATTATTTGAAATTAGACGTTAAATTATCCGCAATAGATGAATAAAACATAAATTAGTGAATAATAGTTCATATTAAATGAAATAAGCTGTTAAATTATCAAGTATAGGTATTTTAATCTAACACACCACAAAATACAGCCTAACACAGATAAATAAATTAGTAGTTCATATAATTTAAATAAGATGTTAAATTATCCACAATATACTGTCTTACACAGTTAAATAAAATAGTGAATAATAGTTGATATTATATGAAATAAGCTGTTAAATGATCAAGTATTTTAATTGAATACACCACAAAATACTGCCTGACATAGATGAATAAAACATAAAATAGTGAATATGTATTATTTGACATAAGATGTTAAATTATCAAGTATTTTAAATTAGTTTTAAACATGTTTGAAGTGTACCTACCTACCATTGGTGAAATTAGGAGGTCTTTTTGGCTCTGGTTAAAATCACAGATCCTTGAATTTCTGAGCAGAAGAGATGTTTGCTCTCCGTTTGCTAAATTGAAAATGAAGACTGTTACCATCATGGCATGGGGCACCGGCCCTCCCCTTGCTCTCTGTGTAGCTGCTATGTGTTAGCATTTACAGTATGTTTCAGGAAACATCAAGCAATTAAAAGATAGCCCGGTCACCTGGTGTTTTACAACAGTCTCCTACCATAAAATCTCCTGATCTGAAGCATTCCTGTCTGGCTGGGAGACCCCAAAATGGGGCCATTTTGACACTTCACACGGACCAGGCTGTAAGATCAATATAATTAGATGTTTATACCTGTGTCTTCAGGAAAAAGTCAAAGCAAAATGGCCACAAAGTTATTATGTAGCCCACTCTTTGTGATAAGATAAAACGTCCTTACTTCCTGGGGGGAGTTGTCCCCCATCCTGTTTTTCTTGGAGAAAGCATGAAAAAAAATGGCCAACCCAAAATGACACCTCAATGACTCAGTCACTCTTAACCCTCTGGGGTCTGAGGTGTTTTTGGGGCCATTGGGATGTTCTGATATGCCCTTACATTTGTGCTTTTTTCAGTTATTTATAAACATGTTAATGGCAAAGGTGTAAATTCACTCTATATAGCACAAACTGGGCTACCATAATATCTAAGCAACATGTATGTACATGTTTGTATTTTTAAGAGAACAATGTTTATGCATGGTTATTGAAAAAATAAAAATGAAAGTTGTTGAAATAAGGCCACAAAACACATATTGATTATTTCTTCACAAGACTTTTGAAAATTGTATCACATAGCCTAGAATATTTGCTCCAAAACTATGTGAGAATCATCCTGACTACTCATTCAGATAAGACAATAAAGTATTTTTACATTTTTAATGACGTGTTTTGTGTCAGAAAGCTTTATGCGAGGAGGCATGATCTCTCATTAATATGTATGCATTTCACACCTGAGAAAGACAAAGACCCTCCCATAATGGCCCTATTAGGTGCTATCAGGCCATATCATTATAAGGAGCCTTGCACAAAGAATGAGGAGATTTAAAAAAGAATGGCTTTTAGATTGTTTGGATTTATTTACAACACAACATAATCCAAAGATACACAACAAAGGACAAAAAAGCACATTAGTAAACACACTGATCTAAAGACAGAGGCTTGAACAGTCACACAACTTTGTGCCATTGAAACATAGTACATACCTGTCATTTCCAAGGTGTTTGATTTTTATTTTACCATGTTCATGTACAGAGACTGTTGAATGTTGAAGTCAGCAGGACTCATCAGTGGCATCTCTCCCTGTAAAAAATAAAATAAAAAACACCTTTGAACATGCTGATATCAAGAGAAACTATATGGCTGCAGACTTTGGGCATGCATTGTAGAAAAAATTGCGATTTAATTTATATATATATATATATATATATATATATATATATATATATATATATATATATATATATATATATATATATATACACACACACACACACAAACACACAGTGCTTAGAATAAGTGAACACACCCATGCTAAAGTTGACTACCCTTCACAATATAGACATGGTTTTATTTCAGTTAGCCTAACTGAACATTTATACATAAATAATATATTGTATTTAGACAGTATCACATATTTTACCGGAGGCTGAAATATGTTACACTAAATCATTATAACCTAAGCAGTTATTTGCAAACAAAATCAATTACGCATAAGGCAGTATTTTAGCATGATAATCAGTGTCATAAACTAATCTCAAAACTGAGTGAAATATATGTAGTAGGTAGGGCTGTCGCGGTGAAGGAATTTCCCTTGCGGTAATTTTGAGTGGCTCAATAGCGCGATATGCGGTATTACCGCCATTTATTTATTTATATTTATTTGTTGCTATATAAATACGTGTTATGATCTGGTCAGCATACACAAAAAACAATGTAACCGAAACTAAACAGCGTTTCTGCGCATTGAAAGGCTGTCACTCAGCGCGCACGTTGTTACGCCAACGGACTGTCTTTGAGTGAGTCATTAAACCGTTCATTCAACAAAAACGTTCATAAAGCGGATTGCTTAAATGATAGATGTAATGAAACAAGGTGTTAAATATTTTTTAACTTTGAGCTCCACTTTTCAAGGCTCAGCTGGCCAGCAATGCTTCACTTTTGGGCAAAGCTGAAGCCAGGGGCGTTTGTAGGGTCTTGATAATTGGGGGCTTAGCCCAGTACCCACCACCAAACTCTCTCTCTCTCTCTGCTCGTTTGAGCCCTGTCAATAGCAGCAGTCATTCTATTCTAAATCACTCACCGATAAAAAAAAACGCTTTGCGGGACAAAAATTTGCTTTGGCAACCGCCATGTAATCTCTCGAAATAACAAGATAAGTTTTCTTTTTTCTTCACTATGCGGCTTCCATAGAATACAGCCTGAATATAATTGATTCCAGACATTATGTTTGGAGGTGCTATCGGGGTGCTTTGGTCTTTCTTGGGGGTGCTGAAGCACCTGCTAGCCCCTCCCTAGCGCCGCCCATGAACACATTTTAATCGTCTTTAATACATGATTCCAAAGGATAGATTAAAAGACCAGGTCGTTTTTTTTTTAAATAAATAGAAAATTATTAAAAAATAATAATAATTATCAATAAATTCGTGATTTTGAGATCCGGTGCTATAAAAAAAACATCCGGGGCTCCAGCCCCGGATGCCCATGTCCAACGACGCGCCTGGCTGAAGCAATGCTTCACTTAATAAACCAATGGCATTGATTCCCCCCCCACGGCTTCCTCGCACTGTGTAATGCTGACCAGCGCTGCCGCCATTCATGGTAAATACTCTTACACGTTAAAAGGATGATACGACAAATATTTTGCTTTCCTTGGAAATATACATGACTTGACTTCAAAGACAGACGCAGGTAATCGCTCGCGCTCAGTCGATCACATTCACTGTCTGTTACTTTAGGCAAATCCACGAAGCCTCTGTACAAATCACCATGATAAACAGTCTTGTTATCATTATTAACTTACTTAACATTCAATACACATGGTACGAACTACGAAGGGTGGCCTTATGAAAAAAGAAAACGCGGTTCGCGGTTGCTGCGGTTACTTGCATTCCTCTGCGGTTTGCCTCTCAGTAGTATTGCAATATTGCGGTTATCGTGACAGCCCTAGTAGTAGGCTAATATCACATTTAAAAAGTTTACACGAGCGTATAGGGATATTGTGACTGTGAGGTAATCGTTCCTATGTCAAAAGCTAGCCAAAACTAGGCAAAAATATAGTCTGAAAATTCATTTGAGCTCTATAATCAGAAAAGGAATTATATAACACTAAACAACTTACTCCGAACTTGTATCCTCGGCGGGGTCAATTCGTTCTTCAAAATGCAGCCGTTGGTCGTCCGAGTTTCAAATTCCTCTGAGGAAAAGGTGAATCCATCCTCGTTGTCCAAATCATCTGAAGGGCTTCTTCACCGGAGTAGCGTGCCATCCTCAAAACGCGATGAACTATCAGTGAATCTCATGAAGAATCTTTGTGTTTTTATGGCATTGATCGGGGGCGTGTGTGCGATCACCTAAACTATTTACATGTGAAAAGCTCTGGGGGCGTGGCAGCCTCAACTCATTAAAAATAATGAGGGGAGAAAGAAAAAACTGGACCTCTCCTTGGTTTCAAATGGATTGCATAAACTGAGAATATTTGTTTTTTATATAAATTACTTCATTTAAAAGAAGAGAATTCAAGCTTCATAAAGAAAAATCTCTCGTGCCTGTTTGACAAGTAATCGCGGAGTTACAGTTAATCTTAGGACGCGTTTCAGAATGGACTTCACTGACAGAGAGAACGCAGAACTCGCATCATGTTTGTTTTTCTTTATTTGGTGAAAAGCACAACACTTTGTTTTTATTGTGAGTATCCACAAAAAAAAAAAAGACACTTAACAGGATCTAATGATGTATAACACTTATATGTAAGATCAAAATCAACCGAGTATTTTGAGTCTCTTTTGCACTGATAAGAAAAAAAGCGAGCAGATCACGCCGGCATGATTGCCGACCCCAGAGGGTTAACAAGAACACATGGTGCACAAACACAGAGGGCAAAACCAAATCCAAGACAGGTGTCACAGTGACAGTACGCCCCCCCTGGAAGGCGCGGGGTAACAAGAGAGATGAAGGTAGGGGCTTGGGAGGAGGAGCAGGCGGAGGGCTCGGAACAGGAGTGGGCGAAGGGCTGGAGAAGGTCAGTGGATTACTGGGAGAAGAAGAGGGTCCAGGCAGAAGGGAGGTGTATCCAACGGGAAGACTCGTGACCCATGGTGGAGCCATGGAGGTTGAAGGGCAGAGGGTTCTAGGGCGATGACAGACCGAGGTGAAACCGATGGGGGAGGATGACAGGGAGGAGACAGAAGTTTGACGGGCCAAGGTGGAGCAGAGGGATCAGAGGGACACGGGGAAGCCGCTGGCTTGGGCGACTGGTGTAGACGGGGACACAGAAGGGCGCGGTGGAGACAGGGACTGAGGACCAAGGAGGAGCAGAAAAGAGTGAGGAGTCCAATAGAGCCGGGGAAAGAAGCCAGCGTGACAGGACTGTCAGCCGGGGGAGCGAAGTCAGAGGAGTGCAGTTCAGAGGGGATGGAAGGTGGATGAGCGACCAAGAGGGAGCCTGGTGGAACTGGTGAACTGATGTTCCACCAGGCTCCCGACTCAGGCATGGCGGCAGCCATCTTGACTGGAGACGAGGGCTCAGGCGTGGCGGCGGCCATCTTGACCGGAGACGAAGGCTCATGCGTGGCGGCGGCCATTTTGGCCGGAGACGAAGGTTCAGACGTGACAGGTATGACGTGAAGAAGCTCAGGCTTGACGTGAAGAAGCTCTGGAAGGGTGGTCTCGACAGGACGAGACTCTGGAAGGGTGGTCTCGGCAGGACGAGACCCTGGATGGGCGGTCTCGACGGGACGAGACCCTGGAAGGGTGGTCTTGGCGGGACGGGGCTCTAGACTCTGGACGAAGATATGAGGTGTGGCGATGTCAGAATCAGCCTCACCCACGGTGAAGACTGAACCGCTCAACCACAGCACATGATCCAGGTATTGTTCGAACGTGCCTGGGATCGCTGCTGCTGGAACTTGCTGGTGCAGATGATCGTCCAGTCCATACCAGAATACAGTCTTTAGGATGCATCTGCCCAGTCCTTGAGGTGAGAAATTTCGAGGAACCTCTCGACCTTTCTCGATCCATTGGCCGTCCTGGAAACAGGTTACAAGCCGATCTGAAGGATTCAGCAGGATAGGGAGAATGCCCATGTTCTCCTTAATACAGTCAGTCAAATAATTACCAACTTTTTGGTGTGGTCGGTTCTTCTGTCACGCTTTAGCTGCGTGAGGCACGTTCAGGAAGACCAGGAAGATGGATAACGAACCAACTCTATTTTTATTATTTATGAACAAGACATGTACCAAACATAACAAAGAAAGTAAAGACGTAGAACCGACCAGGAAGAACTGAAACTAGGGAGCCTATATACACAGACAAATAAGGAGACTAAGTGACAACAGGTGCACACGGTGAGTGATGATGACTGATGAGGATGATGACAGGTAATACAAGTAATTAACAAGAAAACACATGGTGCACAAACACAGAAGGCACAACAAAATCCAAGACAGGTGTCACATTGCCAATATATATATTTTTATTTTTTATTATTTTTTATTTTATTTTGAACATGTAGAAAACATAAAAATAAAACATATACAAACATACATTCATATATAGAACTAAAATTAAAATATCTGTTATTTAAGGACATGTGCTTCTCAGCACAAACTTCCAAAATTAATGTAGATAATTCAAATTAGAAATTCTCATGTTCAAAAAGGAGTAGGAAGTTCATAACAAACTTTTCAGGTCCTACCCCTTTCTCTATTTTTATCCTTTAGTTAAATACAAAACAAGTTGACTCTTCTCTTATACATACGTCTTTACATACTGTAGAGATTCTGGAGTCTTCCAGGTGGGCATCTTCATGGGTAACTTTTGAAAACATGTATTTGTTAAAACTGTCATAATGACAGTTTTAACAAATACATGTTTTCAAAAGTTACCCACTGGAGCTTTAACTGACCCAAATATTCATAATTAATAATAATAAGTTATTATTGATTATTAATATTTCCAAAAAGCTGAGGTTCCTTACAATACCCTGCATATCAACTTACCTACTGTTCACATAACCCATGCATTCACATAGAAATAAATGCATACCTACATGCATGCAATACGATACTATTGCACAATACTATCACCTCGAGGCCTTTTCATATTCATTTAATATCTTCAGTTTAAATAGTTTTTTTAATTTACTCATTGTTGTACACAATTTCATCTCTTCACTGCAACTGTTCCATACATTCACTCCTTTTGTAGTGATGCAGTGATATTTAGAATTAGTTCTTATATGTTTCTTTTTAAATACAAATGTGCCTCTTAAATGATGTTTGCTCTCTCTAGTACGGAGCCCCTAAAGGGACGTGGTGGTGGAAAAATTTTTAGGATGGGAGAATTTTTTTTTCAAATCTTTTGCGTTCCCTCGCAAAACTTTTGCGTTCCCCTGAGAAACTTTGCGTTCCCTCGCAAAACTTTTGCGTTCCCTTGCAAAGATATTTGCGTTCCCACGCAAAATTTTTGCGTTCCCTCGCAAAGTTATTTGCGTTCCCACGCAAAAGTTTTGCGTTCCCTCACAAAGATATTTGCGTTCCCACGCAAAACCTGTTGGTAGCTCGGACAGACACTTCCTGTTTAATGTTCCGCTGGCAGTGTTTCAGAGCTCCGTACGTTAATGAAGCGTTTCATAGTGTTTGAACTTGGACTCAAATTTAAAGAAATGCGGGTCAGTGCTTAACTCAAGGAGTTCAGTGAAGTTGGCAATACACATAGGCTATTCGAACTTCCCGGATCAATATTCTTGAGCTAAACGTTGTTAAAACACAAACGACACATATTTACAATCACAGTAGACAACGAGCTACAACCCAATTCTCCTCAAAACGACCTTTATAATATAGGCTAAATGGATCTCTATGAGCAGGCGGCGGCTGTCTCCGAAGGGACCATCTGCAAAGTGCAATATAACCCAAAAAACGACTACAGCATCAACTCATAGTCAAAAATATAAAAATAGTCATTAACTTCAATGTTACAAACCACCCAATTCAGTTTACACATCAATGGTAAACCCACTGGTCATACTGCACTGCTTTTGCACATTTTATATTATAAAAAAATATATTTAATAACTTCACTGTAACACACCAAATTTAGTTCACACATCACTGCTCTAATGTTGGTTATACAACACTTAGTTTGGGAAGTAATTGCACATAAAAAATAAGTAGGCCCATTCTTTACACAAATTATATTGGTACTGTACGCAGCTAGTTACAACCATAGCTTTTGCATTATATGCTTACTGAATTTGATGGCATTACACTGTATAATGGAGTTACTGAATATTTTTTTCTAAAAATGGTATTATTGGTACTGAATTTGGTGACAGTAGCCTACAGTGTATCACAGTGAAGCTATTGAAGTATGTTAAATAATATAAAAAATGTACAGAAGGGTTTTGGGATTTGCACTTTGCAGACGGTCCCTTCTTCGGACTTGTCTCTCAATCGGCCGGTTAAAGACAAATTTATATTAAAGCTCGTTTTGTGGAGAATTGGGTAGCTCGTTGTCTAGGTTACTGTGATTGTAAATAGGTGTACTGTGTGTTTTAACAACGTTTAGCTCAAGAATATTGATTCGGGAAGTTCAAATAGCCGATGTGTAGCCTATAGGCTATATTGCCAACTTCACTGAACTCCTTGAGTTAAGCACTGACCGCATTTCTTTATATTTGAGTCCAAGTTCAAGCACTATGAAACGCTTCATTAAGGTACGGAGCTCTGAAACACCAGCGGGACATTAAACAGGAAGTGTCTGTCCGAGCTCCCAACAGGTTTTGCGTGGGAACGCAAATATCTTTGCGAGGGAACGCAAAGTTTCTCGGGGGAACGCAAAGGTTTTGCGAGGGAACGCAAAAGATTTGAAAAAAAACCCATCCTAATTTTTTTCCACCACCACGTCCCTTTAGGGGCGCCGTACTTCTAGCTGTAGCTGTTGATTATTTATTTTGTATAATTTGTGCAGTTTTAAAGTCAACAATATCTCTAAATGTTAATGCTTTTAATCTAATAAACAATGGAGTAGTTGGTGCTCTATAAGTGGTTTTATTAACAATTCTTATGGCTCTCTTTTGAAGGATAAATATAGATTCAGTGTTGGTTTTGTAAGTGTTTCCCCATACTTCCAAACAATAAGAAATGTATGGAAGTATGAAGGAACAATACAACGTGTACAATGTTTGTTGATTTAATAGGTAATTGATTTTACACAATATATCAATTGATTTGGATATTTTTGCTTTGATATAATGTATATGTAGCTTCCAAAATAATTTTTCATCTATTATTACTCCCAAAAATGTTAGTTCTTATACTCTTTTTTTATTTCAATATCATTTATCATAAGTTTTTTATTTGTTCTTGCAGCACGATTACCAAAAATGATAAGTTTAGTTTTACTTAAGTTCAGTGTTAGTTTATTTGCATCAAACCAGCTCTTCATCTTTTTTAATTAATTTTTCCCTGTATTCAAGAGTTGTTGCAGATTTTCTCCAGAACAAATTAAACTAGTATCATCAGCAAATAAAATGGTTTTCAGTGTTTTTGATACCTCCCATACATTATTTATAAACAACAATGGTCCCAACACTGACCCCTGGGGAACCCCACAGGTAATTTTCTTTAATTTTGAATTATGGTTTTGTAATTCAACATATTGTTGTCGATTATGTAAGTAGCTATTTAACCAAGAAAGTGCAGTCCCCCTAATTCCATATTTGTGTAATTTCATAATCAATAAATTGTGGTCTACCGTATCAAATGCCTTCTTAAGATCCAAAAATATCCCCACTGCATATTTTTTTTTATTGCTTTAGTTATTTCTTCCACAAATTGAATAAGTGCATGTGAAGTTGTCCTATTTGCCCTGAAACCATATTGCTGATCACACAGTATATTATGTTTAGTAATGGAATCATCAAGCCTTTTTTGAAAATTGGGAGAGCAGTGAAACAGGTCGGTAGTTTGAAAGTGTATGTTTTCCATCAGCCTTATATACAGGTATCACTTTTGCCATTTTCATTTTCTCTGGAAAAACAGAGATAGATTGCATACATGCGTTAGAGGTTTAACAACACAGCCAATAATACTTTTTACCATAAACATGTCAATTCCATTCCAATCAGTTGATTTTTTACTCTTAAATGTCTCAACAATCTCTATAATTTCTTTTTCTTAGAATACACCATAATATGAATGTATCTTGAAACGGATTTGTACAAATTTAACTTTTTATATATCTCAGCCAAATGTGCCTCATTTGGTTGTCACTTCACACATTCAAGGCTATACCTTGACTGACTCATATGGTAAAGCTCTTTAAACACCCAGTCCAGAATCATTTATTAATTAAGTAGTCTATCAAGGTGAACTATCATAAACCACAGAAGACCAGGAACTTCTAAGTTTTGTTAAAAAGTATATTTTGTTAACTTGCATACAAATGTTACTCTCTCTTTTCCTCTTTCAAAAACAACAGTTTTTGTCCTTCCACCCACTGCTATGGCACCCAACTGGGTTTCATCTGATCTTCCAGATCTTTAATTTCTTTTTAAAAATGTATGATATTTTGGTTATGTAATTCACTGCCAACATATGATGTGGCTTCTGCTTTGGTTAGGAGAGTGTATGAAGTGAGAACACACGTCTGACATGTTTTAGTAAATCACATTATTGGTACACTTGGTACATGTAACAAAGTACACATTAAGTTTGATTTTAGTTGGACTAAACGGAACAATTTGTCATGTAAATGCTTAAAGGCCCTGATATACTCACAAAAAAATACCTGAGCACCAGTACACAGTTAGCAAACATCCCAGGACTGCCCACACTGCTGGGAGCAGCATTTAGATGAATATGATAATATTTCTCTCAAAAACAAAACAAACACAAAACAAAAATGATAGCAGAGACAAAACAGAAGTTAAGAAATCATCTGATTATATTGATGTGGATATGTTTGGGCAAGCTCTGCAATTCGACACTCTCCAGTCATGTCACGTCATGTGACTTAACCAAGATGTTCTTGCATCAGCCTGTATCGCGATATGCATGATTTTTTTTCCTAAACCAGGTTAAGGTTAAAGTAGGTTTAGGGGTTATTATTTGTTGTATCATTGTGTAGGCAATCAGCACTGTTATTGCCATTGTTACGAACCCCACTATTGAAGTGCTCGTTAAAGGAGGGGGTAAACAACATAAAGACACGAAATGCAAGATATAACCGTTTAACGATTTATTCTTAGAACACAACTCACGTGTCAGAAGACAACAGATAATATTGACAGAGATTAACAACCATAGACCCACAAAACACTGAAAAAATCAACATAGATACACAGCTTATCAGCGGCTGGCGGAAACGTCCTGACGCACACAGGGCTCTCTCGTCCGTCCACTCATGCCCTTCTCCTCCAATGCACGTCAAATTCTTGACAGAGCTAAAACAGTGACCGAGGCAATCACGCCACTATGGAAAAAAAAATCGTAGTTGGTCAACCTCCACACTCTTCTTCTTCTTCTTCTGATTAATGGCAGATCATATCTTTACGATATATACCGCCACCGACTGGACTAGGCTACTACACAGGAGTGTGTAAAAAGGACGTTGGCAAATGATACATCAAATCATAAAAAAAATAAATAAATAAATAAAAAATCCCACTAAATTCTTCTACTTAAACCAGTATCATTAAGATATATAATTAAATATTTGCTTCTTTGTCCCTGCATTCCTTGTTCCTGTAAAATATTATGAATATCATTTTCTGCATCAGCGTCTTTCCATTTCTGTCTGAATTTGTCAAATTTCTTACATTTAAATAAAACATGGGTGACATCCTCCAATACTTTACATTCAGAGCATATGCCATTACTTTTAGGATAAAGTGGAATTAAGGCCTGTGTGACCCAACCTCAATCTGGTTATCATACCTTCTTCATGCCTATTAAGACCCAATGAGGTGATTCTTTTCCCCCGAACACAGTTCTGGTTCCTATGATAATGTCTGGCATTCTTCTCTAACTCCCATTCATCTTGCCACTTTAGTGAAATCTGTGACTTAATTAAAGCTTTAGCATCTCCTTTACCCAATGGAATGTGAATTTGTACTTGGTCTAATTCCAGAGCTTTTTTAGCTAACTTATCAGCAATTTCATTGCCTTCAATTCCATAATGTCCTGGAATCCAACAGAACTGTACCACTAACCCAAGGCTTATAAGATTTAAAAGAAGATGCTTTACTTCTAATACTAAATCTTCACGTATTGCATTATCTGTCATAAAACTTTGTAATACTGCCATAGAGTCAGTACATATAACAGATCTCAGAGGTTTAGTCTCTTCAACCCACCTAAGGGCAGTAATTATTGCAGTCATCTCTATTGAATATACTGATAAATGGTCACTCACTCTATACCCATATCTTTTTCCAAATTCTGGAATGTAAATTCCAATACCACAAATGACCCTTGGATTCTTTAGAGCCATCTGTAAATATTTCCAAATATCCATAATATGAAGTTTTTAAATAACTTAAGCAGGCTTCAGTAAAACTTTGCTTAGTGTGATGCTCACCTTTTCCCGCTAATAAATTAATATTTACCTCTGGTACAGGAAGCAGCCATGTAGGAACACAACTTAACGCTAATGCTGGGCCATACCTCAACTCTTTTAATCCATAATGGTTTACTAAATTGCCAATATTCCAACCAAACCCACTGGACTTTTTACAATATTCCCAACAATCACTAAGTACTGACAGAGCTGGGTTGTTGAAACTTCCTTTTAACCTTACCCAATAAGTTAGTGATAATTTCTCATACCTTAAATTAATAGGGGTTTCCTTAGATTCAACTAATAAAGCACTTGTATGAGTTGTTTTAAAAGCACCAAGGACAATCCTCAAAGCCTTAAATTGCATTCTTTCAATTTTCTTGATGGATGTCTTACAAGCTGAGCTATATATTATACAGCCATAATCAATATTTGATCTTATCAATGCTTTATATATGTTCATCAGAGACAGCCTGTCAGCTCTCCAATTATGCCCAGTGACCATTCTCATAAGGTTAATTACCTTTTTGCACTTTGTTTCAACATATTTTATGTGAAATTTCCATGTAAGTTTGGCATCCAACCATATTCCTAGGTACTTATATGTTTCACTTCTTTCAAGTTGCTGATTATAAAGCATAATTTTATAAGTTTCGGGGACTTTTTTCCTAGTAAAGTAAACAACCTGTGACTTTGAGATAGAAAATTTAAAACCCCAATCAACTCCCCACTGTTCAAGTACATGAATGTCCTTTTGAATCTTATCATTAACATATGAAATGTTACGTCCTCTTTTCCAAATGACAGCATCATCTGCATATAATAGACCTTCGTTACTATCTGCCAGTTTTTCATATATGTCATTAATCATTATGTTGAACAATATAGGACTGATAACACTCCCCTGAGGAATTCCATTTTCAACAATAAACTCATCAGACACTGCATCTCCCACTTTGACCCTAATGGAACGTTTAGAAAGAAAATCAAGTATATAATTATACATTTTCCCATTAATTCCCAATTTTCCTAATTTAATCAACAAACCTTCTCTCCACATATCATTGCATACTTTAACCAGAGCATCAGTTGTTGACTTACCCCTCCTAAATCCAGTTTGATACCCTTTAATTGGATTTATGTATTCTAGAAAATAATTTAAACGTCCAACTATAATTTTTTCCATTAATTTTCCAAAATGTGAAGTGAGTGCAGGGCTATAGTTTCCTGGATCACTTGAGTCTTTACCGGGTTTAGGAAATGGAAGAATTCTTGCCACTTTCCACATGCTTGGTAATTTACCTTCATTCCATACTTTGTTAAACAGCTTAAGAACTTTCTCCAATATATTATCAGGTAGTTTTCTAAACATGGGATAACACAGGTTGTCCGTCCCTGGTGCAGAGTATGCAGAATTACTCAATGCCCTTTTAAGTTCTGACATATTAATTTCAGCATCCATAATAGACATATTTGACTCTTTGGTATTTAAGATATTCCTATTTATTTCCAATACCTCTTCTTTCCTTTTCATATACCGCTCCTCCAGGTGGCTACCCTTGTGTATGTCTGCAAAAGCTCTAGCAAGCATATTGGCTTTTTCCAAATCTGAGATTGCATGGGTCCCATCTTTAATTAAAACAGCAACCTGAGGAGGCTTAAATTTGCCTATCATCTTCTTAATCATCATCCATACTTTATTTAACGTGGTCTCTCTTCCTATTGTTGAGCAAAACTGTCTCCATGAATCTCTCTTAGCCTCTTTAATAACCTTCCTGGCTAATGCCTTCTTCCTATAGTTAATAAGATTGTCCATTGTTAATGTTCTACGCAAGTTCTTAAACGCTCTATTCCTGTCCTTGATAGCCTCTGAACACTTATCATTCCACCATGGAACATTGATTTGCTTCTTTTGATTTTGACTAACAGGAACGCTTTGGCTGGCAGCAACCAATATAAAAGAACTGACAATACTATTCATTTAATCAACTGTCTGATCATTATTAATTAATATACTTTCCCCATTCCCACAGCTTTCTACAAATTTCTCCCAATCTGCTTTTTTAAAATTCCATCTTTGGGGCACATAACTCTGTTCAATCATAAATTCAATATCAACTGCACATGTAATTGGGAAGTGATCACTACCCATGCTTGTGCTTTGATCTATTTCCCATTCACATCTACTGGCAGTTTTCCTATCAACTATAGTTAAATCTATACAAGAAGTTTCATTTTTATAAACATTAATTCTAGTACCACAACCATTATTTAAACACACTAACATTCTATCATTCATCATTTCTTCCACTGCCTCACCATTCAAATTTGTCTGTTTACTGCCCCATAAACTGTTGTGAGCATTGAAGTCCCCACACCAAATCTCTCCGTGACTTCTCTTAACAATACTTTTCAATAACTCACTATTTAA
Organism: Tiaroga cobitis; assembly: GCA_030578255.1. Lineage (NCBI taxonomy): Eukaryota > Metazoa > Chordata > Actinopteri > Cypriniformes > Leuciscidae > Tiaroga > Tiaroga cobitis. The sequence continues at coordinate 30,335,291 of CM060591.1, read as the reverse complement.
TGCTTTACATGGATTATAATAATTAATGATAGTAAAATTACCACTACCTTTGTTAAATATTTCAGTTACCACACATTCGTGGGCCTTGGAATTAATAGACCTATACGGTATTCCTAATTTAATAAATATTATACACCCTCCTCCTCTGCCTTTTTCTCTATCACATCTAATACCATTATATCCTTTCAATACAAAATCAAGGTGTGGTTTTAACCATGTTTCTTGAATGCATATGACCTCAGGTTTTTCTTTCACATTGTGTATATATCTCTTAAATTCTTGACCATTTGTTAATAGACTTCTGGCATTCCATTGAAGAATGAAAAATACCATAAGGCTTTTAATCACTATTTTGACCCTCATATTTACAATTCAGTATCTCTTGAATTTTACTAGCTTGTGAGCTAAATCCTAAAAAGTCATTTGCAATATCCACAATTGATTTTACCTTATTACTTCCCTGATGAGGTTCAGTTGCTTTACTGATCACTGCGCAAATGAAGGCAAGGAAGTCATTTTTCTTGACCAACATTATTTCTTCTGACATTTTCTTTTTGAACTCACAGTATTCTGACTGTTGAGAGTTACATTTAGGCCTACTGACCTGTTGGACTCTCTCATTATGATGGCTCCTGTGGTTTACTCTGCTTATTGGGTTGCTAGCATTTGTTTCCCGAGCTTGCTCTGGTGTATACTGGGGAACAATTAAGCTAGCACCTTTCTTTTCCATTTCAATTTTCTTAACCGCCTCAGCATAGGAAACTTTATGAATCATTTTGCATTTCTGGACTTCTTTTGCCTCTTTGTGCTTCTCACAACCTCCATAATCTGCACTATGATTGCCACCACAATTTAATTTTAATTTTAATACAGCATCTTGCTCACATTCACCATACTTGTGTTCTCCTCCACATTTCGCACATCTAATTTTTCCTCGACATTGGCTAGCAGCATGACCATACCGTTGGCAATTAAAACATCTTAATGGCGGCGGGATATATTCTCTCACTGAGTATGACATGTATCCCATTTGAACCCTGCTAGGTAGTTCTTTCTTGAAGCCTAATAAAATAGACAGGCTTTCTATTTTATCTTTACCTTTTGTCAACCGCTTAGCTTCACTTAAATCATAACCTTTTAAACTTTCCATGATCTCCTCTATTGAAACTGAAGTTGGGATTCCAGATATTACTCCTCTGACCTTAGATGTTGTACCCGGAATATGTGACGTTACTTTGAGTTTGTTGAGTGTGGTTTTCTTGAGAATATTACTTTGTTGTTCCTTAGAATTTGCAAAGATCAGCATTATCCCATTACCCATGAAACGTGCGTGTTTAATCTTGCCTATTTCCTTCTCTATTGCTTTCGTGATATGTATTGGATGTAAATCTGGTCCTCCCTTTTGATCAAATACCAAAATAACTTTCCAAACATCAACCTGAGGCCTCAAGGACCTGTTACCATCTGTTTTGGTCTTTTTCGCCATAACTACTGATTCTATGGAATCCGCTTCACTCTCTGACCTTTGTCGTACCTTCTGCTTGTTGCCATTAACAACCTCATCCCAAAACATTTCACCTTCATCAAGCATGTTATCTAGGTTTAACGATACAAAAGATCCACCAGATGTCTCAGCCATTGTCCAAATTACATTCACTGTGAGTAATTTATTTGATTTTACCGGTGGTCTTATTTTCCTCTACGTTGCTGTTTTTGTTTGTCTTGTGTCCACTCGAGAACATGAATCACCTCCACACTCTTCTCCTTCCTCTTTCCCATTATATATCCAGCCCAGAACATCACTAAACAGGCTGCAGGTGTGCAGGGGCGGAGCCTATTCCAAGAGAGAGAGAGAACCAGATCAGCCAAAGTAATACACACAAATTAAAGGGCACCTATTATGGAATTTTGAAAATTACCTTTCATGTAGTGTGTAACATAGATCTAAGTGAACGAAAACATCCTGACAAGTTTTAAATATGAAAGTTCACCGTATACAAAGTTATTGTCTCTCAAAAGTAAGAGTCGACTGAGTCGCTGATATGAATCGATAGACGAACGATGCTTTTTCTCTATCTAGATGACGTCAACTTGACAAGTTATTTGAATAAGATACGCCCACTCATTGCACGTGCAGACACCAGGGTAAACTTGAAAACATCATGTCGACAACAAGACGCTGTGAAGTTGTTGCTTTTATGTGTTTTGTAGCATGCTCAATAAGTATTTGTGTGTGTTGTGTAAGTTATGCGTTTAGCGCAGCTTCTAGGTCTCCAATGTCAATTTTTTTTAAAAATATGTGAAATGTATGTTGTTGTTATTGGAGTTGTCATAAAGAATAGAGCAATACCTTGTAGTACTGCAGTGCTTTATCAATATGTTTATGCGTTGGGCTAACGCAAACAATAACTGATTGGGTCATCTGACCAATCACCGCAGATTAGCGTCACGCAAAGGAGGGGTTTGGAAAAATTAGTCGTTGAACAAATCATTTGGGAGTCGGTGAGCAAATCCGGTAAAAATAAATGCATATTATAAGACAACAAAAGTGTTTTTTTTTGTCATTGCATGCATGTAAAACTGTTGTTGGGGCCTCCCAAAACATTATTAGGAACATTTTAAATGCCATAATAGGTGCCCTTTAACATACGGCTCAGGCCGTAACACAATCAGTAATGAAATCTTTTGAATTGGCTGCGGGTCGAGTTTGCGCTGAGTGGGCAAAACAACATATGTCCACTACATTTTGGATTTAATTTAGTACATCATCGCTTGACTGGATTCAGCAAGAACATTCTCGACTAAACATGTCAGAGATGGTGCAGCCTCAGAGCACACCTATAACATAATCTCCTTGGACCAATGGCAGTTTGAAGTTTTTTACCAGCCATGCCAGCCGAGCAAACTTTTATGTAAAGTTCACTTTTGCAAGCGGTCTCAAACTCCCGAAACAATCTCCAAACAAACTTTGCTTTGGTCTGATTTTGTTCAAAATTATTTCACAATATATAACACAATTTTATAGATCTCTCATGCTAAGAGGAACAAGATTCCCTACGACTACTAAAATATGCTTAGATCATCCATTTCCATGTACGAGGTTCCTCCCAGCACATTTAACCTTGAGATCAAGGCCTGTAGGAGATGTGATGATCCACACATGGTCTATGTGTCATGATTCTGCCATCATGTTTTTGATTTTCTTAGTCTTGTGGCAGGATCATGGCAGAACCATGTTTTGTGTACAAGCGCATGGCCTGTTGTTTGGGCCATGTGCTTGTGTTGTCTCTTTAGATACCCCGCCCCCTTGTTATCCTCGTCTTGTCATTATTACCTAGTCAGTGTCACCTGTTCCCCTCATTAGTTTCTCCCTATTTAATCCCCTTGTGTTTGCTGTCCTGTGTTGGTACATTGTCAATCTTTGCGTGCGACTCTCTGTGAGAATCTAGTATTAAGAATTGTGAGTTAGTGTTAGTGATGGGCAGATCGAGGCTTCGTGAAGCAATGAAACAGTCGAAGCAAATGTGCCATTTTGTTTCGAGGCTTCGAATCAATCCGAAACCCGTCTCCACGGTGACACCTAGTGGTCACTTGCAGGTGTTGATCTGAAACAACCTTTACAAAGAGCTAATAAAAAAATGTGTTGGTTTTTTTTTTTATTATTGTATTTTTGTAATATATGAAGCTTGTAACCTGTAGTCTCTGCACCCTGCAGAATGGCAGGATGAATGCTCCTCAAATGGCGCATCATGGATGATGTATTGTTGCAGTAGGCTAGCTGCCGATCACAATACACATCTCACTTTATTTGGGGTTTCCAAATGGAAATGCTCCCACACCACAGATGTACGGCATCTCTTCTGTGGAGCCTCCATTTCTATCTATCTATCTATCTATCTATCTATCTATCTATCTATTTTATATGTAGCCTATCTATCTTTATATGTATCTGTAATATATGTATCTATCTATTAATCTATATATATATATATATATATATAATTTCTATCAATGCATCTATTAATGTGTCACTATATGTACTCTGTGTGTCTCTAAGTCAATGTGTAAATGTAAATTAAATCCTAAATATAACTAAACAAATCGCACTATAAATGTCACTATATCACCAAAAATCCGCTATCTCAAAACCAAACTCCTCTCACAAAAACCCACGATATGAAAATGCGTTGACAAAACTTTTATACTGTGTGATTGTGTGATTTGTTCCCGAACCGACCAATCAATGAAACCCTGATTCGGTGGAGCACTCCACCTGATGAAACACTTAGACGCTTCATTTAGCCGTTGTCACGTGACGTGGGTGTTTTGAATCACGCTTCGGATCAGTGTTTCGAATCATCTTTGCTTCGGGATCTCGCAAAGCTTCGGAACGTCTGTTTCGCGCCAGCCATCCTTAGTTAGTGTTGCTATTTGTTCTCGTCATCTTGTCAGTAACGGTCTGTGTCTAGTCCTAGTTTATTTCCTGTTTTAGTCTAGTTGTACTGCCCTTCTGTCCTGTTTTGCCCCCTCGTGGGTTTTTGTTTTCTGTTTTGTGCCTCAATAAATCCCTGTTAGTCTGCATATCGTCTGCGTTTGGGTTCGCTCCTTCAACCACATGACAGAATGTACCGACCAAAGAAGAACCCAGCAGACTGTATGTCTTTCCCCGCTAGACCACAACCGACTGACCAAGAACTATGGTGGCAGTCGGCCATCGCTGATAGTAGAGCTGGAAGACTTCCCTTCCCTCCCCAGGGTGAGTTGTCCCTGAAGAGGTATGCACAAGTCGTAGAAGAGAAGAGATTATTCCTGCCTGAGCTCCTGGTTTCTCGTTACTTCATCGCCGGTCTCAACTCTCCACCTCCTCTGTCTGAACGGGAGGAGCTTACTCTTCGCCCATTTAGAGCTGTGGTGGACCGCTTATCTCGGAGAGAGCCAATGGGTCCCAAGAGGTTTTCATCTCCTTCGCTTCCAGTGGTCCCGGAGGGTCGAGTCCTAGATGTTGTCACTCAAGGGGATCAGGCTTCCTCCATTTCTTCTCCTGAGGTTTCTTCCTCACCCGCAGTTCTCCGTGGCAAACGAGGGGGACGGATTTCATGGGATTCTCCATCGGAATCATCCTCGACGGAGTCAACGCTGCCTGAGACTGCCCTTCCAGCACCAGTTACATTTCCCACGGAGCTTCTCCAACCGGACACTAGTCCAGCTATGACTTCTTCCCCACGACCTAAGAAAAGGAGGGGATATTCTCGTTCTTTGTCTCTTCCTGTCCCAGAGCCCTCTACTGCAAGCGCTGTCCCAGAGCCCTCTACTGCAAGCGCTGTCCCAGAGCCCTCTACTGCAGACGCCGTTCCAGTATCTGCTGAGAGAGTTGCGGCCGATCTAGCCACTAAGGAGGTTCTGCAAGCAGTTTCGGCTCGTCAGGAGATGCCCGTCATCATTGCGGCTAAGACCCTTTCTGATTACCTGTCTCGCCTTGTCGTGATCCTTGAACCCCCTGTCTGTCCTGCCTTGTCCTCAGCTCCCAAGCCTGTCCCTGTGAGCGCTGCACCCGAGCCTGTCCCTGTGAGCGCTGCACCCGAGCCTGTCCCTGTGAGCGCAGCACCCACGCCTGTCACTGTGAGCGCAGCACCCACGCCTGCAACATTCAACTCTGTTTTTCCTCCTACTCCCCTGCCTTGAATGTTGTTTTTGATGTTTCACCCTAACCCTGATATAGTTTATTCATGTATGCCGTTGTTGATGTTCACTATGTTTTGTTGGTTTTTGTCCATGTCTCGTTCTGTCTTGTCTTGTGCTTAGTGTCCTTTTGAGCCCGTCTGGAAGCCACTCCTTAAGGTGGGGGTTCTATCATGATTCTGCCATCATGTTCTTGATTTTCCTAGTCTTGTGGCAGGATCATGGCAGAACCATGTTTTGTGTACAAGCGCATGGCCTGTTGTTTGGGCCATGGGCTTGTGTTGTCTCGTTAGATACCCCGCCCCCTTGTTATCCTTGTCTTGTCATTATTATCTAGTCTGTGTCACCTGTTCTCCCTCATTAGTTTCTCCCTATTTAATCCCCTTGTGTTTGCTGTCCTGTGTCGGTACATTGTCAACTATTGTCAATTTTTGCGTGTGAGTCTCTGTGAGTACTTCGTCAGTATCTAGTATTAATAATTGTGAGTTAGTGTTGCTATTTGTTATCTTCATCTTGTCAGTAATGGTCTGTCTAATCCTAGTTTATTTCCTGTTTTAGTCTAGTTGTACTGCCCTTCTGTCCTGTTTTGCCTCCTCGTGGGTTTTTGTTTTCTGCTTTGTGCCTCAATAAATCCCTGTTAGTCTGCATATCGTTTGGGTTCGCTCCTTCAACCACATGACACTATTGGCGCTTTTCCACTACACAGTACCAGCTCGCCTCGGCTCGGCTTGACTCGACTCGACTCGCCTTTGTTTGCTTTTCCACTGTGTAAAAGTTGTACCTGTACCTGCTTTCGGGTACTTTTTTTCGTACCACCTCCGGCGAGGTTCTAAGCGAGCTAAGGCGATACTAAAATGTGACGTGAAAACAATGCCGACTGCTGATTGGTCACAGAGAATCTGCGTCATCATTGCACGCGCCAGATGGAGTATCCAGAATAAATAACCCCGCCATTTTTAAATAGTTTGGCCAGAGTTACTAAACTTACTACTATTATTATGGCAACTCGGAAGAATACGCCGTGGTCAAACGAGGAGGTGCAGACTTTCCTTTGTTTGGTTGCCGAAGAGAGGATCCAGCGAGAGCTTGATGGGGCAACGAGGAACGAAAGGCGTCGCTATGACGACCGGGTACTATTTGTGGCGGTACTTTCTGCAATGGAAAACAGAGCGAAAAGCGAGCCGAGTCGAGGCGAGCCAAGGCGAGTCGATTCGAGTCGAGCTGGTACTGGTAATGGAAAAGCGCCATATGGGGCCCCAAGACGTAATACCATGACTGGTGGCTAATTGAAGACCAGAAGAGGGGGGTGGATGAGGGTGTGAAAATGTGCCGGACAGTCTGACATAATGGCACATTTGGCCTATGTTCTGCTAAATCTTTTCTTTTAAGTGGTGAGGTGTTACAGCTTAATTAACTAAAATATCAATTCCGAGAAGATTTCCTTCAGCTGCATCTGACCGTGACCTCAAAAAGTCAGAAAAGTGACAACTGACTGGTGATTAGTACTGAAGGCCATTGTCAGGAAGTTTAATGTTAATGAGACACAATCAAGCGTGTCCTGTCATCATGCTGAAATGTCATGCTAACATAGAGGGTTAAGTGGGATTAGAGCATAACAGAAGTGCATTTGATGATTCTTTTGGTTGGTCGTGTGCTTAAAAAAAAAATAAAAAAAATAATGTTAATTTATAATAATAATTTTGTTAATTATTATGGTAATGATGCAGCGCCACAGGAAAGCAATTAATCACAGCTTGAAATATGATCATACTTTAAAATCAGCTGAAAGGGCCACTACCTGGTTTAAAGGGTAACCACCTCTGGGAAGATGAATGTGTATTTAAAGTCGGCATGAAATCAAATTTGACAAATCTTCTTTTTATATGTAATATTGTAGTGTTTATTATAAATGATTTATCCGTGCACTTCATTATTTTTTTAAAATTCATGTACCCTTGAAATCTTTAATCAAAGACATTACCCTTCCCTCCCCCATCGAAACGACCTCTCTCTCTTTTGGTCACGTGGAATGGCAAAAGGGTGCGGCCAGATCCGATGAGGGTGCGGCTATCGGTGCACCGCCTCTCAGAGAATCGCATTCAAATTGTTTGCAACGCTCAACCTCCAACGATCCAATCAATTCCCGAAGGATGAAATCAAGCCCTGCCCTACATTTTTTTCTAATTTCAGAAGCCGTTTCACTTGGATATACGTCACGACAAGGAAAAAATGACAATCTCAACTTCCGTTTCACGCCGACTTTAATATTGGTCATTTATATAGTAGAAATGTGAAATTATTTTTTGAAATTGAAGCATTCTAGACTGAGAAAAGGCAGAAAATTTATTTTTTACTCATGTGGCTGAAAGACAACAACTCCCAGAATGCACTTGCTTTGCTGCCCTTACGAGGCCACTCCCAAACCACATCTACCGGTTACAGGTGGCAGAATCCGAAAAATGGATACAACTAGCAGTGTTTCCGCTACATTCATTCTGCCGTGGCGGGCCGCCACACCTAAAATCATCCCGCCACGGCTGCAGCTTCTCAGTGAGCTCTGATATTCTGCATAGGCTACTATTGTGTTAGTTAAGCTAAACGCATTAAAAACATTGTAAAGAACCATAAAGTTTTGGCACTATATTCCAAGACTTCTAAAGTCATTCAATAGCATAATGTGAGGTAAAAATGAATATTTAAGTCTTTAAGTTAAAGTTAATGGAAACTCATCTCTCCTCAGTCATTCTCCTTTCAGCATTCAAACAGCACGTCGCGTTTGGTTACGACAGTAACACGACGACACTCTCTTCAAGATCAATGTTCCCATTTTTATTCTTTATTTGTAGATAAAGGTCTATGGTTTGCATAAAATGACTTTATCTTGCTGGAGTTTATAGCGCTTTCTAAATCATATTCTTTTCTCCCAGGTGTCTGTTAGATTACAGCACTGGAGTAGAGAGCGCTATGAATTGTTCTTCATGCAAACTGTAACTGAAATTTATAACTGTTAAAAGAAAGGGCTCAAACTGTTGCATAAATATAATACATTACACATAGATAGATATAATCTCTTCGCTTTGTGCTTTGAACTTTTCAATGTGAAGCGCTGCGTGCTGTGACTTCGCGTTGCTTCAAGTGCATCATTCTGCGCACGGGATGCGCATAATCGCTTTGCCACTCTTATTGGAGACTTTCATATTATAATACTTAGGGGAGGTTTAAACAACTGGGGCAAAGGGGCGTGGCCAATGGGAATATCACTCATGGGCCACGCCCCCTGGCGAAATGGGCCTGCCACCACGGCTGGAAAAAATCCTAGAGGAAACACTGCAACTAGGCTTGCTTTGATACATCGTGACTCTATACATCGTGAATTAGTTGATACATTTCCATTTGAAATGGTGCTAAATTGCATTGTACCGGGATGTACTAGCCTAATGTATATAACACAACTTACACTTTCACATTAAAAATATGATGCAAGGCAGGGCCATGTCAACAGAGTAGCTTAGTAGCTCTGCATATGAACTGTTTTCTTCCAATTGAAATGACTATTTCTCTAAGCTAATACATTATCTATTCTAACCCATACTCCAGTAACACTAAAGGTTTATAAAAAGAACCACAGCCAATGTGAGTTATAACTTTTAATTTAAAAAAAATAATTAATATTAACACTTTTACACTCAAAGCTCTGCGGATTCAGCGATCTCCTCCAGAAGAAGATGGCATCGCTGAGATTGGCGACAGCAATAGGACTCTATATCTGTTTCCATCGGCGCACAGCCAGAGCACTGACACCGGTCCGCCCCAGCTCGAGTCTGGGCGGGCTCAGGTCTCGCTCCGGCCGCCTCTTGTTCCTTCATCTCCCGCAACTGTTTATCGCTGTATTGCAGCTCGTACAGGTAGCCGCGAGCATCAGATTCTCGCAACAGATCTTCGAAATCCCCTTCTGCCATTTCAACTTCAAAACTATCTTCCACCATCGTGATTAGCCTACTATACAAACTTTTTACACAGAGCAAGAGGCAAGAGCCTGTTAGCTTAGCTTCTAAAGAAAGATGGCTGACACTATCTTTACATTCTGTGAGTGAGATCACGCCCCATATGGGCGTGGCGAAAACATGCGGAACACTGGCTGTATGCACTGGCACTAGCACTGATCTGTTATAGGTCTGTTAGCGCATTAGGTCCAACCCCCTATGGGCGGGTTTGAAAGGGTGCTTGTAGTCTTTACAGAAATCCCCCCCTCTTACACTTCCTCCTACAATGACGTAAAATGACGATTTTTGCGTCATTGTAGGAGGAAGTGAAAAAGGTAAATAGCGGATTTCTCTCGTCTCAGGGGAAAATGAGAGAGTGTTACACGACCATTCAATAGTATGACTGGGTTTTTAACAATGTAAAGCTTATGCAAATGGGTGGAGTGTCCCTTTACAACTTAAAGGGACACTCCACCCATTTGCACAAGTTGTACAAATCAAGGCTTCTCGAAAACACATGACTGAAGAGGAATCTACATTTGAAATGCAATTTTTTTTTTAATATTATTAAACATTGCCATCAAAGGTACAGTTTTTCCTAACAGGGGCTTTTTTATTACTGACAACTGCCATTTATTGTCAGCCAAGTCTTTACAAGTAGCATTGATGGAAGCCTGTCTTGCTAATAATGGTTCAGTACTAAACGACTGTATGCCTCGTCAGACTGATCTCATAAAATTGCGTGTGTATGACACGCCAATTCGTATTTCCATTTTTGGCGTGCTATCAACACGCACAATCGCTTTTCAGCGTGTTTATGAACGCAGTTGACGTAACGTTATTACTGTATATATAAATATATGACCTACCTCCACCCCGTCCCTAAACCTACCCGTCACTGGGGTTAATAGCATTTATGAGTCTTCCCCTGCCATCCTAGGGAAAAAAAAAATATCGCTCCCCAGATGTAGATCTACATTTTGCTTCGTTTCGCTCGGAAATTTAATGGCGTGTACATATACGCAGAATCACTTGGACATTAATGGCGTAGACATACACGCATACACGCGGATATCTCAAAATGCGTATAGATAACACGCCACTTGACTTGAAAGTGGCGTGTCTGTTTACGCAAAAGTCATGATGTCATGTTGGCCTCGTGAATAATGTGTCTTTTTTTAAGTTTTATCTGTACTGAAGTTGTGGCTATTGTGAATATATTGCGATTTTAAAAACTGAATACTTAGTTCTGGAATGAAACTCTAGATGGCGCAGGCTGATAAGTCTTTGACTCATTTGGTAGGGATCACATCATTATATACATATTGCAGCTGATTGGTTGCTGTTACATCAGCGTCCAATGAGCTGCGGCTCAACATTCAAACAAATACCAGGGTGTTGCTGGTAGCAGTTTGCCATGCGCTTTCAGAAAGTGCAGCAGCTTTCAGAACGCATCTGGAATCAAAATCTAAGATAAGTGATTGACGTTTTATTCCACATCTCTGCGCATATTGTGTTGTCCGGTTATTAATTTGTAAATGAAGCCATCTTTGCAAATTTAAAGCTGCAGTCCACAGTTTTTCCTCTTTGTCGCCATATCTGTTCGAAATCTGCAATTGCAGTTATTCGCGGAATTATCAACTTTACGCGAATTGTACTTCGACACGGCACAGCGCGGATGAACACAATGTTTGAGGAGAGTGTGCAGCTGTCAGTCACCGTGCCAGTGTGGATATACTGTCATTCAGAATCACAGATTATTCTTTTTGGATGTATGACCAACATAATAATTTTGTCATCTGGAAAATGTCATCTGAACAAGTAAGAAACATCCACTTTTGTTCTGGTTCTGACATTGCAGTAAATCGCGCTGATTAAATCTAAAAATCGCTTATTATATCACGCAAAACCGTGCAAATTATACTTTGTTCTCGAATTGTTAATGTTAACAATGTCAGCATTGCGTGACTACATGTAATGTCCTTCCGATATGTATCCTTGTTTTCGCATGGGCCGGTTGCAGTCTCTTTTTTTCTGTAGCCACTCCGAAGTCCGAACTAAGTCTTTTGCATTTTACAATGGGTAAATCTGTTGTCACTGGTGATTGTCGTTTGAACCTTTCTGGATCCGCCATCAAATTGATAAGTTTAATTATATCAAGTGCTGTGACTGTGAGAAAAGGCTATAAATCTCCACCTCCAACATCCTCACACGCAATATAGCCTACTGGCCGAGACTCCTTTATGTGTACAGATGTGACGTAATGACGCAAAGACATGCTCGAATCTCCCGCGGAAATCCACCAGTACCACTGGAATTAAAAACATTATTACAAGCATACTGCTTTGAATCGAGCTAAGGCAAGCAGATAGTTTTGAACACTGGCTGGTTATGTATTTTCTCAAATATGTATTTTGGATATTTTTTAACCCCCAAAAAGCTACTGACTGCAGCTTTAAACTAGCTTCATGTTAGAAATGTTTTTAAACAGTGCCATGTCAACAGTGCACGAGTGAATAACTGAAGCATACAAGCTGTGTTTTCTGCATGCAGCAGCGGTTTATTGTATGTCATTGCTGTTTTATATGCCATTAGCATGTATATGAAAAACAGTTAAAGTGATATAAACATTTGCGATTTAAACTGCGTTTACCATATTTAGTGGTATAACTTTAATGACGCATCCTTTTATTTCCAAGAGCAATGTTTTCATTAGCTACGCTAAATGTGTGTGGTTGATTCAGATACTCGTGTGTTCGAGTCATGCTAAAATAACAATCAATACAGTTGAACTAAGCATCATGTTTATAGTCTTGTGGAGTGATTTACTAAGCATAAGTTGGAGCGTTATGCAGTTGTCTATGCAGCAGAAAATGGTCTATTGTTTGTATCTCTGTGAGTATACGCCATCTAAGCTATGAATGAGAAGGTTAAAGTGTAATAATTATTCACATGCAATGGGATTACATGTTAGCTAAGAAAAAAAAAACTTTATTTCAAGAGTAATGTTTCATTAGCTATGCTTAACATGTTTATGGAGCATCAGAGCGTGCTGTCATTCATTTTTGCTCCTAATGGCTTTTCATTTATCAAAAAAGAGTATAAGGGTTATGTAATCATTATCGGTCTGTGTGTGTCGGTGCGGTCTGTGTTTGAGTTTGGAGCTCCGTCGAATGGATTCATTAATCCTTGATTTTCTTCTTTACCACTCATTTATAAACAAGCACTTTCTATTTTTATATCATGTAAACTTATCCTCGATATTATTCCTTATAAAAAACAATCGGATTACTTTGAGATCGCTACTTAGATCCAACTTTGCGAATCTCGGCTCCTAGCCTTTAGTCCGCTAGCATTTCACGCGTGGCCTCGCGCCTACCGACCGTCTTATTTTACACCCGTTTTACTGAAAGGATACAGGTTATATCCAGCATTTCAGTCCTAAATTAGTAGTGATATTGGTAGTATCACTACTAATTTACTGTTCATCTGTTATAATGGCGAACATGTCGGATGTGTGTCTAACGTTACCTCTGAGTGCAGGTGAGGACACATTCGAGCTGATTTCGGTACGATTGGAGCTGGAATCGGTGGAGAAACAGATCCGTGGTCTGCTAGAGAGGCAAGCCGAGCTGCGGGATCGGCGATCAGCGCTTGAAACGTCACGCGCCGATGCACACAAGTCAGTGGTTAGTAACTTTTTTACTCCGACTTCGTCTACTCCGTGCGTTTCTCTGCCCAGGAGGACGCGATCATCTCTGGCATCATTCACTCCGGCACCGACACAACACCATGGACCCTGGGTGATCCCACAGCGGAAGACATGAGCCAGGACCAGAGCAAGAACCTCTCCGCCCCTCCCGGTCTTCGAGATCTCCACCCGGAACCGATTCTCCCCCCTTCGCGAGTCGGAACGCGACGACGCCGTGATCATCGGCAGTTCCATGGTCCATCATGTCCGTGCTACCTCAGGTAAGGGTAAGGTGCGCACTCACTGCTTTCCTGGTGCTCGTGTTCTTGATGTCGCCGCACAGGTTCCCGAGATCCTGAACGGTGACGAGCGCGTCGGAGCTGTTGTGCTGGACGCGGGAGTGAACGACATCAGGCTGCGGCAGACGGAGGTTCTGAAGAAGGACTACAGGAGCCTGATCGAGACGGTACGCAGCACAGCGCCTGAGGCAACGATCATCGTGTCTGGACCACTTCCCACGTACCGACAAGGACAGGAAAGGTTCAGTAGATTATTTGCACTAAATGAATGGTTAATGTCATTGTGTAATGAACAGAAACTGCTCTTTGTAAATAATTGGAATCTGTTCTCGGAGCGACCTAGGCTCTACCGTGCTGATGGCCTGCACCCCAGCAGAATCGGACCGGCTGTTCTGTCGGACAACATCTCCAAGACGTTACACACCAACTGACTAGAAAATCAAAGTCCAAATCACAGTCTTTGCTGTCCCAACTTAATTGATATAAGTAGTGTAGAACATTATATAGAAACTGTGTCTATTCCTCGTTTCATGAGGCCAAACAATAAATCTAGTGTAGGATCTAGGAAAAATCTTATTGTAATTAAACCAGAAAATCAAAATATCAGTGAACAAAAACAATTTCTAAAACTCGGTCTTCTAAACATTAGATCGCTCACACCTAAGGCGGTTATTGTAAATGAAATGGTCACAGATAATAGCTTCGATGTACTTTGCCTTGCTGAAACCTGGCTTAAACCAAATGAGTATTTCGGTCTAAATGAGTCTAGTCCACCAGGATACTGTTATAAGCATGAGCCCCGTCTGATCGGTCGTGGCGGCGGTGTTGCAACAATCTATAGAGATATTCTTAATGTTACTCAGAAAACAGGTCACAGGTTTAATTCGTTTGAAGTACTTGTGCTAAATGTTACGCTCTTAGATGTAAGAAAGAAATCCATATGGAACCAATCCAACTGATATAGATATTATACTGCAAAGTGACGATCTCACTGATCATTACATGGTAACTTGCATAATACGTACTGCTGAAATTTGTCATGTTGCGCCACGTTATAGACCAGGAAGAACAATCGTTCCAACCACTATAGGTAGATTCTCAAATAGCTTACCTGATCTATCTCAGCTGCTCAGTGAACCCAAACAAACAGATGAACTAGTGGAAATGACTAGCAGTTTGAGCACCATTTTCTCTAGTACATTAGATATTGTTGCACCAATTAGATCAAAAAAGGTTAAAGAGAAAACTAAAGCACCATGGTACAACAGTGCTACGCATGTTATCAAAAGAGAAACTCGTAACCTAGACCGTAAATGGAAACAAACTAATTTAGAGCTCTTTAGAATCGGGTGGAAAGACAGTATGTCACGTTATAAAAAGGCTCTAAAAACAGCCAGGGCTGAGCATCTCCGCAAACTAATAGAAAAATCACCAAAATAATCCAAGGTTTTTATGTAACACAGTGGCTAGACTAACAAATAAACAGACATCACCAGAGCAAAATATTCCGTTACAGTATAGTAGTAATGATTTTATGAACTACTTCAATGAGAAAATAGAAAGCAACACAATTGTAAATGTACAATCCTCTATGGTGTCTTATGATTCAGCCTCAACTTTGGCCCCTCTGGAACAACTACACCGCTTTACAACTATAGGACAGGAAGTAAAGTAAATAAATAGTAAATAAATAAACTTATCATTGCATCTAAACCAACAACATGTTTATTAGAACCAATACCCACTAAACTTCTGAAAGAAGTGTTACCTGTAGTGGAAGAGCCTCTTCTTAATATTATTAACTCGTCTTTATTTTTAGGTCATGTTCCAAGAATATTCAAGCTGGCAGTAATACAACCTCTCATTAAGAAACCGCAATTAGACCCAAATAACTTAGCAAATTACAGACCCATTTCAAATCTTCCATTTATGTCTAAAATACTAGAAAAAAAATTGTCCGCTCAATTGTGCTCTTTATTGCAAGAAAATTAGATATATGAAAAATTTCAGTCAGGATTCAGACCGCATCATAGCACAGAAACTGCGCTAGTTAAAATTACAAATGATTTACGTTTAGCTTCTGACCAAGGCTGTATCTCAATATTAGTTCTACTCAATCTTAGTGCTGCGTTCGACACTATAGATCATAAAATACACTTGGATTGGCTACAAAACTACTAGTGGTGTCAACAATAATCGATTCGGCGATGCATCGCAATGCGGGAAATGTACGATTCAGCATCGATGCGGCAAAGTGCCATAATCGATTATGTCGCTGTTTATTTTCTGGCCTTGGACAATAAAGTTTTGAAGTTTCAATTACTTCCGGGGGCATAACAACAACAAAAAAGATGGCTGAGGCGGAGGGAGATGACCTCGATATGGCGCCATTCACATATAGCACCTAAAAACTCTAGGCGCGCCGCGTTCTCCTTTTTCCAAAGCGCTAGGGCGGTTGCGCTCTGGAGGCGTCTGTCGTTGCGAAGCAACCATCAGCTGCGCTCTCCGTTACAGCAAACCGTTCTTGTCACGTGACCTACGGTGCGCTTGTGGCATTCTGAAAAGTTGAGATGTTTTTTTCTCGATGCGGCGCGGACGCGCTTGGAAAAAACGAGCGCGTCGCACCGCGACCGCCTCGCTTCCATTATGAGCGCGCATACCGCCCGCCTACATTTGGAATAATGAACTTGAGCGCGCAAAAGACGCGATATGTGAACAGGCCCATAGACGGGTAATCAAAAACGCACCCAAAGCTTGGATTTAAATTTTATTTTATTTAATGGCATTTATGTTAAAGATACAGGAGAGTTATAATACAACCATAGCAGCCAATAAATCTGTTGTTCGATATCTGACTGCTTGTATTGCCTCGTGACTGATGAAAAATTTGCCTTGTTGTGTGGAGTAGATCTGTGATGCATCGCAATGCATCGTAGAATCGAATTGAATCGAATCGTTACCTGGTGAATCGTAATCGAATCGAATTGTGAGGGCAGTGCCAATGCACACCCCTAAAAACTACACTGGGGTTCAGGGACAGGCATTAAGCTGGTTTAGATCGTACTTATCGGACCGTTACCATCTTGTTTGTTTAAATGGGGAAAAATCAAAGATAACGTCAGTAGACTATGGAGTGCCGCAAGGATCGGTGTTAGGCCCTCTGCTATTCTCAATATATATGCTGCCACTTGGTAATATTATAAGAAAACATGGAATTAATTTACACTGTTATGCTGATGACAATCAATTATATATTTCATCACGGCCAGATGAAAACACTAACTTATCTAATTTGACAGAGTGTCTCAAAGATATAAAATGCTGGATGACGCGTAATTTCCTGCTACTAAATTCAGATAAAACGGAGGTATTACTTATTGGTCCAAAAAACTACCCACAAAACCACTTACAATACAACTTTAATATAGAAGGATGCCCTGTTACTTTATCCACTACAGTAAAAGACCTGGGAGTTATACTAGGCCGCAACTTTCATATGTTACAAGAACAGCCTTTTTCCAACTTAGAAACATTGCAAAGTTACGTAACATGCTATCTGTCTCTGATGCAGAAAAGTTAGTTCATGCATTCATGACCTCGAGACTAGATTATTGTAATGCTTTATTAGCCGGTTGTCCTGCATCCTCAATAAACAAGCTACAGTTAGTGCAAAATGCAGCTGCTAGAGTTCTTACTAGGTCAAGAAAATATGATCATATAACACCAATTTTATCATCTCTACACTGGTTACCTATCAAGCTCCGTATCAATTACAAAGTACTACTACTGACCTATAAAGCCCTAAATGGTTAAGCTCCTGTGTATTTAATGGACCTTATATCGCCCTACAATCCATCGCGTTCTTTAAGATCACTAAATTCGAGGCTTCTGGTCATTCCTAGGATATCTAAGTCCACTAAAGGAGGGAGGGCATTCTCACATTTAGCTCCAAAACTCTGGAATAGCCTTCCTGATATTGTTCGAGGCTCTGACTCGCTGTCCCAGTTTAAAACTAGATTAAAGACGCATCTCTTTAGCCAAGCATTCACATAATGCTTACCTTTTATACCACCGCTGAATCAGATCAAATGCATTTAATATTATAAAACTTGAAAAGTCTGTAGGTTATTTGTATAGGTTGCATAGTATTTACAGTCATTACGTTCCTGTGTATATTGCGTGAATGACGGGTGGTTGGGCAGATATTGTGTTTTGCGGTAGGAGGTATGCCATACGGAACCGTTGTCACTGAAACTGCATATTAACGCACCAGTGGGGCTCGACAGCCTTAGTCAAACGGGTTGGCGCGTATGGTTGGGCTGCGGAGAGATTGTGAGATTGTGGTTAGGTCTCAGCAGCAGGAGGGATGTAGAGGTCAGTAAGCTGGGCTGAGTTGAGTGGGGGACGGAAGAGGGGTGACTCTGGGACGCAAGAGTCACTGTCTTCATGTTTTTATCATCTACGCTCGTGTTATGGAAATCATTATGAACAGCAGCTATGCTAATTTTCCCTTTTTGCTTTCCTGCTGTTATCTCGGGACGCGAGACTGCATTGTCCCGAGGAAAATGGCGTTCGTCAGCTCCAGTTTGTATCCAGCCTTTCACGGAGACTTCAGATGCCCCAATCACAAAGCCTGTGAAGAGACGACTCAACGCCGGCGATATGGACCCTCTATGGTGGACGTGTTGTGCCCTTAAAAGGGGAAAAATAACGGGAGAAGGTTGAAGAAACACGCACACGCAGCTCTCGCCTTCACTCGTCTGTATTGAATGAGCCTTTGAACAATGCTTACAAGAAAACATACATTTTAATATTCGTGCACTCATTAGATTCAGGACCACAGTCACCAGTATCTTCTTAATGCATTCTAAATTATCCTTTTAACTAAATTACCATATACAATGTGAATTGTTTTAAACAAAGCTAGCAAATGACATTAATAGCCTACTCCTTTTTACATTAGTTCTCACATAATACTAAAACAAATTATACTCTTAACAGTATTCATTGTCTCAGCATGACATGCACTCGGCCTTATAGTGACAAATACACAATAAATCTCACAGCAAAAATATGTGGACGTACCAGTAGCTAACTTAAACACCAGCGACAAAGTATACACTAGTATATGGCGAGACTCGGACACGGCGGAGCCACAAGGTCTTCGGCTGCTAGCATAATGTTACACATTTTCTCCGTTAGCATGAAACTCTTTGAACAATATACGTTACACATGTAAAACCGTCTCTTCAAACATAACGAATGTACTATTAACATGTGTCAAAATCTACATTGCTTTGTGAGTGGTCATTACCTTAAAAAGGGGAAAAATAACGGGAGAAGGTTGAAGAAACACGCACACGCAGCTCTCTTCTTCTTCTTTCAGTTTAATGGCGGATCGCAAACCAGCATTTATAGGTGCATAAATGCCCCCTACTGTACAGGAGTGTGTAATATCAGGGCTTTACATCTTCAGGTCTAAAAAAAAAAAAAAAAAAAAAAAAATTAAAATCAATGATTTGGCCTCACCTTTTCCAAATGGAACTTTCATAATTTAATTCTTATTTAAATTCAACGCTCTCTTTGCAATCTCATCTGCCTTCTCATTTCCCTCTACACCAGCATGAGCAGGAACCCAACAAAACTGTAAATCAGTTCCAACTCTTTGTATTCTTAACAATGTTGTAAATATTTCCAACAATAAATCATCTCTAGAGGTTTCTTTTGAGTTTAAGCTACTAAGAGCTGCAGCAGAGTCTGAGCAAATTACAACTCTCTCCGGCCTCACCTCTTCTATCCATTGTAATCCTAGGATTATAGCAGTAATTTCAGCTGTAAATACAGATACTCCATCATTAATTCTTTTGCATATTACAACATTAAACTCTGGAATATATACTTCTACTCCTACATGCTCACTCCTTGGGTCTTTAAATCTATCAGTAAATATTGTCATGTAATTATAATAATTAATTCCCACATATTTATGAACCAAACATCCAATATTGTCCACTTCCCTTTCAGCCCATGTTCTCTTCAGTTCTTTAAGATGAAAGTCAACCTTGATCACTGGGAATATCCATGGAGGAACATTACTCCATTCAGTATTTGATCCATACTCTACCCTGTTTAGTCCATATTCCTCAGCTACTGTAGAAATATTCCAACCAAATCCTTTACATTTTCTTTGTTGTGTATACTCCCAGCAATCACTTAACACTTTTACAGCGGGTTGTTCCTCTCCAGATCCTTTTAGCTTTGTCCAATATGCTAATGATAACTTTGAACGCCTTAAATAAAGAGGTCGTGGAAATCTCTTGAAGTCTCGTTTCAGGCCTACAAGGAAGAAAAGGAATAGTCGAATAAAATCGTTATTTTTGTTTGTTTTTTCGCACAAAAAGTATTCTCGTCGCTTGATAAACTTATAGTTGAGCCACTGTTGCGACATGGAATATTTAAACATTTTCTTTAATGACTTTCTGGGCCGTCAAGTTTCATTCCCTTAGGGAGCGTATGTAGCAGTGATACACCTCTCAGATTTAATCATAAATATCTTCATTTGTGTTCCGAAGACGAACGAAGGCCTTACGGGGTTGGTACAGCATGGGGGTGAGTAATTAATGACTTAATTTTCATTTTTGGGTGAACTAACCCTTTAAGCAATTTATCTCTTTGTAATTGGTCTTTGGCAAAAATCTAAATCCTCTTATTACTCAAGTACTTAGCAAATTTGATCTTACCCATTTCTTTTTCAATTGCTTTTGTAAGTTTAAGTGGATGGAAATGTCCTCCTTCTGTCGCAGTGTCTGGTTATGTTTCCTGGTTTCCACTAGAGGTCCTCTTATTCACGGTGTCATTCACATTAGACTACATTTCCCAACATTCTGTTCTGCCACTCATCTGATCATTGCACACAGCTGTTTCCCGTCACTTTGTTAGTTCTGTGTGTATATATACCCTGTTAGTTTCAGTGTTTGTTACGGAGTCCTTGTATGATGTCCCCATACCTCTGGTATTTGTATCCGTCTGGTTCTTGTCTGTATTTCATGTTTTGGATTGCCTTATTGGACTTTTGACCCTTGCCTGGACTGGTTTGTGAGTACGGATTACCCATTAAATATACTGCTTTTGGATCTTACGTTTCCTGTGTGTGTGTATCGTGACAGAAGGACTCCGTCACAAAAGAAGATCCAGCAGTATGTTTTGCAACATCTCTTCCCCAGCCACCGAGTGGGAGGGAAGGGAGTTGTTTAAGGGGACCCGGTTGGTAAAGTTCCGCGGGACCCGTGGAGGTCGTCGTAGAGGAGGAGATAGAGAGATGTTTCACATCCCGTCTGCCCAGCCAGAGACTGTTCACGTCCCGTCTGCCCAGCCAGAGACTGTTCACGTCCCGTCTGCTCAGCCAGAGACTGTTCACGTCCCGTCTGCCCAGCCAGAGACTGTTCATGTCCCGTCTGCCCAGCCAGAGACTGTTCACGTCCCGTCTGCCCAGCCAGAGACTGTTTACGTCCCGTCTGCCCAGCGAGAGACTGTTCACGTCCCGTCTGCCCAGCGAGAGACTGTTCACGGTGCCTGCTGTTCCTGGGCCGGAGCCGGTGCCTGCTGTTCCTGGGCCGGAGCCGGTGCCAGTGTCTGCTCCTCCGCCCTGGGCGCCCGAGGGGCCGCCAGAGACTGTTCATGTCCCGTCTGCTCAGCCAGAGACTGTTCACGTCCCGTCTGCCCAGCGAGAGACTGTTCACGTCCCGTCTGCCCAGCGAGAGACTGTTCACGTCCCGTCTGCCCAGCGAGAGACTGTTCACGTCCCGTCTGCCCAGCCAGAGACTGTTCACGTCCCGTCTGCCCAGCGAGAGACTATTCAGGTCACGTGTGCCCAGCGAGAGACAGTACACGCTCTGTCTGCCCAGTCAGAGACTGAGCGCGTCCAGTCTGCCCAGTCTGAGACAGATCCGGAAATGTCCATTTGTGTGGCCACCAAGGCACTTACAGACTATTTGGAACATTTGGCGCGGATCCTGGATATGTCGGTGCCTGCTGTTCCTGAGCCGGAGCCGGTGCCTGCTGTTCCTGGGCCGGAGCCGGTGCCTGCTGTTCCTGGGCCGGAGCCGGTGCCTGCTGTTCCTGGGCCGGAGCCGGTGCCTGCTGTTCCTGGGCCGGAGCCGGTGCCTGCTGTTCCTGGGCCGGAGCCGGTGCCTGCTGTTCCTGGGCCGGAGCCGGTGCCAGTGTCTGCTCCTCCGCCCTGTCCGCCCGAGGGGTCTTCACCGCCCTGGCCGCCCGAGGGGTCGTCTCCGCCCTGGCCGCCCGAGGGGTCGTCTCCGCCCTGGCCGCCCGAGGGGTCGTCTCCGCCCTGGCCGCCCGAGGGAAAGTCTCCGCCCTGGCCGCCCGAGGGAAAGTCTCCGCCCTGGCCGCCCACACAGCCTGCTCCGCCCTGGCCGCCCGAGGGATCGTCTCCGCCATGGCCGCCCGAGGGATCGTCTCCGCCCTGGCCACCTGATAGGCTGTCTGTCTCGCCTTGGCCGCCGGCTGAGCCATCACCCCCTGTTCTTGTTCCCCTTCATGGACCTGGCCCCCCATCCGTCCCGTTGATCCTCCACCGCTCCACCTCCCGCCTAGACTCTTGTTTGTTTGTATGGTCTTGGAGCGTCTGGTAGCCGCTCCGTAGAGGGGAGGTTATGTCACAGTGTCTGGTTATGTTTCCTGGTTTCCACTAGAGGTCCTCTTATTCACGGTGTCATTCACATTAGACTACATTTCCCAACATTATGTTCTGCCACTCATCTGATCATTGCACACAGCTGTTTCCCGTCACTTTGTTAGTTCTGTGTGTATATATACCCTGTTAGTTTCAGTGTTTGTTACGGAGTCCTTGTATGATGTCCCCATACCTCTGGTATTTGTATCCGTCTGGTTCTTGTCTGTATTTCATGTTTTAGATTGCCTTATTGGACTTTTGACCCTTGCCTGGACTGGTTTGTGAGTACGGATTACCCATTAAATATACTGCTTTTGGATCTTACGTTTCCTGTGTGTGTGTATCGTGACACCTTCATTTTTAAACGTTATCATCACTTTCCAATCAGTTTGTTCATCTTCCTTCTTCTCACTAGCCTTTGCTTTTTTAACCATATCACCCACCTCCAATCCGCAGACTGAGCTTCCTGAGCTATCATTCCTACCTTTCCTCTTTCTAGTTACATCCTTCCATTCCATATTATCACTATCTCCGTCCGTTGTATCACCCATGATAGTTACATTCACGGTACAGTTGTTGCTACTCCGCCAAATTGCTCAAAATCAATGAGAATCTTCAAGCCTTGTTGTTCGTGTGTATCCCGGAAAACAGCTCCCACGATACCAAACGGATCCCGTCCACGCAGCTCTCGCCTTCACTCGTCTGTATTGAATGAGGAAGAGAAGCGCGCCGGAATCCCCCTACTGAAACCCCAAGGCATTACCAACAGATCTACGAATAATTAACCCATACAGACGAAGATCAGCCTTATCTGCAATCAACTTCTTAATATAACTCGTTGTCTAATTTTAAACAGTGACAAAACTTCATACGCATTCTATAACCATTAATATAAACAAAACTTAATACGCATTCTAATTTAATAGACTATTGTAAAAGCAATAATGAGTTATGATCTATAATTTCACATACCACTTGTCACACTCACTTGTCACAGACGGCACTGATCCTCAACAACTCGTCTCAATACCGGCGTGATTACTTGGACTTCCAAAAAGATGTAAATGGATAAATACTCTAAATGTTCTGATCCAATCTGACTACTAATGCTGCCCGAATCATGCACTGTTCCTTCGTTGGCCAGAGGAGAACTGGCCCTCCGACTGAGTCTAGTTTCTCCCAAGGTTTTTTTCTCCATTCTGTCACCTGATGGAGTTTTGGTTCCTTGCCACTGTTGCCTTGGCTTTTGGCTTGCTTAGTTGGGGACATTTAATATTCAATATTATTATTGATCTGCCTTACTTAAGGTGGACGTTGACGCATTTTCTTTTAGAAACAAACTTTGTTGTGTTATTTTCATGTTACTTATCACTGTGAAGCTGCTTTAATACAATCTGTATTGTAAAAGGCGCTATATAAATAAAGGTGACTTGACTTGACTTATCAAATTACTTAAGTGATGATACTTGCTCAGGTGGTTGCTGGGTTCCTTTCTCTATCAGCTTGCAACATTATATCTATTGTTCATGAGAACACATAGCATGCATTTCTAGTGTTAAGCCGGTCGGCAAGGTAGTCCAGGCACACCTAGCCTTTGATTACTAGTGCTAAGCCGGGAAGGTAGCCAAGATAGTAAAACATGTGGTCCCATGAAAAAAATCAAACAACCAAAAAAAAAGTACATACATACATACAGTACATACAGTCCTGGCAATAGATCTGCTGTTTTGGGGAGTGTGTTTTCCTATCCCTTCCTGTCGCCTGTTTATGTCATCATTTTGCAGATAAATGGATGTCTGCTGATGCAGTAGCTTGTTTTCTCACTCAACAGCACATGTATATTACTTGTATTGTCTATTTCTCCCTTTACCCTGTGCAACTGTGTCGGGTGAAAAGTTGCTTTACAAATGCTTTTTAAAAAGCTTTTCAGCTGTGCACAACAGCCTTGTTGACATTGTACAACTATAAATGATCTGTTTAGATGTTTGTGTCAAAGAGGGGTCTGTCCTTTTCTCTTGTCTCCTGCTTTGTTGGGTGGTTAAATCATGTATGTTACATGTGCAGTAGCAGCAGCATGTCTTACATGCTCACAGCAATGTCTGTGAATGTATTGCCAGTAGCCAATCTCGGTACTTGCTCTGTAGCAGCAGCAGGGTAGCAGATCTATTCCGCCACATTAACATTGCCATATCCATTACCAAGTCAATCTCTATCACCATACCAATAAGCCTTTTTCACACTTCCGGGTTTTGTGTTTCCGGTGCTCACCGACGCCGGGTAAACTTACTTCCGGTGACAACAACAATGGCCGAGTCCAAGAATAAGTGTTGCTGTAGTGTCCCTCAGTGCAGCAATTCTAAGCAAAAACAACCTTATTTATCTTTTCACGGGTATCCTTTGAATGAAGACCAAAAAAAGAAATGGATTATCGCTATTAGACGGAACGAAGGGTCTACGTTTGTCATTCGGAGAGGCAGCACGTATGTCTGCAGTCAGCATTTTACCGCTGTCGACTACATTCCAGGAAGCTCGCGGCTGAAGGTTGGTGCCATTCCCAGTCGTTTCCCTTGGAACAATTTCTATGTACCCCCTCAAAGGCTGTCAGCTTTTGAGAGATCTGCTGTTCGACTTGGCGTGGATGTACGTGTTCAGGAGCAACCGGTGGTCTCAGAGGATGCACCCAATGAATCCAGTCATGTTGAGGAACATGACTACGCGGCACGCCCACCTGCCGGTAAGCACTTATGTTAACCTTTGCTTGTGTGATAACAGTGTAGAATGTGCTGTGACGTGAAATACATAACAAAAAAAAAAAACAGAATAATTAGTTGCTAACTATATTATTTACATTTTTATAGGTGCATTAGATGAGGCTCTGCAGTACATTGAAGAGCTGGAGGCTAGGCTGCAGAAAATGTCACTAGAGAAACAAGCAATAATGAGCAGATTTTGTGTTTCTGATCACACAATCAAATACTACACAAAGTTTCCCTCGCAGGAAGTTTTCCAGGTGTTCTGGGAGTCTGTTTGTCCATCTGCCAGCAATCTTGTGTACTGGACTAAGGCACAGAGGATGGGACAGGAAGCATCCCCAAGCCCTAGCCCTGCACGGAAGATCCAGCTCATAGATGAACTGTTCATGTATTCCTGTCGAGTAGCTGCTGGACTGAGGGAACAAGTAATCGCTGACATTTTTGGGGTAAGCGTGGCCACAGTGAGTAGGGCCATTATCACCTGGGCTAACTACCTGTTCTTTGTGTTGGGTTCAGTACCCATTTGGATGTCCAGGCAACAAATATGCTTCTCCATGCCAAAGAAGTACAGTTTGTTCTGTCCAAACCTGCGAGTCATCCTGGATTGCACAGAAATCCGCTGTGAAAGCCCCACATCTCTGACACTCCACTCAGAGATCTTCTCCAGCTACAAGAGCACTACAACATTTAAAGGTCTGGTTGGAGTAGCTCCATGTGGTGCAATGACTTTCATCTCCCAGCTTTACACAGGTTCAATCTCCGACAAAGAGATCACAAAGAAGTCCGGCATTTTGGACCTGCTTGAACCTGGAGATGAGGTCATGGCAGACAAGGGGTTCACAATCGAGGATATGCTCTCCAGTGTTGGTGCTAGACTGATAATTCCACCTTTCAAACATGCTAAGCAGTTCAGCAAACAGGACTGTGAAAAAACACAGGCCATTGCACGCCTCAGAATTCTGGTGGAAAGGGTAATTCGAAGGGTCAAGGAAAACCACATTTGGGATTCTGTTGTGCCACTCACCTTGTCAGGAAGCATCAATCAGATCTGGCATAATTGCTGTTTTATGGTTAATTACCAGGGACCGATGTTTCTTGAGGAGTGAATGTACAGTATACAATTATATATGTATAATATAATACATATTAGATATTTACAATTACAGTGCGATTGATTTTTACAATAGTAGTGACAGACTTTCAATATTTTACATTAAATATCTTTTTACTTTTTTGTTTACTTTGTACTGTAACATTTGATCAAATGTATATTGTCATTATTTATACTAAGTTTCCTGAAAGTAATTTGACAGACACATTGAAGTAGTTGACAAAATGCATTTTTTTAATAAGAATCAATAAAAACAAATGTGTAAACTGAGTTCTGCTGTTCATTGTTATTTCACACAATACAAATACATAAACAATTACTAAATGTGTATGCATACATATCATATATATATCATATATATTACACAATATCAAATTCAAAATATAATAATGTATTAACTATTAGGCTATGTACATAAATGTGGGTATACTGTATATGTAACGCATGTTATGAATATGAAGGAGCTTTTATGTATGTTTATGATAACTGTCATTAAGTGTCATTCGCTCAATTATGACATTTTTAATGCAAATATGACATTGAGATGTCTTTGTTATGACAACTTGACAAACCATAACATCATAACCTGTCAGTGTCTTTGTCATGACAACTTGACATTAAATTAAGTTAAACTGTCATGTGGCTGGTTTTGACATTGGCTGTCATGAGGCATTATAACTGTGCCATTAATATTTTTTGTGACCAACTACAGTGGTACACATTGAATTTGTCATTAAAAAGTTATAATGGCTTCATGACAGCCAATGTCAAAACCAACCACCTGACAGTTTAATGTAATTTGATGGTTATGATGTATTGATTTGTCAAGTTGTCATAAAGACATCTCAAACAATGTCATATTTGCATTAAAAATGTCATAATTGAGTGAATGACACTTAATGACAGTTGTCACAAACATGCATAAAACCTCCTTCATATTCATATATGAAGGAGTCATGTTAGTCTTACGCACACCCATTCAAGTAAAGTGTTACCGTACATTTATACCACTGAAAGATACACATCCATGTAAACATAATAATAGTACATGTCTAGCTTGTCTTTCATTGATGCTATGAAGGCATCATCTCGCCAGATCCTCTGTATTGTGAAATCTGATTTTGTGTCAGTCACAAAGTCACACCACTGTAGACCAGTCACTGCAAGCTGGCCTTGAACCTGCCAGAAGTACTTGTGGGTCTCTTTGAGTTTGGCTTGTCCTCTTTGAAGTTTGATAAATGGAACCTGGGCAATGTTATCAGCAGATGTGCTTTTTACTTCCACTAGTCCAAATTGGAAGGTTTCAGATGGATCATGCACTCGTCCATCTGGACTGGCTCCTAGATGTGGTGCTTCTGGGTTGATAATAAAACCACAAGGTAGGACACTAACACTGGCTATCTCAGAATATTTTCTCAAAATATCTGGCTCAAGTTCAAGGCCACGTTTCATAGCACTTGTCTGCCTCGTGCCCTTGATGATTCTTGCCGCTAATGACTGACCAGTTGAATCCCCAACTACATGACTAACCTCCCGGAACCTGCTTGCAGTAACCCTTGATTGCCGCATCTGTCTCCAAGCAGTACATTTTGACTGTAGTCTTGTGGCCTCTTCAATCTGACAAGCGGAACAATGGGTAACCTTTATAGACTCCAGATGAAGTGATTGATGGTGTGTGGGCACATATTTAAAATTACAGCCAAACTGATAGCCAAGCACAGGTAGTGGGGGGAAATTAACAACAGGAATATCTACAGCTATAGGGGGACATTGGTATGAAAGTGGACTACCACGAGGTACCGGACCAAACTGTGAGGGGACCAACTCTATTTTTGACATGCCCTCTAGTATGTGTGCCAGCAAAGGCCGGGGATGGATCTGACTCAGTTTGGTACCAGAAGCCAATACATCAGAATCTGGAAGGGGACCTAAAGAAATTAATACAAACTATTAGTTTTGAACACATTAAGTTGTAGCTGAGTACACGACGTGTACACATACAGTGTTGTGTATTACCTGTGTAAGCCCTGTATAGAGTAGACTTGATTCCAGTCTTCCCAGCTGACTTTGGCTTCAGGACAACAAGTTCACTCACTGCCTCTGGATGGACTCCCTTAGCATAAAATAAACAGATGCAAAGTTAAAATATTCTCAAAACACTTTATAATAAGGTTTTATACATTTACATTAGTTTATGCATTTAGTCAATATGAAATAATGAGTAATAACAGTTAACAGATTGTATTAATCTTGGGTGATGTTCATTTATACCTTTGTTACTTAATCTGCACTCTTGTGCATTATTAGTCCATAATGCTTTGATGTTAACATGTAGCCTACTTACTTGCTTGAGTTGATACTATAGTGTTCTTACCAATTGCAGAAAAGAAAAAATACATGCCTGTGTTCTTGGACGATGCCATCTCTGTGGCTCACTCGTGCAGGCCAGTGGTGGTGGGACAGACTGTAAATTCAGCTGCACATAGTGGGCCGTCTGATACAGAAGTGCTGTCAGATGGTTGCACAACCCTTTACCAGCTGCACAGCTGCACATGTAGGCAGAAATACAAACAACCTCTTCTGTCTCCAGTGATACCTGTTTGAGAAGACAATAATTTAGCTAATGAATTGTAATTTTATGCTGTGAGCTACATTAAAGGGATAGTTCACTTAAAAATTGTAAATTAATACCGAAAAAGTTTCTGTTGTCCTCATAGTATTTGTTGCCATATATTTGTCAATACTCACTAAGGCTTCTGTCTTGATATCATTTACCCTGAGAAAGACATTTCAAGTATGCCTTAAATCCCATTGACTTCCATTGTAGGAAAAAAAAAATACTATGGAAGTCAATGGGACCAGTAAACTGTTTGGTTACTGACATTATTCAAAATATCTTCATTTGTGTTCAGCAGAAGAAAGAAATTCATACAGGCTAAAAACCAACTTGAGGGTGAGTATATGATGACAGAATTTTCATTTTGAAGTGTACTATCCCTTTAAGTGCTGTTAATTGAAAGCTGCAAACAGCAGCAAAAGCAAGAAATACAGCTGTAGTCTGCAACCGCAGAAGCAATGAAAGAGACATAACTAAAACCCAACATAGAAAAACTTAAGACAGGTGAAACTAAAATAAAGGGAAACAAATTCTGCAACCGCAGTAACTTGATATCAGAACGATCTGACTAACTCATAACGTTAAGCCAACCGGCATATTAACGTTGCATATAACCTCAAGAGTGTGGGGCTCCTCATTTTTCCTCATAGACCGATAACACCTAGCTCTTACTACCACCTTGCGATCAACAACATTGGAGACTGAACACATACAAATCGTTAGCAATTAGCATTCATAATGTTGCAAGTGCTAGCGCCAGATAGTTGTCAACTTACCTTGATAACTGTGAATAAATTCCTCAACGAAGAATTTATAGCCCTTGCTCAGCCTCGTTTCTTTAACTGTTGAGTGCCGTCCAACAATTCTGTCAACATCCTCAAATCTGAGTCGTGGAAGTGTCGAGAGAGAAGTTGTGAAATAACGCTCCATGTTCAAACACCGTAGTTTCAGCTGTGGCGGAAATCAGTTTACCCGTCGTGACGTAGTTTCCGGTTACGCGTGAAAAAGGCTTATCTCCCGAGAGTTGTCATGACAGAATTGCAGTTTTTACTTGTGTTAATTTCTTTCTCTTCTCCTCAACTTGCGGTGAGACAGACGAGAGTTTTCTCATCCTGATGTTTTGGCTTCTATGGCTTATCCATATGCAGTGGTGATGATTGCCAGCAAGTCTAGATCTTTGTGTGCCTGGTGTGTGTGTTTGCAGGAAAGAAAAACCTTTTTTGAGATTTGTTCATCATAAACCATCTTGGCACACGTTTTTCTTCCCTCTGATTTAGCATGTGTGGGTGGGTTTCATGACTTCACTGTGCTATTCTGGAGGAAGTCTCTTCTTGAAATCACCTTTCTTTCCCATTCTGACATTCAGTTTGGAGTTCAGGAGATTGTCTTGACCAGGACCACACCCCTAAATGCATTGAATCAACTGCTATGTGATTGGTTGAGTAGAGACTTGCATTAATGAGAAATTGAACAGGTGTTCCTAATAATCCTTTAGGTGAGTGTATATATATATTAATACTTGTCTCGGTTACGTTGGGGTTTTTACACCATGGGTCTGAGGGAAATGGAATTTCAATCCTCTGTTTGTCCGGCACATACAGTAGAATTGACAATAAACTTGAACTTGAACAAGAACTTGAAGCAGGTGAAGCCTATAGTTTCGAACTCAGAATAAAATCAGATTTGGTATGTCATGATACAAAATATATCATGCCCTGTAGTGCGGGTCTTGGGTTTTCAAAAAATCTCTTATTAAAGTTATAATAAATTTCAAAGAGGCTGAGAGTACATCTTAATTTATCATTGGTTTCTGTAAAAAAGGGTTTGTGTCCTTTTATTATAGAGAGTAAGAGTGAACAGAGTGAATGTATCTCCCTGTGACCTATCATGAAGTGTTCAGATGTAAAGATGGTCATGTTTTCCTTTGTTTAATTCTGATAGACATTTTGACATTCTTCGCTGACTGATTTAAATGGTGGTTTCTGCTTTCTTTAAAGGTTGTATCAGTGATTTCAGGCCCAAAAATAAATGATCACATTCATCTAATCTTTCCCAATGATCCGCTAGCTGCCTGCCCCATTAGCAGGCCGTCAAAAAAAACGCTTTGAAATCGTTGAAATCGTTTTGGGCCTGAAATCGCTGATACAACCTTTAATGTCGATTTATTTCATATTTTCACATTTTTGCGAAGGAAGCTTTGTTTAAAGGCTGTTAAATGGCTGTTTTTGTACCCCATGCAGAATGAACAAAACACAACAACGAACTGTCTGCATAAGAAGTCCTCTCACTATGGCATGTTAACGACCTCTGTTTAAGTCTAACTCTTGATTAAGTAAATAACAAACTGAACTCTATTGTGTTATATTACACAATACGGTATACTGTACCTACAATATTTTGTAACTGAGACTCTATCTATTGTAGTGCACGGGAAAAGAGTCAAGTCAAATATATTTATATAGCGCTTTTCACAATACAGATTGTATCAAAGCTGCTTCACAGTATCAATCAAAACAACTTAACAATGTTTGTTTATTACTGGAAAAAAAAGACATCCAAGTTTGGTAGAGCTGATCAATGGTATGATTGGTTAATTAATTTGAATATCCCCAACTGAGCAAGCCAAAGGCAACAGTGGCAAGGAACCGAAAAAACTCCATCCAGTGACCTAAAGGTGTCCTAACACACCATCAGATGACCCAATGGAGAAAAAAAAACCTTGGGAGAACCCAGGCTCAGTCGGGGGCCAGTTCTCCTCTGGCGTTTATGAACTAGAGGCCGAATTTAGAGTAACTGTAAGATAAAAAATGTATATGAATGCCTGGCTAAATAGATGCGTCTTCAGTCTAGTTTAAACTGTGAGAGCGAGTCTGAGCAACGAACAATATCAGGAAGGCTATTCCAGAGCTTCGGAGCTAAATGTGAAAATGCTCTGCCTCCTTTGGTGGATCTGGATATCCTAGGAATGACCAGAAGCCTCGAATTTAGTGATCTTAAAGAGCGCGATGGATTGTAGGGCGATAGAAGATCCGTTAAATAGACTGGAGCTAAACCATTTAGAGCTTTATAAGTCAAAAGCAATACCTTGTAATTAATACGGAACTTTATAGGTAACCAATGAAGTGATGATAAAATCGGTGTTATATGATCATATTTTCTTGATCTAGTAAGAACTCTAGCGGCTGCATTTTGGACTAACTGTAGCTTGTTTATTGAAGATGCAGGACAACCAGCTAATAAAGCATTACAGTAATCTAGTCTCGAGGTCATGAATGCATGAACTAACTTTTCTGCATCAGAGACTGATAGCATATTACGTAGCTTAGCAATGTTTCTAAGGTGGAAAAAGGCTGTTTTTGTAACATATGAAATATGCTTTTCAAAAGACAAGTTGCAGTCTAATGTAACACCCAGGTCTTTTACTGTAGCGGATAAAGTAACAGGGCATCCTACTATGTTAAAGTCGTGCTGTGAAAGGTTTTGTGGACGGTTTTTACAACTGATAAGTATTACCTCTGTCTTGTCTGGATTTAATAAAAGAAAATTACGCGTCATCCAATCTTTTATATCTTTAACACAATCTGTCAATTTGGATAATTTAGCGTATTCATCTGGCCGTGATGAAATATATATTTGAGTGTCATCAGCATAACAATGGAAACTAATTCCATGTTTCCTTAGAATATTACCAAGTGGCAGCATATATATTGAGAATAATAAAGGGCCTAACACAGATCCCTGCGGCACTCCATAGTTTGCCGAAGTTATGATAGATTTTTTCTCCATTTAAGTAGACGAAATGGTAGCGGTCAGATAAGTATGACCTGAACCAGCTTAATGCTTGTCCTTGAACACCAGTGTAATTTTGTAGTCGATCTAAGAGTATTGTGTGATCTATAGTGTCGAACGCAGCACTAAGATCAAGTAAAACTAGTACTGAGATACAGCCTTGGTCCGAAGCTAAAAGTAAATCATTTGTGATTCTAACAAGCGCAGTTTCAGTGCTATGATGTGGCCTGAATCCAGACTGAAACTTTTCATAGATGTCGTTTTCTTGCAAGAAAGAGCCGAGTTGACTGGACACAACTTTTTCTAATATTTTTGACATAAATGGAAGATTCGAAATGGGTCTGTAATTTGCTAGGTTATTTGGATCTAAATGTGGTTTCTTAATAATAGGTTTTATAACAGCCAGCTTGAACGTTCTTGGAACATGACCTAAAGATAAAGATGAGTTAATAATATTGAGAAGAGGCTCTTCCACTATAGGTAACACTTCTTTCAGTAGTTCAGTTGGTATAGGATCTAATAAACACGTTGTTGTTTTAGATGAAGTGATAAGTTTATTTAACTCTTTTTGTTCTATGGTTGTAAAGCATTGTAATTGTTCTTGCGGGGTGATAATTGCGGCTGAATTCTAAGGCGCGAGTAAAGATTGAACGTTTACGATTTTGATTCTGATGCTTTCAATTTTCTCGGTGAAGAAGTTCATGAAATCATTACTACTAAACTGTAACGAGGTATTTTGTTCAGACGACGTCTGTTTATTTGTTAGTCTAGCCACGGTATTAAATAAAAACCTTGGATTATTTCGGTTGTTTTCTATTAATTTGCTGAGGTGCTCAGCCCTGGCCGTTTTAAGGGCCTTTTTATAACGTGACATACTGTCTTTCCACGCGATTCTAAAGACCTCTAAATTAGTTTTTTTCCATTTACGCTCTAAATTACGGGTTTCTCTCTTTAAAACATACGTAGTATTATTGTACCATGGTGCTATACTTTTTTCTCTGACCTTTTTTCATTTAATGGGTGCAAGAATATCCAATGTTCTAGAGAGAATGGTGCTCATAGTGCTAGTTAGTTCATCTAGTTCATCTGTTTGTTTGGGTTCAGGCAGCAGCTGAGACAGATCAGATAAGCTATTTGAGAAATGATCTATGGTGGATGGAAGAATTGTTCTACCTGGTCGATAACGTGGCGCAGCATGACATATTACAGCAGTACTTAATATGCAAGTTACCATGTAATGGTCAGTGACATCATCACTTTGTGGAATGATATCTATATCGGTTGGATCGGTTCCATATGATATAATTAAATCGAGTGTATGATTAAGACGATGAGTTGGTCCGGTGACGTTTTGCTTGACCCCGAAGGAGTTTAATAAATCTGTAAACACAGCCCCTAACGCATCATTTAAATTATCTACGTGTATGTTAAAATCTCCAACAATTAATGCTTTATCGACGTTGACCAAAAGATCTGATAGAAAGTCAGCAAACTCTTCTAGGAAATTGGCGTAAGGCCCTGGAGGTCTAGATACGGTAGCCAATGCTAGAGATAATAGGGATTTTTTTCTTACATCTAAGAGCGTAACATTTAGCATTTAAAAGAGGAGAACAGACATTTAACATTTAAAAGAGGAGAACAGACACGAGATACTAAGATACAGTAAAAATCTCAGACACAAGATACAGTGAAAATAACCCAGGAGGGCACGCTTATTTTCCAAAATGTGAAAGGTTTGGTGCAATCAAACACAGTTTGTTCATGTTGCACAGTGCTCTTTTTTATGTGATTCGTGTGGATGAAGTGCTCAGTGGTGAGAAGTGGAGATCTTCCCAGCGTGTCGATCAGAGGGGAGATTAGCTGGCCTGCGGGGCAGTCCATGCGGAACGGCTGCCTCTCCCTTAATAACAGCGCCACCCCATCCCTTAAATCGCCGCCCTTCGCCAGGTCCCCGACTGGAGTGGGTGTGAGAGAAAGGAGGGGAAACAACAAGAACTGGCGGAGCGTGATGAGGCACACCTGAAGATAATGAAGCCTTATCACTGCCGCTGTTAAATGCCGAGCACGCCTCTCCTTGAGAGACCGGTCTCTTTTCTCCGTGCACTCACGCTGGTGTCCTCGCAGGTCCAGGAGGGGAGTAGGGAGGAATTTACTGCGCCACAATGGTGTAGAGACGCCCGACCCGTTTGCCTGTGCAAGGATGCACGCGTGCATCGCCGCCATCGTGCTAAGAATGGCCAGGCCACTTTTGCCCTCAGCTCTGCGGCCCTGGGAAGATGAGCCGCTTAAGAAGCCACCGCCATTCGTACAGGAGAGGGGAGCTCGTGCGGCTGTAATTGATCTATAACATGAGATGGGCACCACCATGTTTCTTTGCACCAAAGTTCAGAGAGTACTGTCAGTCATCAGTTTCTCCTGAAATACATGTAAGAAAGTGACCGGTGAACTGTGAGAAAAATAGAGTAAACTTTATAGTTACTCCCACTAATGGATCCCAACTAAGTGATATAATCGTTCAGTTTATGATACAAGCGTAACAAATTGGTAGGAGCAGTCTCCATGGGTCACTTGACAAGAAAGTTGTCCGAGCCACTAGAAATTTCAAGATGGCCACCACCCTAGTGGAGCAATTAGGCTTAAGAAATCTGCAAGTTTAAATATAACTAGGTCCGTGCCGTCACTTGTGGTCTTCATGTCCTTGATGTAGATGACAAGTTCTGAACAAATAGAGGGATACCAGTCAAAAGCTGAGCTTTTGAGGCTCTGCTTTTTGCTTGATGGCATTGAGATGGTCTCGCTCTCTGTTGTACAGTCCATCGAGACAGGCAGGGTGGTAGTTAAATTCCTGTGCAACAACATTACCAACAATAAGCTTCATGTCGCTTATATTCCTGGTACATTCATTGACTCTTTCATTAAGTTTCATCATCATTGCTTCTCGTAAGGGGGACATTGCACTCTCATCTTCACACATATAGCACAAAGCTTTCGAGGGCTGGGATCCTCTTGGCCTCTTGACATGGATATCTTTGGTATCTTCAGTGTCTTTAGCAGCAGTAGATGCTCTCTTTTGGGCCCTTTCCAGCTTTGTGTTATTGAACATAAGTTTACAGCTTGAATGATATTTTGCTCTGTTTTCTTGTCAATGTGTTTTCTATGCCATCACCTTCATCTAGTCGGGTTGGACTAAGTAAGATAGGCAGAGCATTGATCTTATGAAATAATGGAACATTTCTTGCAATGGTATCATAACTCGGATTAGTGAGTTTTTCCTTGGTGTCCTTCTGACAAATGAAACATCTGTCCCAGTTAGTTTTCTCAACTGTTATGATGGCTTCTGCCATGTCTGCAGCAAACGTATAGGCAGAGGCCGAGGGTTTATCCTTTTACCAAGCACTTTGATGTATGGTATACAACTGAGTTCATGCCTTAACCCTACACTTAGTCCGATCGTTCATCCAATGCCATTTATATCCCATGTGATCTGTACACCATCCGGTTAACTAAAACCCCATTAACCTTAGCTCGGCTCTACCGCCCAGACACAACCTGTCAATTCAGGTGTGGCTATCTAACTGTTTTTTTGGTAGATTAGACAGCATTTGCGATATTAACTTTACAATTAGCTGACATTGAACCCCACTCTGAGTTTAACAGCAGTGATATATCTCCAGTGTGCCCTGGAAGTGCAGATATTCACTCTTGTCTAATCTATCTATAATCAACAAATCAACACAACTGTATTTTGATGCGTTAAAAGTTGTTCTTTAGAATAATCTAAAACACATAAAATAAAATGACACCAAATCGTCCTTAATAAAAAAAAAAAACAATACATTTCTATCGGAAAATTGATCTTTTGAGGATCCAGGGGTCGACCATCTTGAAAATAGAAATTTCAAGTGGCTGAGAGTGTTTTTGTCACGGGCCGTAAGACGAAAGACGTGGATTTAATTGCAGAGATTTATTAAAGACGACAAACACAAAAACGGAACAACCTCCAAGACTCGGGAAACAAACGGGAAGATACAAATCACAAGTAACATGTACAACGAATCGGCACAAGACAGCAAACACAAGGAGATTAAATAGGCTAACAAACAAAAGAGGTAGGTAGGCAGGTGGGGGAAATAAACCAATAACGAGATAAAAAGATGAGCGGGGTTGACAATTAGACAAGAGAGCACATGGCACAAAAAAAACAAGGAACTCATGTGCTAACACAGGACCAGACTAGACAAACACATGACAAACTGGGCGTGTCACAGCCCTGTCACAAACCCAAGGGAAAATCCAGAGGTGACAGAACTGTGACAGTTTTCTTGTCAAGCAACCATTAGAGACTGCTCATACCAATTTGCATGCTTATGTCACTAACTAAACAATTATATCGCTTAACTGCTCCATTTAGGTGGTGGTAATCTTGAAAAAAAAAAAACGCCGCCATCTTGAAATTTCAAGTGGCTGTGGGCGGTTTCTTGTCAAGGGACACTTTGAGACAGCTCATGGCAATTTTCATGCTTGTATCATAAACTGAACGATTCTGCCAAACATAAGCACTTAGCCGCTCCACTACACTATGTTTGTCTGATAGGAATAACACACGTCGTCAAATGATATTTGAATAGATAGTTATTGCTGCTTCCACAGACATCAGTGTGTATTTTACAAACTCAAAATGTATTGTTTTACTAGTGCTTATGTGTATTGAAATGTCTGAAACCTAAAATAAACATTATGTGGTTGAAAACACTTCATAGTTGTGATATGTGACAAGCGCTGAGCGCGTCCGCCTCTGGCTCAGCGCCACCCAATGCGCGAAAGCACAGTTTGAATCTGGCAGTTATAAGACGAAATAAAAATCCCATATATGGGACCGTACCGCTCAAAAGGTTAAACCGCCGCCCTTCGCCAGGTTCCCGACTGGAGTGGGTGTGAGAGAGAGGAGGGGTGCTGAAACAACAAGAACTGGTGGCACCAGTTGAGGCACACCTGGAGATAATGAAGCCTCATCACCGCCGCTGTTAAATGCAGAGTGCCTTTGTTTGTTTTTTTAGCACAAAAAGTATTCTCGTCGCTTCATAACATTAAGGTTGAACCACTGTAGTCACATGGACAATTTTAACAATGTCTTTACTACATTTCTGGGCCTTTGGTCATTGGAGGGGTCAGAAAGCTCTCGGATTTCATCAAAAGTATCTTCATTTGTGTTCCGAAGATGAACGAAGGACTTATGGGTTTGGAATGACGTGAGGGTGAGTAATTGATGACAGAATTTTCATTTTGGGGTGAACTAACCCTTTAACTATAGCTCTCACTTTAGATTAGGTCACGGAAATGGGAAAATGTCATTAAGTGCTTTAAACCAACCTTTATTAGACATTAATTGCACTTGTGTTCCTTAAAAATATTGTATATCTATGTGTGTGTGTGTGTGTGTGTGCTTAAAGTATTTGTCAACAGTTTAAGGAATACTGAAAACAATTAATGTTTAATAAAGGTTTGTTTAAATCACTTCATTCATCACATTTATTTACATACATACATTTTAATTCAATTTAATTCAATTCAATTCAAATTTATTTGTATAGGGCTTTTCACAATACATATTGTTTCAAAGCAGCTTTACAAAAAAGTGCATTTCAGAAATGTACATTGAAAAATACTGATAGTCTCGACGTTTCATACATACATACATATGTGGCGTCTGGACCAATCAGACACACACAAATTATTCATTATATTTAATGAATAATCCAGCAAACTCACTCTCAAATCACAAATGAAGCCAACACTGGCAGAACCCATTGTCCTGTTACAGGACACCTTAAGACTGATAAGAGTTTACGACCCCAAAAAGGAATGTGCAGACGGCTTAGACACTCACTTAATTCTTACTGAGAAAGAGAAATAAACCCTGTTAATCCTATATATTCTATATAACCACTTGAGAAATGTATAAAACATGTATCTAATTTTCCCATCATAATTTCCCTTTTGTGTAGTTTGGCCTATGTTTTCTTGTAAACTCTATTGGGTTAATGTTTCAGACTTTGCTTACTATGGTCAACCAAAATCATATGTGTGACATGTTTAGTCTCTATAAACTCCAATCTTAGTCCCCCATTTGTTAATTTACATTACATTTCACTAACTTTATGACACATTAGTATTATAATAATCTTGAAGATTCTTTTCGCAAACACCCAATGAAATTAAACATTCAAATGCCGTGCTAGAACACAAAGGGTCGTAAAAACT
The DNA here is from genome assembly GCA_030578255.1 of Tiaroga cobitis. Taxonomy (NCBI): domain Eukaryota; kingdom Metazoa; phylum Chordata; class Actinopteri; order Cypriniformes; family Leuciscidae; genus Tiaroga; species Tiaroga cobitis. The sequence goes on along the minus strand of CM060591.1, from coordinate 30,296,419 downwards.
CCCTCCAAAGGGACAGCTTCGTATTGGCTCATGCACCTCCAGAGGGTGTGACATCTTCACGCTTTAAAGATCACTGATCACAAGATTAGCTCTCTTAGCCCCTTGCTCTATTAGCCTCTTGCTCTTTTACTCTCTTGGTCCTTCCTTAGAAATCCTAATGTGAAGATGATGCTGAACTAGAAGTCCACCAAGGACCCCCAAGCTTGTGCCAGGCTGCGGCCTTGTCTTTCCATTCACCAAAGATCCTCTGACTCCCACTGGTTCTCTCTCATCAAGACCACATCAGCAAAGATCAACTGGAGCCTCAACAAATTGCATCAGGACAGTTTAATTCAAATGGGTGAGACATGCAAGTATCAAACTTAGTCTCATTATTTGATACATTAAGTATCCTTAGCCCCTTTTAAGAAGGGTGTGTTAGAACTAAACTGATGGTTTGCTCAAGGCTGTTGATCTGCTGAACTTCAAACAATGCTATAAATTCTTGCTTTCCTGTATTAGCTAGACTAAAAACACATCTCTTTGACCTAGCATACACAATACATTATAGACTTCTATAATTCAATGTCAGGCTGCATAGATTAGGTCAGCCGGAACTGGGAACACTTCCCTTAAATCTTGATGTACTCGCTACATCATAAGAAGAATGGCATCTACGCTAATAATAGTGTCTTTTTTTATCCCGAGGTTTTCCCGCAGCCTGCTGGATCTAGGCCGTATCCAGATCTGACGAAGGAGATCCGCCTGGACCCGATGACAATGCAGTGCTGAAGTATCCACTATCCTCTCCCTATGGAGGATCCCTTTCCCACTCTACAGATAAAGCATTGTGAATTCCGGCTCGCGTACCCCAAAGTGATAAAATAAAACAAAATTCTGTATAAAAATTTATAGGCAAGACAAGTAGTTTGTTTAGGCTGGGTTGTATGGAATTAGAAACCTGCGCACATATTTTAAAAAGCACATAACTATAGAATCAATTCTGAATGAACATGTGAACGCCGTCAGCGTTAATCACAGGTTCGCGTTTAAAGTCTGATCATTTAGACGGAGGTGAATCAATCATAGTTAACTTTAGCTGGAAATAACATTATTCAAGAACCGCTATAACGCCCAAACAATCTGTTACCTTAAATTATATGTTTATCTCTGTAAAGCTGCTTTGAAACAATCCATTGTTAAAAACGCTATATAAATGAAGATGACTTGACTTGACTTGACTATTCTGCTTCAGCTCTCTTTCCCTTGGTAAACTTTATGTATGTGTATGTTAGCGTAGTTTAAATGTTTAGTCTAGTTAATAAAATCTTGTTCATGTCACACGTAAAGTTGTCCGTGTCTCAAGCTCATATCTGGAGTTCCTAATCATAGATCGTGACTACTTGCTCTTAGTAGTACTTAGTAAGAAAGACATTTCCCATGCCCCGGAAATGTACATTTTTATTAATCAATTAATAACCAATATTGAGCACAAGTTAGGGGAACCAGGTCCAGTTGGGCCAATACGGCGCAACGGGCAAGACCTGCTCCATGTCCTCCCTGACTTTGCACGAAGGCTCACTGAGGGAAACGCAAACTTGCATTGACCCCGGGGCCAGCTGTGTGCCAGTGCCGAGAGTGCCCTCGTCAGGGAGTAGAACAACTGGCAGTGGGACGTGTCCGGGGTGGCAAACAGATCTACCTTTGAGGTCCCAAAGCGCCTCCAAATCAGCTGGACCACCTGGGGATGGAGTCTCCATTCTCCCGGAAGCACCTATTGCCATGAGAGCTCGTCGGCAGCAATGTTGAGCAGGCCCGGAATATGAACGGAGCGAAGCGACCTCAGATAAGTCTGACTCCATGTCCGGCGGGAGCGTAGACCACCATAACAGTTGATGTACGCAATGGCCGCAGTGCTGTTCGTATGGACAGTACATGGTTGCCTAGTAGCGGCGTATTGAAGCGGCTCAGTGCAAGGTGTTCTGCTAACAACTCAAGGCAGTTGATGTGCCAATGCAATTGAGGCCCCATCCACAGAGGGAGCTGCATGCCTGGTGTTACGCACCCTTAGACACAAAGTCTTTAAAGGGGCAACATTGAGGTCGTGATCAGAAGGTGGTGTACTTAAAATGGCAAGAGACGACACGTAAAAAGGGGTTGTGAAAAGTAAAGTACGATTTATTGTACTTGTGAAATGTAAATGCAAAAGATGAACAACAATAATAATAATAATGATAATACTTGTTGTGGACACAAAGAAGAATCAACAAAATATACAGATTGAGAGTTCAATGTAAAACCAAAGAGAATAAGGACAAAGTGAAGCCAAATGAAAGAAAAGAACAGAACAAACTCCCGTTAACTTAATCCCAACCTCTTAACTAACTAATAACAAAAAGAAAAGAAAAGACAAAATTCTTCAGCGCAAAGCGCCCTCTCTAACTGCTCTAACTAATAATAAAACATCCAAGGGTGGCGTTCACTTCCTTACCTGGTGTTTGTATACATCGAGTTTGCTAAGTGTTGCATTGTGTACGTCACGTGATATATTACCTGTCCGAATTTCTCTTGGTAACCTCAAAACACGCCGTCATGGCAGAACACATTTCTCTTGGTAATCTCAAAACACGCCGTCATGGCAGAACACATTACACTTGGTAATCTCAAAACACGCCGTCATGGCAGAACACATTACACTTGGTAATCTCAAGACACGCCGTCAGGCAGAAAGAACAAACAACAGGACAATATCTGTAACAGAAAATAACAAACACAAAAGCGACAAGCAGAGCAACAGAAAGAAACAAGCCGACATGCGCTCCTCTCAGCTTCCTTTTAAACTCGCGTGGTAAACCCGATAGGCTGCTGGAGGAAAGATGACATCACGACGTAAATGGTGATTGACATCTCTCTCAGCCAACAGCGGGCGAGTGGTGACGCAAGCCTAAGAATGTGATAGACAGTAGAGAAAGAGAAACAAAAGAAACACACATGCGCGAGACCACAGGGACGTAACACTCCCACCCTTAAGAACAAACCTGTTTGTAAAAAACAAGTTAAAACAGACAATATTTTACACTCTCGAAAGAGCGTCAGCCAAAACATTATCAACACCCTTTTTGTGCTTGATCTCCAAATTATAGTTCTGGAGTACTAGAGCCCAGCGCATCAAACGCTGGTTTTGATTGTACATCCTGGATAAAAACACTACAGGGTTATGATCGGTGAATACTGTGATAGGAAGACTACTGGAACCAAGGTAAACTTCGAAATGCTGGAGAGCAAGCAAGAGAGCAAGTGCTTCTTTTTCAATGGTAGAATAGTTAAGCTGATGTTTATTAAACTTACGGGAATAATAACTCACAGGATGATCTATACCATTAGTATCCTCCTGAAGAAGAACAGCTCCGGCTCCAACAGCGCTTGCATCGACCTCAAGCTTGAAAGTATGCGTGCAATCAGGCGCAACGAGAACAGGTGCATTACATAAAAGCAATTTGACACAATCAAACGCATTCTGACACTCCACAGACCATTTAAAAAGTTTAGACGGACTAAGCAACGAAGTGAGAGGAGTAACAACGGTTGAGAAGTTTTTACAGAAACTGCGGTAATAACCAGCCATACCTAGGAATCTTCGCAACTCTCGTCGAGTGGTAGGGACTGGAAACTCTGCAATAGCGGTAACCTTAGCCTCCACTGGTCGTACCTGGCCTTGTCCAACCTCTTTACCCAGATAAGTGACAGTCGCGCGACCAAACTCACACTTTGCCAGGTTGAGAGTTAAGTTAGCTGCACGTAGACGTTCGAACACCATTCTCAACAAGCACACATGTTCCTTCCAATCCACAGAGTATAAAACCAAATCATCGAGATAAGCATTGCAATTAGGTACATCAGCCAAGACAATATTTACAAGACGCTGGAACGTAGCGGGAGCATTTCTGAGACCGAAAGCCATCGCTGTATATTGTAAGAACTTGTCTGGAGTTACAGACGCTGAAATCTCGGATGCTTGCGGAGTAAGGGGAACTTGCCAGTATCCTTTCAACATATCCAGCTTAGTGACAAAACGAGCAGAGCCAATATTATCAACACAGTCTTCCATTCGCGGTAACGGATAACTGTCTGGCACCGTTACAGCGTTCACTTTTCGAAAATCAGTGCAAAATCTAAACGTGCCATCCGGTTTAGGTACGAGAAGACACGGAGAACTCCAGGGACTACTACTAGGTCTGGCTAAATCATTCTCAAGCAGATAATTCACTTCTTGACGCATAATAGACTTCTTAACTGCATTTACACGGTAAGCATGTTGCTTAATAGGACGAGCATCATTCACAATAATATCATGCTGCAAAACATTCGTTTGTTTAGGAACATCACTAAACAGACAGTTAAAATCAGATATTACGTTAATAATGTCAGTTTCTTGGTTCTCAGTCAAATGATTAAGACAAGAGTGAAGATCTTTTAAAATCTCTGAGTTGGCTAACCTTGCGCACTGCTGAGGAGCATTGCTGAAAAAACGTTCAAGTTCAAGTGCGCCCTGACTTTGTGGATGGTACGCACTTGAAACTCGGTGAGAAATTGACAAAGACTTCAAGACTTGTTTAAAAAGTCTTGATAAAAAATTCGTGCCCTGATCGCTTTGTACTATTTTCGGAAGACCGAAAGTGGAAAAGAACTTTACTAACGCTTTGATGATAACGGGCGCGGTGATTTTCCTCAGTAGAATTGCTTCCGGAAACCTAGTAGACATGCACATTATGGTTAATAAAAACTGGTTACCAGATTTTGTTTTAGGCAATGGTCCAACACAGTCTATTATCACATGCTCGAATGGCTCCCCAATAGCTGGTATAGGAAACAGTGGAGCAGGACGAATCACCTGGTTCGGCTTCCCAACAATTTGACATGTGTGACAAGTACGGCAGTACTGAGCAACATCCTTCTTTAAGCCTGGCCAAAAGAAGTGCCGTAAAATCCTATCATACGTCTTCGTAATTCCTAAGTGACCGGCAAGCTGATGATCATGCGCTAAACATAACACATGTTGACGATAAGGAGAAGGAACGACCACCTGATACACAACATTCCAATCTGAATCGTGTGTGTTAGAACACCACTTTCTCATCAATAACTCATTCTCAAAAAAATAAGCAACCTTCGGATCTTTAGCTAAATCAATAGAGACAGCAGACTTAAAAGCAGCAATGAGAGACTTATCTTCTTTCTGTGCCGAAATAATTTTCTCTCGTGACACGGACATTTTTAATTCTGGTGCGTCAGACACATTTTCTCTCATGTTCTCTGATTGTGATTTATCTGGTTTGGATGACGTAACAGTACACAATGATTCGTCACCAGCAAGAAGAGGGATAAAAACAGAGTCAGACAAATCCACCATATCACCCACTTTACGCGACTGAGCGCGAGTGACAGCGCATGTGGGAAAAACTTCAGGGTAAGTATGTGACACATCATCTGATTGACTACACACATCTGGTTTTTCAACAACTTCTAACACAGGCAAGATTTTTCCTCCGGCTAGATCATTTCCAAGGATAAAATCAACGCCCTGAACAGGAAGAGAAGGACGTACCGCCACTCTTACAAATCCGGTACATAACTCACTCTGCAAATGTATACGATGTAATGGCACAGTTATACAACTCATGTCAATACCCTGAACTATCACACTTGAGCCACAGAAAGTGTCCTCAGTCAATGGTAATCTATCTGCCACAATAAAAGATTGCATTGCACCGGTGTCTCTGAGCATTCTTATTTCTTTCTGATCATCGCAATTTCCCTTTAAAGAAAATAACCCTTTCAAAATAAAAGGTTGGTAACTGTCATCGGTTTTCTCCACATTTGGTATATTATGAACAGACGGCTTAACAGCTTTCACAAACCCTACGCTTTTAGGCTGTTGTTTGCGTTTTAACGTCAAACAATCTGCGATCACATGTCCTTGTTTATGACAATAAAAACATTCTCGATCCTCTCTAGCACGAGGTGGACTGTTTTTAGAACGAAACGTTTGGTTTTGCACAGGAACAGGCTGTGACCTCTCTGAACATGCAAGTGAAAAAACATTTTTGTGGGTTAAAACAAACTCATCCGCTAACACGGCTGCGTGAGACAACGAAGTTACTTTCTGTTCATTTAGATAGACCACAACACGATCAGGCAAACACCCTTTAAACTCTTCGAGCAGTACTAGTTCTCTTAACTCATTAAAGTCACTCACTTTGCTAGCTGTGCACCACTTGTCGAACAAAATTCCTTTGTCTCTAGCAAATTCCACAAATGTCTGAGCCGAATTTTTTTTATGTCCCCGAAACTTCTGCCGATATGCCTCTGGAACTAATTCATAAGCACGAAGTATAGCAGACTTCATAGACTCATACTTTAAACTTTTTCTTCTAAAGATAAAGTAGAACAAACCTCTTGAGCTTTTCCAATCAATTTACACTGTAACAATAAAGACCAGACGTCTTTAGGCCATCGAAGAGAAGTAGCTATTCGTTCAAAAGCATTAAAATACGAATCTACTTCTGATTCTCTGAACTGGGGAACTAAGACAATGTGCTTACTTATGTCAAATCTCACCTGGGATGAATCAGACCGCGGAGGAACATCAGAGACCGGACCTGGATTCGACTGCGCAGCCGAACTGGCAGTGATCTGCATCGCGTCCAGATCGAGCTGTCGCAGCTTTACCTGAGTCTCAGCCTCAATTTCAAGCCTGCGTACTTCAAAACGCAGATTTATCTCAGCTTGACGTGCCTCGGCTTTCTCCTGCGCCTCATATTGTAAACGGGCTAAGCGGACTTTCAGTCGCGCACCGTCTCTCGAATCAACAGAACTGGGAGAGAATGGATCAAACGGTGGCAAGCCGGCCTTAGCCTCGGCCCTCACCTCCGCCTCAGCATCAGCTCTACCGCTCCGCTTATCCTCATCATCCACAAAACTGCGATGTGCCACTGCAACGTCACTCACACCAACACCTCCGCTAGCCTCCTCATCCCCTACGGCATTTGACATAGGAAGAACATTGATCTCTTTTAAACGTTGTATCAACTTACTTTTTATCTCACTCTTAAGAGCTTGTCTACTCACCACAACCTAATAGTGATCAGCTATCAGCACTAAGTCTTGCTTCTTACATGAACTAATCTGTTCAAAAGACGGGTTGGCAATGAACTTTTGCAAGCTAAACATTTCCATGATGCACAACCAGCAAACAAGTACAAAAATACTACTCTGCATGAATATGCCGCCAAACTAACGTAACGTCACTTACCACTAGCGTACACACACACAACTGATCACAACTAAATTAACTTGAGATTAAATATCCCGGACGAGCCCCCATTAAATGTTACGCACCCTTAGACACAAAGTCTTTAAAGGGGCAACATTGAGGTCGTGATCAGAAGGTGGTGTACTTAAAATGGCAAGAGACGACACGTAAAAAGGGGTTGTGAAAAGTAAAGTACGATTTATTGTACTTGTGAAATGTAAATGCAAAAGATGAACAACAATAATAATAATAATGATAATACTTGTTGTGGACACAAAGAAGAATCAACAAAATATACAGATTGAGAGTTCAATGTAAAACCAAAGAGAATAAGGACAAAGTGAAGCCAAATGAAAGAAAAGAACAGAACAAACTCCCGTTAACTTAATCCCAACCTCTTAACTAACTAATAACAAAAAGAAAAGAAAAGACAAAATTCTTCAGCGCAAAGCGCCCTCTCTAACTGCTCTAACTGATAATAAAACATCCAAGGGTGGCGTTCACTTCCTTACCTGGTGTTTGTATACATCGAGTTTGCTAAGTGTTGCATTGTGTACGTCACGTGACATATTACCTGTCCGAATTTCTCTTGGTAACCTCAAAACACGCCGTCATGGCAGAACACATTTCTCTTGGTAATCTCAAAACACGCCGTCATGGCAGAACACATTACACTTGGTAATCTCAAAACACGCCGTCATGGCAGAACACATTACACTTGGTAATCTCAAGACACGCCGTCAGGCAGAAAGAACAAACAACAGGACAATATCTGTAACAGAAAATAACAAACACAAAAGCGACAAGCAGAGCAACAGAAAGAAACAAGCCGACATGCGCTCCACTCAGCTTCCTTTTAAACTCGCGTGGTAAACCCGATAGGCTGCTGGAGGAAAGATGACGTCACGACGTAAATGGTGATTGACATCTCTCTCAGCCAACAGCGGGCGAGTGGTGACGCAAGCCTAAGAATGTGATAGACAGTAGAGAAAGAGAAACAAAAGAAACACACATGCGCGAGACCACAGGGACGTAACACCTGGTGTACGTGGCCCCGCAGCCGGTGGCAGAGGCATCCGTGGTGACCACAACATGCCTGGACACTTGTTCTAGGGGAACACCTACCCAAATAAACGAAGGGTCCGACCACAGGCTGAGAGTTTGGCGACAGTGCGGGGTGATAGAAACCCGGCACGAGCTGCGCTGCCACGCCCATCTCAGGACACGACCGTGGAGCCATTGTTGAAGCGGCCTCATATTAAACAATCCAAGCGGCGTTACCATGGCTGTAGATGCCATATGCCCCAGGAGCCTCTGAAAGAGTGTCAGTGATGCCGCTGTCCTGCGTCTGAGCAAGCTCACACAGTCAACCACTGACTGGATGCGGGGCTCCATGAGGCGCGCTGTCATGCTGATCGAGTCCAGCTCCCTACCTTCTCGCAAGGTTTTTTTTCTCCATTCTGTCACCTGATGGAGTTTTGGTTCCTTGCCACTGTCGCCTTTTTTGCCTTTGTCGCCTAGTTTCACCTTTGTTGCCATTGGCTTTTGGCTTGCCTAGTTGGGGACATTTAATTTAATATTCAACAATATTTTAGATCTGCCTGCATTGACACCATTATATGAGAACTGAACTGAGCTGGACGATGACAATACGGCTTTCTCCAGAGCCGCTATATATATATATATATATATGAAGAGTTCAGATGCAAAAGCCTCTAAGTGCCATTTGAAATTTTCTTCTAGAATGATAATTTTTTATCAAGCTTGTATATTTAAGTTCAGTAATTTCACTTAAATGACAATTATTAATGGCACTTAGAGGCTTTTGCATCTGAACTCTTCATATATATATATATATATATATATATATATATATATATATATATATATATATAAATAAATAAATGAACTAAATTAATAACTTTTTTTACAACAAAAATGAAACATCACTGAACTTACTTAAGCTGGACTGTGATGCTATTTTTTTCTGGAAACAATCTTTGTTGCATTATTTTCCTGTTATCTCTGTAAAGCTGCTTTGAAACAATCTGTATTGTAAAAAGCGCTATATAAATAAATGTGACTTGACTTTTTCCCATTTTCCGTGACCTTATCTAATATGCAACTTTTTCCTCATAACCAATTCACCTCGAACCTTTACTATGAGCTAATTAAATAATAATAGTGTTAATTGCAGTTACAATGAATGAAGAACTCAATATTTGTATGTAGCTTAATACATTAACAATATAGAGAATAGAATATATTAACTACAAATTAACTATAATCTAAAAGTTGGTTAATGATTTGTGAGTACTTCATCACTTGTTATTGTAAGGAATCACCGGAGGCAGTCAGGTCCATTTGCAACGTTTATTGAAGCAGAGTAGTCAAACAGGAAAAGGGGTCAGGCACTGGCAAGATCAACAACACAGAACAGGCTCACACTTGTCAAATCCAGGCAGAGGGTCAGGGCTGGCAGCGAGCAGAAGAATATCCAGGGACAAAGCAGAGGGTCGAGAGGCAGGCAGCAGACAACGAGATAATCAAGTCAGGGGAGGTCAAACACAGGCAATCAGAAACAGGAATAACGCTCAGAATGTTCACAGAGAAAACGGGACTTCGCACTGTTTGTGATGTGAGTGAAGCTTATATGCTGGTAGGTAACAAGATGCAGGTGCGTGATTAATCAGTGATGACAGGTGCATGAGTAATCAGTCCAGGAATAATGTGTGAGAAAGTCAATACTCGGGTGAGGGTGCCCTCTGGTGGTCAGCGAGGGATCTCATAGAGTCTGAGATTGTGACAGAGCGTTCTATCAAATAATGCTACCTATCAGATTATACGGTGTTCTGCCTTTGTTTTACTCTCCATTAAAATTGAAATTACGATGTAACCTGTGTACTTTGTACAGCTACCATCCATCCCTGTAACTTCTGATGTCCTCAGAGCTTTGTCCTGCACTAATGCGGTCAGAACATTTAGTAGCCTATGCTCTTAACCCGCTCCATCGACAATTAAACGTGCGATATCGATCGCGAAGGATATATGCAGAGTTGACAGAAAAATGTTACACATGCCGTATACAACAAGGTCAATACAACAAAGAACTAAAGTCCCGTCTCACCCAGTTCGGGTACCGGACCTAGTTGAAACAATCATGCATCTAGCTGGCAGAGTGCCAAAACTTCGCCGGCGCCTTCAGCTCCGCCCCTGAACACAGTCGAGAGCCGGCGCGGGACTACTATATCAGAGGGAGTGATAATAATGAAGCAACAAGGGTATATTGGTGCATACAACATAATGAAGCAAGATGTGCTGGTGCATATGTAACCCAGGTTAAAATCTGTCAATATATATTAAATGTTCGTATATTGGTTCTGCCGTCCTCGTTCCTTTAAATGTATCTCCGCGTGCCCTGCGACCTCACGTAACCCCAGTAATGTGACTGTGCTTAGCCAATCGCGCCTTGGAGCACGAGTGTTTAACCGGGCCGCGCGTCTTCCTCATTCAGAGGTGTGGGGAAGCCGATCGACATCTGTGGACAGAACTTACTGGCTGTAGGGAATCCGTCGCCGCCATCAGGGTATGTTTACATAGAGGAACTGGCCAGGTTCTCTCTCTCTGTTTGGAGATAAATGATGGTGAGCTGAACTATTACGGTTGGGAGCCTATCATCTGCGCAGCATCTACTGAACAGCCACTCTACTGGTCTGGTAGGAAGGCTGTCTGCAGTTCGTCCCCCACACACTTCTCCATAGACTAGCGCTTCAGTCCCACATGCATATCCTTTCCTTTGACGAACAATAATCTATGGACTTATCAATACAAACTCTCATAAAACCCTTGTGGGTTGTTGCGTTGGTCTTGAAGAAACCAAAACATCGCTGGGACAGTTTCTTTTCTTTTCTTTTCTTTTATTTGTTGGTGGTTGTGTGTGCCATTTGTTGTAATTTATATTATTATATCTTACTTGAACAATAACCACAAAGTGCACATCACTATAACCGATTCAACTGCAGTTTGTAAATATTTTGGGTTTTTTTTTCTATTTTTTTCTCTTCATTATTTCTGTTTGTAAATATTTTGTTTAATCACTTCTCAATAATATATGGTACCTGCATCAAATTTAAATGTATGTTTCTGTGTTATTACTGACCACCAGCTCCTGCAGTCGAATTTAGACTTCTGTGACTTAACTAAGCCTATACTGTTTATTTCCATATCTACTTATTCAATTTATTATAGCTAATATTAATGACATATTAATATCGGCTAGCAAGTCCCAAATACCCGTTACATCTTGGCGAGCCAGCCAGGAGCTGGTTTGTACAGTAATTAACATTTTATAACAACAGAAACAGTGCATTCAGACTCACCAGTCCGTTTTGGTTTTTGTGATGGAAGCTTTCGGAAAACTCGGGATAAAAATTCCTAATGCCGTCTTAGTGGATGGGCCGGTTGAAGAGAGTTCCTCTGAAGTTATAGATTTTCTTGATCAATACGGCGACATTAATCGCAATGATATTATTGATGATAGCGAATCCGAATTTCATCATATGCTCGTTGTTGAATTTGCGTCGGGAGCGTCAGTAGCAAAACTGTCATCACGACTGCCGTATACATTTATTTCTGATGAAAATAAAGAATTCCATATTAAGAATCTATCCAAAATTTACACTTCAAAGTTGGGTGGTTCAAAGACTGACACCTATTTATCTGACTTGAAAGAAATTGCTAAAATGTCTGGAAAATATTATTCAAAGTTTCTTGGTGAAATGATGTTTCAGATACAACAAGCTATAGCCCAACTTCATCCCATTGCTGTAAATGTCCCTAAAATGGAACAAAAGATAGCTGACCAACAAAAAAAACTCCAGAGCCATCTGTACCTCCTCCTGTACCAAGTCGAACTTTTGGCTCAGTGTATGCTCCCTTACAAACCTCTCTCACCCCACCTGCTTCTGCCTCTAACAGTGCTGGGGGACGATCGATTGCACCTGGTGATCTTAACCCTCCTGAGGTGCAGCGCTATGTTGTGGAGCATGTGGTCCGGAGCAGTGATGCATCCATGCATGCCACCCACCGGCTGAGACAGTTCTCTGGTAAAGTGCCCAGGTCAACCCATGAAATGGACTACGACACCTGGCGGTCTAGCGTCGAATTAGTACTGCGTGATCCAGCCATCTCTGATCTCCAACGCACCAGACTAATTCCTGACAGCCTGCTGCCCCCTGCAGTAATATGGTAATATGTCACGTGCCCCCTGTGACATGGTGAAACATCTAAGCCATGATGCGCTGCCTGATGTGTATCTGCAGCAGCTGGAGTCGGCGTATGGCACTGTCCAGGATGGTGAAGAACTTTACGCCAAGTTCATGGACACTTACCAAAATCATGGAGAGAAGCCATCTGAGTACCTACAGAGACTCCATGTGGCACTGCAACATGCTGTGAGGAGAGGAGGAGTATCTGAGAGTGATATGGATAAACGCTTATTGGCTCAATTCTGTAGAGGGTGTTGGGACAATAGACTGATTTCAGAACTCCAACTTAAACAAAGGAAATCAAGTCCACCATCTTTTGCTGAACTTTTGTTACTCCTGCGAACAGAGGAGGACAGAGAAGGAGCAAAGGAGCAAAGAATGAAACTGCACTTGGGAGGAACCAAACAAAAGGTAGCCACTCATGCTCAAATTGTAAACAGGCAGGATGAAGAGCCAAATCTGTGCATTGCGATAACAAATTTCACCAAGGAGCTTTCACAACAGATGACAGCCATTCAACAACAGCTTGCCGCTCTCAATGCCGGTCAGACCAACAGGTATCAGCCAGCAGCTACGTATTCTGCCTCAAAGCAGTCTGAAACCGGGAAGACGGGGAGAAACGCCAAACTAGCTTCTTTCAATTCAAAACCTGGGTAATTCAAATACTGTCTAACACTTGATGGCTGCTCTGTCAAGTCTTCGTCGTCGGTTAGGAACCTGGGTGTGCTCTTTGATACCAACCTTTCTTTTGAAAGCCACGTGTCTAGTATCTGTAAAACTGCATTTTTCCATCTTAAAAATATATCTAAAATACGCCATATGCTCTCATTGGGAAATGCGGAACAATTAGTTCATGCGTTCATGACCTCAAGGCTAGATTATTGTAATGCTCTACTGGGTGGTTGCCCTGCACGCTTAATAAATAAACTACAGCTAGTTCAAAACGCCGCAGCTCGAGTTCTTACCAGAACCAGGAAATATGACCATATTAGCCCGGTTCTGTCAACACTGCATTGGCTCCCTATTAAACATCGTATAAATTTTAAAATATTGTTGATTACCTACAAAGCACTAAATGGTTTAGCTCCGCAGTACTTGAGCGAGCTCTTAACGTATTATAGTCCTTCACGTCTATTGCGATCTCAAAATTCCGGCCAGTTGATAATACCTAGAATATCTAAATCGACTGCAGGCGGTAGATCCTTTTCCTATTTAGCACCAAAACTTTGGAACAGCCTTCCTACCATTGTCCGGGAAGCAGACACACTCTGTCAGTTCAAAGCTAGACTAAAAACACATCTCTTTGACCTAGCATACACATAACACACTATAGACTTCTATAATTCAATGTTAGGCTGCATAGATTAGGTCAGCCGGAACTGGGAACACTTCCCTTAAATCTTGATGTACTCGCTACATCATAAGAAGAATGGCATCTACGCTAATATTAGTGTCTTTGTTTATCCCGAGGTTTTACCGCAGCCTGCCGGATCCAGGCCGTGTCCAGATCTGACGAAGGAGATCCGCCTGGACCAGATGACAATGCAGTGCTGAAGTGTCCACTATCCTCTCCCTATGGAGGATCCCTTTCCCACTCTACAGATAAAGCGTTGTGAATTCCGGCTCGCGTACCCCGAAGTGATAAAATAAAACAAAATTCTGTATCAAAATTTATAGGCAAGAAAAGTAGTTTGTTTAGGCTGGGTTGTATGAATTATAAACCTGCGCACATATTTTAAAAAGCACATAACTATAGAATCCATTCTGAATGAGCATGTGAACGCCGTCAGCGTTAATCACAGGTTCGCGTTTAAAGTCTGATCATTTCGACGGAGGTGAATCAATCAAAGTTAACTTTAGCTGGAAATAACATTATTCAAGAACCGCTATAATGCCAAAACAATCTGTTACCTTAAATTATATGTTTATCTCTGTAAAGCTGCTTTGAAACAATCCATTGTTAAAAGCGCTATATAAATGAAGATGACTTTGACTTTGACTTTGACTTTTTGCTTTCGCTGTGGGGAGGATGGCCACATTAAGCCTCAGTGTGATTCTGATCCGAACCCAGCACTGGTTAGCGCCAAGCGAAAGCAGTTTCAAGACAGGCAGCAGAAGTGGCAGAGACAAAATCCATCTGCAAAGAAGCATTTAAACTAGCTCTAGTTCCTGGTGTGGGACACCCAGGGGCTGAGCAGGACCAAATTTGTCCCGCCAAGAGTAAGCTTCCTGTCAACTGTTTTGAGCTGCAGTCTACTTCAAGGAGAGTACCAAAAGGACTTATAGGATCCAGATGTACTGCTGATGTCAAAGTCGCCGGTCACCAAGGTTCCTGTCTTCTGGATACCGGGTCCCAAGTTACGACCATTCCGGTTTCCTTTTACAATGAACGTCTCTCCGATCAACCAGTTCAACCCCTGCACGAGCTATTCCATGTCGAAGGAGCAGCAGGCCAAAATGTTCCATATCTTGGCTACATTGAAACTATAATGACTTTTCCTAAAGACTTTGTGGGAAGCATCATTACTGTTCCAACTCTTGCACTCATTGTTCCTGATGTCAGACCAGGATTTCCTACCTTAATCCTGATTGGCATGAACACTCTCGAAATGCTCTACGACCAGTTTCGGCAAAGCGATAATTCTTCCTTCCAACCAAATGCATCCAGTTATCGAGCTGTGTTACAAACTCTCCAAGTGAACTATCAACAAAGCTGCAGCGGCCATCTTGGAGTTGTAACTCTGCTCAGTGAATTCTCTGTGCTCGTTCCTGTTGGCCACACGGTTTTGCTGAAAGGCTCCGCCAAAGTCTCTGCTCCAGCAAGTCAGTATGCTGTCGTCCAACATCCGTATTCAGGCCTGCCGGGTGGTCTGTGCGTTAGCAGCTGTCTTGTTGACATGCCAACGCGTTTCCCTCACCAAGTACCTGTCATGTTGAGAAACGAATCGGAGCAAGACATCTACATACCACCTTCGACCATTATAGCAGAGCTGGGAGCGTATGAGTGCATCGTCTCAGAGCAGCATGTGACCAGTTCTTCATCTCCTGAGACCAACGGCTCTCCACTAGTTTTTAACTTTGGGGAATCGCCATTATCCCTGGAATGGAAGGAAAGAATCACCACCAAGTTGAATGCAATGTCCAACGTCTTTTCCCAGCATGACATGGACGTTGGCTGCGCTAGTCATGTGAAACACCATATTAATCTCCATGACAACACTCCATTTAAGCACCGAGCAAGACCAATTCATCCTCAGGATATAGAAGCGGTTCGCAAGCATCTGAGAGAGCTTCCAGATGCCGGTGTTATCAGAGAATCCGAGTCATCATTCTCGTCGCCTATAGTTGTTGTCAAGAAGAAAAATGGAGATATTCGACTGTGTATTGATTACCGCAAGCTCAATTTGCAGACTGTAAAGGACGCATATGCATTGCCAAACTTGGAGGAATCGTTTTCTGCACTCACTGGATCCAAGTGGTTTTCGGTGTTAGACCTCAAGTCGGGTTATTACCAAATTGCAGTGAATGAAGCAGATAAACCAAAAACAGCCTTTGTCACGCCTCTAGGATTCTGGGAATTCAACAGAATGCCCCAGGGAGTAACCAACGCACCTTCAACCTTCCAAAGGTTGATGGAAAAGTGTATGGGTGATCTCCATTTGGAAGAGGTCCTTGTGTTTTTGGATGATCTGATAATTTTTTCCAACACGCTTGAGGAGCATGAGAGCCGTCTGCTTAGAGTGCTGAGCCGTCTACGAGAGTACGGATTGAAACTATCGCCTGAAAAGTGTAAATTCTTTCAGACATCAGTCAAATATCTAGGACACATTGTTTCTGAAAATGGTGTTGAGACCGACCCAGAGAAGGTATCTGCACTAAAATCCTGGCCAGTTCCCACTAATCTCAAGACTTTAAGATCCTTCCTGGGATTCGCAGGCTATTACCGCCGTTTCATTAAGGGGTATTCCGCCATTGCAAAGGCTCTCAACGATCTGACCCGCGGATATTCTTCCACAAGAAAGAACTTAAAACCCCTTGACTTAAAGGTCCCCCAGTTCGATCCAAAGCAACCCTTTGGTTCTCGGTGGAGTCCTCATTGTCAACTTGCTTTTACTATCTTGATTGAGAAACTTACCAGTGCACCAGTCCTGGGGTTCGCTGATCTAAAACGCCCTTACATTCTGCATACGGATGTGAGCACCATTGGGCTAGGTGCAGCGCTTTATCAAGAGCAAGACTCCAAGCTTTGGGTTATTGCTTTCGCAAGCCGAGGACTCTCATCAAGTGAAACTCGTTATCCGGCTCATAAGCTTGAGTTTTTAGCATTAAAGTGGAGCGTGACAGAAAAATTTCAGGACTATCTGTACGGTGCCAATTTTACTGTGGTTACCGACAGTAATCCTCTTACTTACATCCTGACATCAGCTAAGCTGGATGCAACGAGCCATCGGTGGTTGGCTGCGCTCTCCACGTTTTCTTTCAAGTTGCAATATAGAGCTGGACGACAGAATCTGGATGCGGATGCCCTTTCCCGCCGACCACAGGAATACTCGCCCTGTGGCGAATCCGATCAAGAACTCCTCAATCAGTTCACCAGACAACATCTTCCCGATCCTGGCGACCCCTCAATTCCATCTGAGGTTGTTGATGCCATTTGCCAGAGTTGCCTCATTAGAGCAGAAGCAGCAAGCCCTTGGATCGAGTCCCTGTCCATCATGGCAGATGTTCTTCCTGAGAGCTATGCAGAACATCCTGGGCTGCCTGTGGTTCCGACTCTGTCGCATCTTGAAATTCGGGACAAACAGAGGGTTGACCCAAATCTCCGGGAAGTCATACACCAGATGGAGACAGGTGAGAAAGTTCCTCCTACTGCCAGGGAGAGGCTGCCTGAGATCTCCTTGCTGTTGAGGGAGCTCAACAAGCTTAAAATGGTCGATGACATTCTTTATAGAACACGACAGGACAATGAACAGACTTCATATCAACTTGTTCTGCCTGAAGAACTCCGTTCCACTGTTTTGCAGAGTCTCCATGATGATATGGGTCATATGGGGATAGAGCGTACGTTAGATCTCGCTCGCACTCGCTTCTATTGGCCCAAGATGTCTGCTGATGTAGAGCACAAGATAAAGACTTGTGGACGGTGCGTTCGTCGCAAAGCTCTTCCTGAGAGAGCCGCTCCTCTCATCAGTATTCGCACTTCCAGACCACTTGAACTCATCTGCATGGATTTTCTCAGCCTTGAGCCAGACACCAGCAACACCAAAGACATCCTTGTGTTAACAGACCACTTCACCAAATTCACCTTAGCCTTTCCAACCCCAAATCAGAAGGCTAGGACAGTGGCCAAATGTCTGTGGGACAACTTTATAGTCTATTATGGGATACCAGAACGACTACATACAGACCAAGGGCGGGACTTTGAGTCCAAACTGATCAAGGAATTATGTTAAGTGGCTGGAATTAAGAAGTGTCGGACTACACTATACCATCCGCGAGGAAATCCGGTAGAAAGATTCAACCGCACTCTGCTTAACATGTTGGGGACTCTGGACGCAAACCAGAAAACGAAATGGAAAGACTTCGTCAAACCCTTGGTACATGCTTACAATTGTACAAGGAATGAGACTACAGGATATGCACCATACGAATTGATGTTTGGACGTTCTCCTCGTCTTCCGGTCGACCTGGCTTTTGGTTTACCGCTGAGTGGGAAAAAACACCAACCTCATTTACAGTATGTCCAGAATCTGAAGTCCCGGTTGAAAGAAAGCTACGATATTGCCTTGAAGAATGCTGCCAAAGCATCTGAAAAGAACAAGGTCCGCTTTGATCAAAGAGTCATCCCTTCAAAGTTGGAGCCTGGGGACCGAGTGCTTGTGCGCAGTGTTCAATTGAGAGGTAAACACAAGCTCAGTGATAAGTGGGAGCAGGACATCTACGTTGTGGTGGATCAAGCTGGAGACCAACCAGTCTATACAGTGAAGCCAGAGCGTCGTGATGGTCCTAAACGTACTCTTCATAGAGATCTTTTATTACCGTGTGGCTTTCTCCCTGCTGTTGAAGAGCCGTTCATTGAGGCCAGTCCAGTCTCAAGGCCAAGAACGCGGCAGCAGTGTGTGATCCCTCCTGACTCTGAGGTCTCTGAAGAGGAAGACTCTTCACCTGAACCAACAGTTCTCGGTCTGGATCCAGAACCAATGAAGTTCACTGTGGAGAAGTTTTACAAAAGAGCTTCACCTCCAAGTGTTGCTAATGACTATATTTCTCCATTCATGACATGTGTGAGTGAACCAGCTGTTGTTGATGCAGGGTGAGCACTTACCTGAAGAAGAGACGTTACCTGTAACCCCTGATCACTTACCTGAAGCTGAAGAATCTGTAGCACCTATCGAAACTGACTTACCTGAACATCTACCTGAGTCTGAACTCGAGGAAGAAGAGTCTGTCGAGCTACCTGTGGAAAGAAACTTATCTTTCTACTCACCTTATTCTGTCAGTCCCGAATTTGTCACAATTCCACTCACTGAAGACGCTGAAGAGTCTGTCGATCCTGAGACGTCAGTCTCTAGTGTCTCTGAGCACTTAAACTTTGATTTAACCCTTGATTCGGTAGAGCCAGAACCCGTTCCGAGACGTTCTGTGCGTCAACGATTACCGCCTAAAAGGTTGCAGTACAGTTTGCTTGGTAATCCCCTGATATCTGTGGTTCAAACTTTTTTACACCGTATATCGGATGCTTTAAATCCTGCATCTATCACCAGTTCAGTTATTCACGTGGTTTAACATGCAACGGGACGTGCATGGGTTTAAGGGGGGAGGGTGTAACCCAGGTTAAAATCTGTCAATATATATTAAATGTTCGTATATTGGTTCTGCCGTCCCCGTTCCTTTAAATGTATCTGCGCGTGCCCTGCGACCTCACGTAACCCCAGTAATGTGACTGTGCTTAGCCAATCGCGCCTTGGAGCACGAGTGTTTAACCGGGCCGCGCGTCTTCCTCATTCAGAGGTGTGGGGAAGCCGATCGACATCTGTGGACAGAACTTACTGGCTGTAGGGAATCCGTCGCCGCCATCAGGGTATGTTTACATAGAGGAACTGGCCAGGTTCTCTCTCTCTGTTTGGAGATAAATGATGGTGAGCTGAACTATTACGGTTGGGAGCCTATCATCTGCGCAGCATCTACTGAACAGCCACTCTACTGGTCTGGTAGGAAGGTTGTCTGCAGTTCGTCCCCCACACACTTCTCCATAGACTAGCGCTTCAGTCCCACATGCATATCCTTTCCTTTGACGAACAATAATCTATGGACTTATCAATACAAACTCTCATAAAACCCTTGTGGGTTTTTGCGTTGGTCTTGAAGAAACCAAAACATCGCTGGGACAGTTTCTTTTCTTTTCTTTTCTTTTCTTTTATTTGTTGGTGGTTGTGTGTGCCATTTGTTGTAATTTATATTATTATATCTTACTTGAACAATAACCACAAAGTGCACATCACTATAACAGATTCAACTGCAGTTTGTAAATATTTTGGGGTTTTTTTCTCTTCATTATTTCTGTTTGTAAATATTTTGTTTAATCACTTCTCAATAATATATGGTACCTGCATCAAATTTAAATGTATGTTTCTGTGTTATTACTGACCACCAGCTCCTGCAGTCGAATTTAGACTTCTGTGACTTAACTAAGCCTATACTGTTTATTTCCATATCTACTTATTCAATTTATTATAGCTAATAT
Organism: Tiaroga cobitis; assembly: GCA_030578255.1. Lineage (NCBI taxonomy): Eukaryota > Metazoa > Chordata > Actinopteri > Cypriniformes > Leuciscidae > Tiaroga > Tiaroga cobitis. Next base: position 30,276,117 of record CM060591.1, on the reverse strand, counting down.
TAATGACATATTAATATCGGCTAGCAAGTCCCAAATACCCGTTACACATACAACATCAGAACAGTTAAAAGCATGCATACAAAACACAGCGTCCGGAATAAATCCGCGGGACGAGCGAAGTGGACGCACAATAATAGGGCAGACAGCTGAAACCAACGCATACTGAAAAGACGCAGAACACAGAAGGTTGTGCTATAAATGCATTAGTCGTCTAGGTAGTCCAGAACGCTCTCCCTACTGAATCCTAGTGGTACAGCACTGCATAGGCTACTTTTCGTGAACGGAGCGTGACACCTTCAAACACGAATCTCGGTAAACAAAACGCCTGTGAAAGTATGCGTCTTCAGATCCACCGCTATAAACCAGTCTCCGGGTCGAATGTGCGCGAGGATCTGTTTTATCGTGATCATTTTGAACGCGTGTTTAGTAAGTCTTATGCCAATCGGCACCACTTGAAGATACTCTTTGGTCTTTACCGCTATGGAGGTATTTTGTCATGTCTATATTAATAGGGCCACCAGAATGCAACCAAAGCACAATAAGTAGAAGGCTATAGGTAATTGTAAATCATACAAAATAAATGCCATGATCACTAGATTGTATACAGGTGTTACTATAATGATATTGTTAATGGTGATCAGCAACCAAATATTGATAATGTGGAAGTTACTGCCTTTTGCCTTGGCATGACTTCTCACTTTTTGCTGACAATACAAAGGCAGAGTACAGTAACTTTAAAATAGTGGTCAAAATTCAAGTTTGAGCTCAAAGTCAAATTTTCATTACTTAAACATCTAATTGCCAGATTTTCAGTGTCCTACCTATAATTAATTTGGCGGGACAACTAAAAATCTTTAAAGTAATTTTTCTCAGTTCCACACTCTAGCGAGTTAAGGTCTTTTGCCTTTGTAGGGCAGTATTGTCCTGGTTGATATTCTGGACCGGCTCGACGGCGACGGTTAGCCTGTCTCTTGAAGCGGCGGACTGCTCGTTGGAGGTGTGTGTGCTTGGTCCCACGTCTCCTCGCTGCGTCGTAACCAATCATCGACGGCAGGAACATTTGCGGGTTCCCCAGACCATGGGTATAGAGGTGGTTGAAAGCCCAGAACACATTGGAAAGGAGTCAAACCCGTGGAGGATTTTTATATGGAGTTCTGGGCGTACTCCGCCCAGATCAAGTATCGGCTCCAATCCTCTTGATGATGATGACAGTAGGTACGGAGGAATCTGATAATCTCTTGATTGAGACGTTCTACTTGCCCGTTGGCTTGAGGGTGATATCCGGATGTGAGGCTCACATTAACTTGAAGGGCTTTGAAGAAGGCCGACCGTACTCGGGAGGTGAACTGGGGTCCTCTTTCGGAAACAATATCCTCGGGTAGACCATACAACCTGAACACCCAGTTGCAGAGATGTTCCGCTGTTTGAAGCACAGTGGGAAGCTTGGTTAAGGGAATGAGGCGACAGGCTTTGGAGAATCTATCCACAACGGTGAGGATGGTAGTATAGCCGTCGGAGGTGGGTAAGTCCGTAATGAAGTCAATTGCTATGTGGGACCAGGGATGTTGAGGTATGGGCAGAGGATTGAGTAGACTGGCGGGTAACAGACGGGATGATTTTTGGGTGTTGCAGACCTAGCATCGTTGGATAAACCTGGTGGTGTCTTGGGTTAAGGTTTACCACCAGTAGCGGTTCTGGAGAAGCTGAATGGTGGCGGTAACTCCTGGATGACCGGAACTGGGAAGAGCATGAACGTGCCCGAGGACCTGGTTACGAAGTGTCTCGGGGACAAAGATTTTGTGAGGCGGACAGGCTGGTGGAGCTTCCGTCTGAGCATTAGCCTGTTCCAGCTCGGTCTCAAGATGCCATTGGATGGGACCGACGACGAGGTTGGGGCCCAGGATGGTTTCAGGAGCTTGAAAGGCTGGTTCTGGGTCGTACAGTCAGGACAGAGCATCGGCTTTAATGTTCCTGGACCCAGGACGGTAGGTAACCGTGATTTGGAAACGAGGGACCAGTGGGCTAAAGAAGAGGGACCAGTGGGCTTGTCGGGGGTTTAACCTCTTGGCGGTGCAGAGGTATTCCAAGTTTTTGTGATCGGTGAGTACAGTGAAGGGAGTAGCGGTTCCCTCCAGCCAGTGTTGCCATTCCTTGAAGGCGCCCCTCATGGCCAAAAGTTCGCGATCTCCCACGTCATAGTTTCTTTCAGCGGCATTGCGTTTCTTTGAGTAGAATGCACAGGTGTATAGTTTGGGTGGAGACCCCTGCCGTTGGGACAATACAGCGCCCAGGCCAGTGTTAGACGCATTCATTTCCACCACGAAGGGTAACTTGGGATTGGGATGGTGCAAGATAGGAGCAGACGTGAAGAGTTGTTTCAATTGATTTAAGGCACGGGTGGCTGACTCATTCCAGGGAAGATGTGATGTGTTCTTTTTTACCAGAGATGTCAAATGATTTGCCACAATGTTGAAGTTACGGATGAAGCGGTGGTAGAAGTTGGCAAACCCGAGGAAGCGTTGTAGCTCCTTTAGAGTGATGGGTCACGGCCACTCGAGAACCGCTCGAACTTTGCCCTCGTCCATGGCGACGCCCTCAGGGCTGATGATGTATCCCAAGAATGTGGTGGAGGTTTGATGGAAATCACACTTCTCGATCTTTGCATATAGCTGGTGTTGAATGAATCTTTTAAGGACCGCTCGGACGTATGTGGTCCTTCAGAGTGTCGGAGTAAATCAAGATGTTGTCAATGTAGACGATGACTGTTCGATGGAGCATGTCTCGGAACACATCGTTGATGAAGGACTGGAACACGGCTGGACTGTTAGATAAGCCGAACGGCATGACCAGATATTCGTAGTGCCCTGTGCAAGTAGAGAAGGCTGTTTTCCACTCGTCCCCTTCGCGTGCGGAGTAGTTCCAATGCTGCTGGTACCAGAGGGAGCGGGTAGTGGAATTTGATGGTCCGGTCATTGAGAGCCCGATAATTAATACAGGGTCGGAGACCGCCGTCTTTCTTCTTGACAAAGAAGCCGGCCGATGCTGGTGATGTCGAGGGTCGTATGAAGCGCATCAAGGTCATCCTCAATACATTTTCTCATGGCCTCTGTCTCAGGTTGGGAGAGAGGGAAGATTGGGAGGCGTGGAGCCTGGAATAAGATTGATGGGACAGTTGTTGGTGCGGTGAGGAGGATGTTTGGAGGCTTTCACCTTACTGAAGGCTACTGCTAGGTCATGGTATTCGGTTGGAAGGCGGATTGAGTCAGTCCCCTCCTGGGGAACAGTGATACTTCAAACAGGCAGAGGAGTCACAGAGGCAAGACAGTTGGAGCAGCAGGATTTACTCCAGTGAATGATTTGACCGGTTCCCCATCGAATGTGTGGATCGTGCTTTCGGAGCAAGGGCAGACCCAGGATGACTGGTGTGTAAGAAGTTTGAAGAACGTAAAACTGAATGGTTTCAGTGTGAAGAGCTCTTGTTCGGATGTGGATGTGCTGGGTGATGTGGGCTCATCGACCTGAGCCTAGTGGTCTTCCATCGATGGCCTCGACTGTGAGACAAGAGTAACAACGGGTTAGAGCAATGTTATTTCGTAGAACAAAGTCTTGTGACATAAAGTTCCCAGCAGCCCCGAAGTCAATTAAGGCATGGGTGATAATCTGACGGTCATTTATGGTGAGCACGAGAGACACAGATATGCAAGAGTCAGGGTTAGGGGTGTCAGTAGTGAAACTAACTTCCCGAAACTGTTGGAGGAACGCTTCGAAGGTGTGAAAAGCCATGCCATCCGCGCGCCACACCGCTGTGATCCAGTCAAGTGCTTTTCTGGTTAGTAGAGAACAAAAAAATGCAATTTTACTGGTTTCGGTGGGGTAGAGCATGGGTTGTTGGGCAAGGATGAGTGTGCATTGCAGGATAAAGCCCGTATCTCCCTGACTCTCCATCAAACCTCTCAGGGAGTGCGAGGCGAGGGCTCACACTCGCGGAAGGTTGAGCTTCGGTGGCGCGGATAGCGGGTTGTGGTATTTGCTGTGGAGGCGGAGCGGGGTTTTGCATGGCCTGAATGGCTTTCACCAATTCCTCTGTCACCGAGGTGAGATGAATGAGTTGATGGTGATGAGTGGTGAGTTGATATGCTTGGGGAGTGAATGCTGCGGAGAGCGTAGACATCGTTGCTGAACCTTGTTCTGGCGAAGTCTCCTGTAAGGAATCACCGGAGGCAGTCAGGTCCATTTGCAACGTTTATTGAAGCAGAGTAGTCAAACAGGAAAAGGGGTCAGGCACTGGCAAGATCAACAACACAGAACAGGCTCACACTTGTCAAATCCAGGCGGAGGGTCAGGGCTGGCAGCGAGCAGAAGAATATCCAGGGACAAAGCAGAGGGTCAAGAGGCAGGCAGCAGACAACGAGATAATCAAGTCAGGGGAGGTCAAACACAGGCAATCAGAAACAAGAATAACGCTCAGAATGTTCACAGAGGAAACTGGACTTCGCACTGTTTGTGATGTGAGTGAAGCTTATATGCTGGTAGGTAACAAGATGCAGGTGCGTGATTAATCAGTGATGACAGGTGCATGAGTAATCAGTCCAGGAATGATGTGTGAGAAAGTCAATACTCGGGTGAGGTTGCCCACTGATGGTCAGCGAGGTATCTCATAGAGTCTGCGATTGTGACAGTTATATGGTGTTACCCCATTCATCATAAATAAATACAAATCCTAAACACACAAAAAAATACTGTAGTAAAACCTAAATTATTGTGAAAGAAGGTAATATCCTTAGGAGTTGATGGAATGGCAGAATAGTGTGATCATAAGGAATAATTTGAAAAACAATTATTCAAAAAAGAACTCTTAGAATGCTCTTCCAATAAACAGAAGTGCAGTGGAGTGCATGCTTCACTTCATTATGGAGGAAACAGTGCATCATCCAATGGGGGATAGATGGTAATCTGATTGTCAAGGAGTGACCTGTGGGGAAATATTACAGCAGAGCAAATTTGGTTCTCTGCCCGATTCAAACAATCTACCTCGTAGATTATCAATATCTATAAATAATTGTATTCGCCATGCTACTCTGTTACCTGCTCACATCATACGTTTATCGGCCATTAGATAGATGCTAGAAATAGTATAATGAGTATAATTTTGATATAAAGATATTTGGCATGATTATGGACCTAGAGATTGTGCTGAAAGAAAACCCATCTGTGATGATCTCAGATGATTTAAGAGTTTTAATAAGGAGTTCGCTTCACTGCTCTGGGTAGTGATTGCTAAAATCTGTTGCTATCCTGGGGTCAGATGGGAATCTGTTGAGGTCTCGTCATCTCTTCATACCTTTAATACATTTCGGTTGGAAAAATTTGCTGATATTCTTCTGTTTTGCTCTGGGGACATTTTTGAGACTGAGCAGTGCCAGATCATGAAACTTAAAAATTAATACACTGCTTTGCATTTATACATATTTCTACCATGGCCGAGAGAGCTTAATGTGCTGCAACTGAAGAAAACACATGCAAATAGAAAAAAACACCAGCAAATAAAGAAACATCTTCATCAGTTTGACACATGAAGTGCTGCAAATACACACAATGCAGCCAAATACAGAAACGCACTGCAAATACTCACAACACATCCAAATAGGCTACAGAAACGAACTGCAAATATTCACAATGCACCCAAATACAGAAACACACTGCAAATGCTCACAACGGACATATGTTCAGGATGTAAAATAAACAAAGAACTCAACTTTCAGGTCATCGACAACACCACTGACGAGTAGACATTGAACAATAAGCATGTCTCAGCAAGGTTAGTCACTTATCGCGTTCCCCTTGAAACATTTTTTTTGTGGTCTGTTATTTGCAGAGTGATTTTATGGAAGCTTGTTTCCGCCATAGAATAAAAAATGTAAAAAAAATTATTGCAACATTTTATCTCAGAATTGCGAGTTTATGTAACAGTGTTGTCTCTGCGTTGTGTTGTGTTTAACTCACGATGGACACCAAATTGCGCTTTATGATGGATTTTTATTCTGTTAATAACAAAACAGCGGTGATCAGATCCAGGAATCACCCTTGTGCATATTCGCAGCCATTCACTCTCACTCTCTCTCATTTACATAAACTACATAATAAACAGTTATAAATCTACAAATTTGAAACAGACCATTCTGTACCTGTTGAGAACATAGAACAGCGGTGATCAGATTCAGAAATCATCCTCGTGCATATTCTATAATGGAGGTGAACATTAAACTTGATATTACAATACATATAACAGTGGCACGAACACAAATCAAATAACCTACTTCTAAACAAACATATAACTCAGTATTAACTCATAAAATGGCAATACAATTACTACAATATATTTTACTCATGGAGCACTCACTCACCGCAGCCATTCACTCTCTTGGCTGGCGCAAATCTAAATGACCCTACCGAAACCAGTTCATCATACTACCAGATCTGGGCGTAGAGTGCGATTAAAGGGACCATACATGAAAATAAATGTAGCAAGTGGAAGCACATATTTGACCCGTTACATTTACATCTTGCAATTCTGACTTTTTTCTCAGAATTGCGTGATATAAAGTCGCAATTGCGTTATAAAGTCAGAATTGTAAGTTATAAACTTGCAATTGTGAGTTATAAAGTCCAATTCTGAAGAAAAAAAATCGCAATTGTGAGTTATAAAGTCAGAATTGCGTGATATAAAGTCAGAGAGAGTTATAAGGGCACAAACCATCAAACTGACAGTTTTATTGCCCAATAAAATGTTCCCCACGCTTAAGCCACGCCCCCTTGCTACCCACCCATCCACTTCCGGTTTGAACACCTGGACCGTGGGGTTTTTCCACTGGCCCCCCCCCCCCCCCCCCCTCCCCTCCTCCTCCTCTTTCCCCCAGGCCCCCCTCCTCCTCCTCTTTCCATCTCTTAGGGGTGTGGGGGTGTTTTATGGTTTTAAAATGAACACCTGGACCGGGGGTTTTTTTTCCACTGGCCCCCCTCCCCTCCTCATCCTTTTTCCACCTCTCTCAGGGTTGTGGGGTGAGTTTTATGATTTTTTAAAATAAACAACTGGACCGTGGTTTTTTTCCACCGGCCCTCCCCATCCTCCTCTCTCCACCCCTTCCCCTTAGGTTGTGAGGATTTGAAGTGCGTCCGTGGTTTTTATGGTTTTAAAAATGTAAAACGTTCAAAAAATGTTGAAAAACATTCAAACAATGTGTTTTCAAAGGTTTTTTAAGAAGGTTGACCGTAAGGTTGACGAGGTAAGTTCAGTGTTTTATCAGAGTCCGTTGTACATTCAAAACCAGTTTTAAAACAGTGTATAAATGTTAAAAGTATAAATTGTATTTCTTATAAGTGTTATAGTGAAAAAAAATGTCATCAGACAAATATTCGTTTGTACAAAACGTTGAAAGAGGAAAGATGAGTTTAATCAGTTTTGTGTTTAAACATGTGTGAAAGAGCGCAAAGTGTCATCTCCGGGATGCACGATAAAAAACACGAAACTGATCGTTCAGGAGGTCTGTCTGCAATGATGCCAGCAAACTTCACACATCATCCCACACCCTGACTTCTCCTACGACACACCCCACATGTGACGTGTGTGGGAAAACACCGCACAGGGGGGGTCCCAAGCGTCATACACAAACCACGCCCCACTGTGTGGTGTCACATGAGATTTAAAAACGAGCGCGAGCTCAGAGCGTAATACTTGTGATTTTTTTATTCAAGTAGAAAACTATGGCATCTGCAGCACCCAAGACTCCTGAAAGAAGTATTGATGAGGTTATGGAGGATCTGACTTTAGCACCGCGGAAAAAACACGGCCCCTCATTAACGAGGTTTCTCCATGAGCCAGCGGAGCGTGTGGAATATGCATTTCATCTGTCAGGCGGACGTGCGTGCATGTACAATTTTGACAAAAACAATCGTGAAGTCAGATTGAGCAACGTGGACGGTGATGAGAAATTTACAATGAATATGACAGAAGACCCTGACTTGATGTTCACGGAACGTGATTGGGTTTTATTTTATACAAAAGTCTGGAGAGACTTGAAAGATGGAGGAGATGATCCTCTTTTCATTGCTGAGTGGTGCGGGTTAACAATGGGGACCCGATTCAGGCTACTCGCAGATCATGTGCACAAATATCCTGAGGATTACATATATATACTGTCCAGTGATTTCGGAAAGGATGCACCCGAGTGTTCATGGCCTATTACCGAGAGTGAGCATTTAGAATACTACGATTTAAAATTTATGTTCCAATGGAAGGATTTACCCGTGATGGAAGACATTTTTTCTAAAATACATAAGCTTTTTCAATGGTCCGACGCTTATGAGAGATACAAAAATATCAAAGTCAAACTGTTTCACCCTGAATGGTGCACGCCCAGCAGACGCGGTGTTCATATAGCTCCTCCCACACTCTACAAACATTAAATACAACCCCATTCTGACAGCCTGCCTCACACTCACAACATGTCTCAGTAGGATATCACCTCATCATTCTCACCTCTTGGAGCTATTGATGGATATCCATCAATAGGGTTATCAGATGCATCGAATGGATGTACACAGAGAAACATCGACTGGCTGAATAAATTTTGTACAGATTTTGGATACCACAACCTCGCATTCCTCACAAGTCACGGTTCTGGTGCATCCCCTGCGGCTCCACCTCCAACAGTCTGCGAGACCCCTGACGTCACATCCAGTGACGAACCGGATACGTGTATAGGGGATGTCGGTCATAGGATTATTAAGGCCGTTGTAGCAGTCATATTGGAATTTTTAATAGACAAACGAATGAAACAGGAGTGCGATGGCTGCACAGTGGATCATCCGTCCCAGACAAGGCATTCCTGTTTATTTGAGCCGTGTCCCTATTACTTTTATGGATGTTTTGACGAGATCAGGCAGAAGGTCCTCAGTCACGGTTTAAAAAATATCCTGGCTCATTCTCTGACTCTGTGTGGAGCTACACCGCACCTGCAGAGAATTCAGGGGTCTATCGAGACGATTTTGCTCGAGCTCCGGGATGAGATGTACATCGTGGAACACCTAGGATCTATCAGACAGAAACTCGTGGATGAAAGTTGCGAGGAGATTATCTACTCTGCGGTCGATAGTTGGAAAGTCATCGCGCTCGAAAACCCTGAGTCTAGCTCTGTGTGAAAATGTGGAATCTCTGCACATGCTGGATCATCAAGTATTTCTTTAAATCGCATGTTAAACAAGGGGTGTCAACCCTGCTCTACAGAATTATCGACGATGATCATACAACAATTGCCAACGTGACTACGGATGATGCAGGTATAGCGAAATTAATGAGTCATATGAACACTGCACGGAAGTCATCGGACGATTGGAATGATATGGTGAACATATCAGTCAACCATAATTGCAACCCGTACGCGACTGTCAAAAACATTCTCGAACTAATGGCTGAATGTCAGAAATCTCTTAGAATGGGGAATATTGTGTGTCTTTGTGCGTATGTAACTGATGTCTGCAAATTGTTGAGAAAGACGCGGTCGGGCGCCCCACAAATTATTGACCTACTACTTGAACATATCATGGAGAGAAATATTGAAATGTGTGTGAAATTTATTTTGGTGTATGGATGATCGACATATATTTCATTATACATGTTTTGTAACTGTTGTGTTTTTATCCCCTCCCAAAAAAAAAAAAATGTATTGATATTCCTGAAAAAAAAAAAAAAAAAAAAAAATGTATGTGAAAAACAACCCTATTGTTTGATGATATATACATGTGTGTGATTGTAAAAAATAAAAATAAAATCTTGACAACTTCGACACCTGACTCATTATTCTCTGAAAACTCACAGTGGTGACATGGCTAACACAGATCTTATGAGAAAGATTTACTATGACCCTGCAAATTCCGGTGCTTTGGGGGGTAAAGACAGATTAAAGCAGGCTGTTTTACAGGAATACGGTGTGAAATTATCTGATAAAGAAGTATCTGAATGGCTTTCAAGTCAGGACACATACACGCTCCATCGAACGGCGCCGGTAAAATATAAGCGCAACCGTGTAGTGGTGTATGGGAAAGACAATCAGTTTCAAATGGATATAGTTGATTTATCATCTCTCTCTAAACATAATCAGGGTATTAAATATATAATTACGGTTATAGATGTTTTTAGTAAGTACGCGTGGACCAGACCCTTGAAAAATAAGACTGGACCGGAAGTGGTTAAAGCTTTTACGTCTATTTTGAGAGAAGGTCGGATACCACTCAAGTTACAGACAGATAAGGGTACAGAGTTTTTCAATAAACATTTTCAACAGCTGATAAAAAAAAATAACATACATCATTTCGCAACAGCCAGCGATTTAAAAGCGAGTGTGGTCGAAAGATTTAATAGAACTTTAAAAGGACGAATGTGGCGTTATTTGACAGCTGTAAGCTCCAAGCGCTACTGTGACATATTGCAAGACCTGACAGAGGGGTATAATTCAAGCTATCACAAATCAATTAAAATGAGGCCTGTGGATGTGAATAAAGAAAATGAAAATGTGGTGTTTAATAATTTATATGGAAAAAAACGTAAAGAGACACCCAAGTTTAAATTCTCGATTGGAGACGTTGTACGAGTATCTAAAACCCGTAATATTTTCGCAAAGGGGTACGAACAGAATTATACTGAAGAATACTTCACCATAACGGCCTGTATACCCCGAAATCCGGTCGTGTATCGGATACAGGACTATGATGGGGAGTTGATTCACGGCTGTTTTTATGAACAAGAATTGCAGAGGATCATAGTTAGTAATGATTCGGCTTTCAAAGTTGAAAAAATACTGGACAAGCAACGTCGTGGGAAAGTCATGTACGTTCTCGTCAAGTGGTTTGGATGGCCTACAAAATTCAACAGCTGGGTCCCCGAAAAGCAGGTGGTGGACCTGCAAACCGTCTTAAAGTCGTAGTGAATTCACGACAGGTGTCATTTATGTAAATCATGTCTGATGTGGGGTTCTACATCACGCTACCGTGCAATGCCTCGACTGAAAACTATCCTGAGAATTGTATATCTAATTACAGAACTAGACTGGCTAGAAGTATAGTTTTAAAAGGCCTGTGGGAGGTGGCATTGGTCGAATTTGAATATCCATTGACATGGTATACATTTAATGAGGATGATGCGTTTTTTGTCATTGTTTGTGATTACTGTCTGTTGGAGGATAACCACGAACTACCTGATGTAAGGGGTGATGCGTTTCAGAAACCTCCAAAATTATCAACAAGTCGGTATACGTTGAAATGTGGGTATTTTGAGGACGTACCCATTTTACTCAGAGATATAAATGTCTCTCTCCCCCCGGCGGTACGTCTCGCTTACGACCGTATAAAGAATAAGGTATTTCTGAAAGCACCTCACGGGACGGCGCTGACATTTTATGGCAAGCTGGCGATTATCCTGGGCTTAAAACCAGGGGTTTCTATAGAAACTGTAAACAGTTCGGATGAATATCGAGAGACACACATCGCATATGCTCCGTTCCAGGCCGATATAAGTGGGGGTTTTTACACATTATATGTATACACGGATATAATCGAGTGTCAGACAGTTGGAGATGCCCATGTACCATTACTAGGCACAGTACATATCGAAGGTGAAACTAACAAAGTTGTTAGCGTCAGGTACGACAAGTCACACTACGTGCGACTTAATAAAAACAGTATTAACGAGATCACTATAGAGATTAAAGACGACTTAAACAGAGACGTCCCATTCACCTACGGGAAGGTTGTATCTAAACTACACTTTAGACCCGTGAAACAACACCTGTTTTAAAATGGCTCATCTAACGCCTTACCAACCGGACCCCGAGCGTTACGTTTCGTACTATCGAGCACAAACGGGTAACGGCATCCCCGGATACGCAGGTGGAGGGGTTATGTACGGTGGTGGTTTTTTATCAGGGGTCGGCGGTTTGTTTAGAGGCTTGTATAGATTGGCTGTCCCGCTTATTAGGAGGGGGTTCAGTATAGCAAAACCGCACATGAAAGCTGCAGCAAAAAATATAGTGAGTGACGTCGTTAGCACAGCTCTAACAAAGTCATATAACGATGATGACGGTCAGAGTGGGCATGGTCTGATGGTGATGGGGCGTAGACGATTAAAACCGCCGGGGACCCGTATGAGACAGGGGCGTGGTCATGGCATAAAGAAAAGTAGGAGCATCACCAAAAAACGCTCAGTCGCAAAAATCAAAAGAAGAAATAGCGTGAAGCGTGTTAAAAGAACCACAAAATTAAAAAGACGAATCAATACTATATTCTAGCACGAAAAAACAATAATAATAATAATAAAAAAATTAAAAAATGTCTCTGCTACATTGCATGTCTGACGAGTGTGTCAAATCCGAACTGGATCTGTTTACCGTACCTTTGACACAAACAGCTATTGAGAAGAACACTTACATCGAATACCCCCCGATTTCAGCTATTTCTGATTTATCTCCGATTGAATTCTTCATAGCAGGGACGGGTGAAGATTACACAGATTTGAGCAACACATTATTATTTACCCGTATCAAAATAACCATGCCTGACGATACGGACTGTCCTGACGGGGCGCCAGTGACAGTTTTGAATTACGCTGGATCGACTATCTTCTCACAGGTTGATGTGTCTTTGGGGGACCGTCTAGTTTCACAACCGTCCAGCACCTACCCTTATAGATGCATTATCGAAACGCTCATTAATTATGGGAGAGACACGTTAGAAAGCAACTTTTCAGCAGGTCTCTTCTATTTGGATACGGCAGGCAGTATGGAATCGACGACTCCTGGGGCCGGGAACAATGGTCTGACGAAAAGAGCAGCCTTCACCAATGCCAGCAATGTGGTGGAGTTATTAGCACCGATACACTGTGATATGTTCTTTCAACCGAAACTATTATTGAATGGGGTTGATATCCGTATTCGCTTAACCAGAGCAAAAGACGCATTCTGTTTGATGAGCGGCGACGCAATCGCATATAAACTAAAAATTCTCTCAGCGTCCCTCTTTGTCAAGAGAGTCAGTGTGTCACCTGCTGTACGGTTGGGACACGCACAAGCCCTTCTCACGGCCACAGCCAAATACCCCATAGACCGTGTCTGTGTGAAAAATTTCTCCATACCGGCAGGGGCGCGTGTCTCAAATCACGAGAATCTCTTCCTCGGTACTCTTCCAAAATCTATCATTTTAGCTATGACTGATAACTCAGCATTCACAGGGGCTTACGATAAAAACCCCTTTGCATTTAAACACTTTAATTTAGAGTATCTCAGTCTCACCTCAGATGGAGTGTCGATACCCAACAGACCTTTTCAACCGCAATATAATTTAGGCAACGCCGTTAGGGAGTTTTACCAGCTGGTGTCTGCGACCGGCAGACATTTGAAGAATCAGCCGCTGGCCATAGACAGAGAGGATTTTCTCAACGGGTACACACTCTACGCTTTCAACCTTACCCCGGACGATGAGTGTAGTCATCATGTGTCACTAATTAGATCGGGAAATATTAGATTAGAAGTACGTTTTAGAGAGCCGCTCGAACACACCGTCAATCTTTTAATTTATGCAACCTACGATTCTCTTCTTGAGATATCAAACCGGAGGCAGGTGCTCGCTGAACACCACTGACAGGGGCTGAAATGAACACGGTACAGTTGACTGAAATCATGGATAACATCTGTGACATCAATTTTCTAGGTGTGTTTCCTAGCGATTACCTCCCCAAAACACCATTGGTAGATACACCGGTCCTGTTAATTTCTAATACAGATGCTTCGGGAGACCCGGGCCAGCATTGGCTTGCGATGTACGTAGGTCGAAACGGTGTCACGTGTTTCTTTGACAGCTTCGGCAACCCTCCAAATGCAGACTGTTTTCCTAGGTCTATTCAAGATTTTCTAAAAAATAATTCTACACAAGTTCATTATTCTACCAGACAAGTGCAAGATTATACTTCTGTTACCTGTGGACAGCATTGTGTTTTTTTTCTGTATCATATTTCTCGAGGTTTTGAGTATGAGAATATAATGAAATTTTACCATAATGATGATCTGTTAAAAAATGACTCCATGGTATCTCTTTTTGTGAAAAAATTAAAACCCCGTGTCTGTGATAGGAAATCATTCAAGTGTATACAGTGTGTACAGACTGGTAAAACATATCAGACGCATTAACTAGTGATGTATGCATATATGTATCGAATAAAATGACACGTAAACGAATGATGTGTTTCTCTCCTTTTTTATTCCTTTTTTATTTTTTATTTAACATCACAAAAGCAACAACACAATATACATCTTTTAAAATAAAAAATATGAATTTCATAGACTTATGAAATAGGATAAGTCACACACATTGGGTAAAATAGATAATAGATTTTTTAAAAATCCAGCCATTGTTTACTATCTAATTTAGAAGAATTAAATACATCTGCATCAGGGGTGTGCGATGGGGTTTTACGATGTCTTCGTTTTTTCAATGATTTCGACGGTGCATCTCCAAAGTTATCATCTGTTGTTTTTCTTTTAAACGATTCGATCATGTGTCTAACATGATGATTGGCTACAGTCGAATAAGGTATGTGCAGGCTGGCAAAAGCCTCCAGAAATGCATGCCATCCCACTGGCCGCCTGTTATCACGCATCATCTGTGGTGACGTCACATTTTTCACCAGATCAAACACATGAGACCCGGGGATGATTACCCCTTTATAAACAAACTCCCCGTTATCCGTCCATGAAGACAGGTGTTTGGCCTTGGACATTTTATCCATAATATATCTAGCATTTTTCAAACTTCTCTGTGGTACATTGTTTAATACTTCAGATACGATTGCATCGTCATGACCTTCGTCATCTCTATCTGATGCATGAGCGATCTCACTGGTCTCGGTCTCAACGGACGGATGTGTGAAGGTCAGCGTGCTACTCTCCTTATCATTGTGCTTCACCACACTAAGATATCGCTGTAAAGCATTGGTGTACAGTTTTGCCTTCTCGTACGTGTTCAGATCGTGTTTCTGCAATATCTCCCTAATAGTTGAATCCAGATGATCCTCCACAAGGTTATGGATATTTTCGCGAGGTGGTTGTGCAGTCCTTAGTCTGTCCAATTGATGCTTTGGCACTAGATACATTTTTTCAGTATGCTCCATTCTCTTCAGATTTAGCTTCTAGTTATCAGACTAGATATGAAAGGTAAAGCTACTGTTAGAAGGGGTAGTAGAAACCCTCCTTTTTGATTAATCATACGCCTCTTTCTGCTTATGTTGATCTTTTTATTAGCGACGTACTTTATCTCAGTCTTTCTCCTTTTTAAAGATCCATGTTGTTTCGCAGTTAGAGGGATCTTACCGTGAAGAATATTGAGAGCGACCTCGCAGAGTGCCAGTATAAGCTCGTCAGGTGCTGAATGGAGAATAGCGTTTCGCTGTCTGGGTGAGCTCTTGTATAATAACTTTAAAAGGTACAGATTTCTGGAAAGTCTCGAACTCATGTTAAACTCCTTTCTGGACGTAGACCGCCGGATAGTCAGACAGTAAATCTGTTCTGAGACGAAATCTTTCAGGTGTTTGCGGTTTATAATCTATCAGTAAATAGCTGTAAGGCCTCTCGGTTGCATCCTGGTACGCTTCGATGAAAAAACGTGTATTACCCGGAAACATCTGACGACCCAAAACACCGATCTGTTGCTTATCTCGAGGATTTTTAAATATTATTAAATAATTTGCGTTAAGCCCTATTGTTCTGGTAGATTTACCCAGGAAAAAAAGATTCTGCACCAATAATAAGCAACTAATCCCATTGTGATGTGTGTACTGCGTAAAAACCCTTTCGACTTCAGAATTGCACGCTGCTTGAGACATGACATCATCCAGGATTAAAAGAGATCTTTTATCGCGAGGAAATAAAGATTCGTCAGACAGCTTCTTAGGAATGTTTTCAATGAATTTAATATCAAAAGCATGCAACAATTCATCGTATAAAGGCTGCCAGGATGTATATATGTACACAAAATTATCAAACTTCACAGAACACATTCTGTCTGAGTTATACATTAGAGTCTTCACAAAAAAAGTCTTGCCACTATTACTGGGGCCGCTTATAACCCCTGAGAAAGGATGACTGAGTCTATGGTCAAAAACATCTGTTTCACACATATTCACAAATATTGTTAAAATCCGTAAGGCAGTGTTGTGTAGTCTGGTAGAAGGACACGCTTGTCATACACGATTCTGAAGGTCTTCACAACTGTTTTATTATGCAGTGTGAAGCGTGACTTATTGCGTGTGATGGTGTCCGTGCTAGCGAGCAGGTGCGCACTGACACCTGACGCAACATGCGATCGCACGAGCCCTATCAAACTCTCCAATGTGACTATCCGAGCATTCTTTGCATGAAGTGTTATCCCCTTTGCTTTTAGACACGTTAATCCGTTTTTAGTTGCAAAACCATAAGATTTTGGACCTGATGAAGAAAATACAATCAGATAGTCTGACGGTTCTAATTCGCTTGTGAGCTCCCCCAGATATGCACCTGTTTCGGGAATCCAATCCCCGCTTTTCGATACTGTGGTGGCAATTTTAATGATATTCATTGATCTTTAGTAAAATATAGATGATTCAAAGAATGTCACATGTGTGTCTCTCACTTGTAGTGAGAGGATTCTGTTTATGTACCTGGGGAGGCAGAAGAGGGAGACACTCCAGAGAACAGACGAACAAGGACCTCTGACCTAGATGTCAGAAGGCCATTTGGTGCAGGGGAGCTTAGTGGGCCAACTAGTCTATGGAAAACTACTGGGAGGAAGGCTCTGGGGGGAAGAAGGCCTTGA
Source organism: Tiaroga cobitis (assembly GCA_030578255.1). Lineage (NCBI taxonomy): Eukaryota > Metazoa > Chordata > Actinopteri > Cypriniformes > Leuciscidae > Tiaroga > Tiaroga cobitis. The sequence continues at coordinate 30,259,227 of CM060591.1, read as the reverse complement.
AACTAAGATAAAAGCTAGTTCAGTCTGTCTGGGGGTGTGTCACTCTTCTGCACAGGGTAACAACTGTGTATTAGACTGCTCCTATTCTTGCAAGAATAAATACTTCTATTTTATATAATTTGACTCTGAGTGTCTCTTACGCAGTGATGTTTGTTTGAGAATTTTTGCCACAACAGTTTTGGTGTCAGAAGTGATATTCCTTGGACATGCCTCCTGGACCTGAGATCGGACGGTGTTTGGCCACCTGGACTAAGTAAGTTCCAGCTCTACCTCGTAAACTTGAGAGAGAGGGGCCGACCGATATCAGGGCCGGGAGAATCGACCACTGGAATCTAAAGAACCCGCAAGTGGCATGAAACAACGTCTCTGGTAAGGGTCATTTAAATTCAGTTTAATAGAGGGGAAAGAGAGAAATTGAACCATATTGGCTGAGGGCTGTTTCTGTGGTGCGTAATCTGAGATTAATTGAGATCTATATATAGATCAAGAAGTTTCAAACAGATACGAGAGGAAATTATCTGAGATTAACTGAGATTTGTAGCGGATCAAGAGGTTTCAAACAGATACGAAAATTATCTGAGATTAACTGAGATTTGTAGCGGATCAAGAAGTTTCAAACAGATAGGTAACCTGAAAATCAGTTGTTCCACCACGGAGCAAATTGTTTTTTAGGTGCTGAGGCTAATTAGGGGGAGCCAGAAAAGATTTTTTTTGGTAAACCTTAATTAGGAGGGCACTAACAAGTGCAACCCGACCGATTTGGGTTAAAAGAAAAATCGGGTCTGTGTGGGGACGCCTGACAGATCAAGAGAACGCGCGGTGAGAAATCCACAGAGAACAGAAAAGCAGCCAGTATGGGGAAGTCTCAGAGCGAAATTATGAAATTTGGTACACCGGTGTTTTGTCAAATGAGGTATTGAGCGCCACAACATTAAAGATGGTGCGGGAATCAGTTGAACAGAGCAGTGAGAAACAAAAGTTGTGTCTGCGTTCAACATGTGTGTAAAAAATGTGAACAGATAATGGATTGTTGGCTTGAAGATAAAATGTCGAACTGCCAGGAGAAATAATGTTTTTTTTACTTCATCCAGTAAATGGATGCATGACATTAAATGTCTATAGAACTTAAATTTATATGACAAGGCAATAAGGCTGTCTGTGTGAAATAGAGGGAACTGTAAGTGAGACTTGGTGGAAGAGGGAAGTGAAAAAAACAAAAAGGTTGGTGTGTGAGATATGTGTGTGTGGGGATTGTTCAAACAATCATGTACTGGTTAGATAATGAAGGAACTGGCATGTTTGAGAAAAGAAAGGAGAGGATAATGAGGGAACTGGCATGTAGGGAAAAGAAAGGAGAAATATAGCAGAAAACTATATGTGATGAAAATAGACATGGTCTGACAGAATTTATGGAAGTCAAATTAACTGTTGAAATGAAAAGTCAGTTTTAGAATAAAATAAGGCATTGTATGATTAACAGGGATTAACATGATATGAAGAATGTTTTAAGCAGAATGGGGAACAATTCTAGATTTTGATAAAAAAATGATTGAAATGATGATATATCTGCTTTATTTTATTAATGTTAAGAAAATAAGGGTATTGAAGCAAGTAGCTATAATGGTTGTCTGTGTAATTTACGGACTGAGTAATATAATCTGTTTTGGAGAAACAGTAGAGATAAGACAATAATGATAATATTAAGTTAAATAGACTAACAATGTGACGGAAGGGAAAAGGCTTCAAACCAGTTGTAATGAAAATAATGATGTACAAATTGTTACACTTTATGAAGAGTAACGGAACAGTCCGGGAAAATAAATAAATAAATAGTGAGACAGAAGAGAGCAAATGCTGTAAACAGCTCTGCTCAGAAGATCTCACTTTGAAGAGATTTGCAGATGATGTTTTGTAAAAGATAAGCTGGGAGAAATGTGTAAAGACAGAAAACAAATTCGAATATTTTGAGCATTTTCTGTGCTGCTCATGAAATTATGTTCCGCCAATAAAATGATGAAGATTATGATTTGGCTATTGTGATTAAATCCGCGAATGCTGGACTGTAAAGGAATACAGGGGACTGATTATCAGTGGCTCTGTTTACATTCCTGAAATGGGACACACACTGCTTCAAGAGTGTGCAGTAAGTTGAAGCCCTTTGGAAGCTCACAGTGATCAAACTATAGTCAAGGACAGGTGTCTGATGCTGAAGTTGAGGCTGAAACAAATTCACTAGATGACAGAGAGTGTTTTAATGGTGGTCATCAGGACAATTTAATAGGCAACTAAATGCCCACCAAGAAGGTGTTTGAAAATGTGATAGTGACACATTTCTGATAATAATGTGGGTTTTGAAAGTAGATCAGTGTTTAAATGACGACAGTAACATTTTTCGTCTGAGAAATAAGAGATAAAAACAAGGTCAAAAGAATTGAAGTCTTAAAGTGAATCCTATAAGAAAGAAAAGATCTATAATAGTAATTTTTAAAAGTGAATTGATGAATACAGGTTGATGTAAAATTAATGACTCCAACAAATGTGAGCTGGAAAATATATCAAAGTAACTAACAGGATGATTGTGTTTTAATTAAACATTTTAGAAAGGGTTTAGATTAAGGAGAGAGACTAATCTCACGAATGATTTATAATAATTGCAAAAGAGGTATCAAGCAGAGAGTGCTAGCCTTGTCAAAGTTAACGTAATTAAGAACTTGACACTAAAATCAAGATTGAGAAATGTGAAACATTATTTAGAACTAAAATAATTATTTAAGATCAAGTAAGCAGAAGCAATACTGGATTAACAGTTGCTGAATGCTGATTAAACAAACAGCTTGAAAAGTTGACCATGAAAGAACTAGAAGCTGATGTTTTGCTTTCAGAGATAAGTTTATTATTGGCTGTAATGAAACAGTTTGCTTATCTGGATCTGATGTGTACTGTGGCTGAAACTGCCAGTGCAACAGAGACTCAATCTGAGTGGAAATTTGTAATGTCTAAATAAAGACAACTATAAAAATTATGTTTATTTGGAAACACATGTAATTTCTGGCAAATATGCCTTAAGCTGGGATAGAGCTATAGGAGGGTAGATAAAAGTTTGATGTTAGAAGTTTATGAGAGTGCAGTGTGCCAGTCCTGAATGCCTCAGAGTCTCTCTCATTCAATGTCAGCTCAAAGCTGTTATCTGTGATAAGCTATTTGTAGTAAAGCACAGTTTCAGTTGAAGAATCATAGACACAGAGATGTTTAAAGAAACAATTGCCATAAAGGGCAATTTGTATTTGTAAATGTAAAACTGAATGACTTTAAAGAAGTCTTTAAAATAATAATGCAGAACTTGAAGACATTTTATTTTATTTTAGGACCAGTAACTTCTTTGTCTCATTTAGTCTCCACCATTCAGGACCGATGGCTCCGTCTACAGGTAAAGTTCACTGAACGTACGGATGATCCAAATTCGCTGAGTATAGGCTAAGCAGCTAGGTTTCTGCTTTTAAGATAAAATAATGGATTTAAGTGATTAAATACTGTTGTTATTGACCTGTCTCCCTGTGTGAACACTATTAGGCAATCGGAATGGCCCTGGTGACTCTTGATTGTGTCTTCCCTAAGCTCCAGAGAACAACAGATTTTGTTGAGGTCAAAGATTCTGTGATGGGAAAAAAGCGGTCACCAGTGGGCACGAGTGACCACCTCGATGACGGGTAAGACCTTCTTTGGCCAGACAGGGGGCAACCCAAGCCAGAGGGCTCACGTAAAGTCACTGGGCATTTCCTGAATGGGGGTGTTTTATGTGAGACAGGTAGGAGAGTTGAGCAGGAGCTGTGAGGCCAGCAGCGTCCTTATACCGTTAGGGGGAGATGAAGCTATGACGAGTCACGCCAGTCTTCCCCATGATGCAAAGCTCCTCTATACCACTCACCAGAAGAAACCGCATTAGTTGTATGGCTTGTTTTTCATTGTGACAAGTGTCTGCAACTATACCAGGGGGACAACACCCTGAGAAGAAAATTATAGACAAAGAGCTAATGGCAATGGGCTTTCAAGAGCCAGCTGAGACCGTGGGGGGATTGCCATTATTAATTGTTGTGGAGACAGTAATAAAACTTTTTGATGTCGGTTGCCTTATGGGCAAGGAAAATGTATAGAAGTTGATTTAGAACTAGTCTATAACAGTTCTAACTCCTGAAGGTCGTTAGACATGGTGGTGACTAAAGATAAAGACAGCTTTTGTAGATTTAAGTCTGGATAACAAAGGTGGATGGTCAAAGGTTATTGTAATGAATTTAATATTACATTTTGTCTAAGAAATGGATTTATAGTGAGAGAGACTGCTTGAGCGGAGGTCGTGCCACTTCCTTTCTTTTGGAGGAATGGTAACTGTGTCTGTCTTTCTGTTATCGGCCTGCTAGAGCAAGCTGAAGAAAATAATGATAATGAATCCAAAACAACCCAGCTGACTTGTCTAACAATCTAATGAATAATGAACAAGACATGCTTTGAAAGTGGTTAAGAGACCATGTAAAATTAGGGAAAAGCTACAGAAAATATGTGAAGTTTAAAATCTTATTTAAAATTTAAATCCTTTTAACGATGATATAAGGAAAGGGCAAACATTGAGAATGAGCAGTTAACATATGTGTGTCTAGTATGAGTGTGTGTGTGATGGTGACAGCACTTTATGTTGTATGTATTAGTTTGGGGTACTAATATTAGAACAGTATTGAAATTAGAACAGAACAGTTTTATCATTACAGATGGGTTAAGGCAAATGACAAATTTTAAAGAAGCCGATAATTCTGAGTGGAACGGTTGAAAAGACAATACAGAACATGGGACGAGCTTTAAGTTGATTGGACATCAAGCTCTGTCTGGTAGTAATACTTTTGTCATGCAGGATGTCGATTTGAATTATGTTCTGGATCAGTTTAAGTATTTGTGTAAATTGGAATTGTGTAGTTGTAGATCACCATCTGGCATGGGCTGAGATAAATGAAAATGTTGTAGATTTGATGGCAACAACAAAATGACATATTGGCTAAGTCAATTTCGAAGTATCAAGAGAGCCCTTAACATTTATGATAATTGTGAACAAAGGGGGAGAAATGATTGACTGACATTGATCAAGTCTGTACAGCACGACCTGACCTGACCAAACAACAGGCCTGAAAAGCAAGATTCGCTGTGAGACTCAGGGACGTTGCCCTTCAAATACTTCGATAAGAAGATGAGATTGGGCTTTAAGTGAAGAATGTAATATTTTGTTTCAGAGGCAGAGAAGGATGTCTGGGCAAAATTTGGCTGAAGGACGCCGTTTGGGTTAGTGTTGATGGCAAACTTTATAAAAAACAATATGTTAAATGTTATGTTAAATTGATGCTCGAGTTGTGTCGTGCATCAAGAGGGAGATGGTATAACAATTGCCAAATATGGTTTACTTGGGTCCCAAACAAAATTAGCTGTCTGTACATGTATTTGCAGGACTGTTTCAACAGGAAACGCTAGGGCAGATGCAGCAGCGAAGGCCATGGCAGCACAGCAGACAAAAGAAACTACGTATTTTACTATCTGAAAATAACCTCGACATTTGTTTTTCTTTACAGAGCATGCAGACTTTTGGATACAGGGGAGAATGTCCCCTATAAAATGATGGCTATGGATGAATTTGACTAACTATCCTGGCCTGGATTGTTTTTGTAGCAGAAAGGTGCCACACCTGCGCAGCGCATAACTTAAATTTTCCTTTTACAGAATGTCAGGATGGGTTGCAGAAAACAGAACTGATTCTGTTCCAAATGTATAAATATTGTTTTTCAGGGGAAAAGGATCCTGAGTGCTATTAAGTAAGCGAGAAATTATCCGGTGATAATGTTTCAGGTTGATTCCACAGGTCACACCAAAAGGGGACGAGCGGCTAGACAAGCGGTCACTAACAAAATACTTAAGGTCTCCATTCACAGGTGACAGTTCACTCCAGTGGGGGTGCGGTCGTGATTTAAGGGAAAACCTTATAAGGATCAGAAAATGGTTGGAGTGTGACACCTGGGTCCAAGCCTCTCACCTTAGACAACACCAACAGGCCACAACCATCCCATAGTCCATGGGGCGAACGAGATTATCAACACGCCTGGAGGAGGAACCAACTGCCAACTGATGGTTTAAGTTTAACAGAAGAATGTGGTTTTGTGATTATTTTGAGGATTTGATTTGATTAAATCAAAATAGGGCTTAGTATTGATATACAGTAGATCAAAATATTTGATTGGTTACTTATTCATTAGGAAATATTTAAGGAAAATGTTTTTGGGAAGAGATCTATTAATTAATGTAAATTATAGGGATAATTGTTGAAGCTTATTAAGTAGAACCACAGCATGTTTGAATTAAAAGTATTGATTTGATTGTAAATGTAGAAAATATATTGATTGTCCGTAATGGAAATATTAGAGTTAATATTGAACAACTGCATTGGTTAGAGGAATGGGAAAAATTATAAGACTTCTCTGGTTAGATTTTGTTAAATATGGCATTAAATAGAGCTTACTAAATTGAATTAGAAGTGAACAATATGGTTAGGAAAACCGAGGTGAAATATGGAGATGGGCGTAGATTAATGGAAAAGGCTTAATGATAGGAGTTAGGATTGTTATTCTAATAATTTTGTTATTCATGGGTGAATATGATTACAGACAGGTGAAACATGCTGTCTGTTCAATTGGTGAAAATGACAGTCTATCCCAAGGATGAACAAAATTATGTGACGATACAGGTAGTGGGAGCTACAGTGAGATATGTGTTAAATGTATGTTCTGTTTGTTTTTCTTCTATTTGTTTATTTTCTGAGAAAGATTAAGGGCAAAAGATTTAAAGAGGGTTAAAAGCAGCAGTCATCCGTGTTACGAGATGGCGTACAAAGATAGGGTATGAAACTGAGTGATTTTTATTATACTTTATATTTTTTTTTTGTTTCCTTACTATGTTTACTTGCTTGCTAAAATATTACGGGGCCTTTCCCCCACAAAAACAGCCCTATGCTTCTTCATTCTAAACTTTTCTTCACAGGTTCAAGGAGAGTGATCATTTATGCAAAAATCAGAGATGAAAAGTATAAGTGTGATGATATGACTTAAAATTTGTCTTATTGTTTATTATTGTGATTATGGGTAATCAGAATGATAAAAAGTGAGGAGTTGTGGTGGCAATTTTAATGATATTCATTGATCTTTAGTAAAATATAGATGATTCAAAGAATGTCACATGTGTGTCTCTCACTTGTAGTGAGAGGATTCTGTTTATGTACCTGGGGAGGCAGAAGAGGGAGACACTCCAGAGAACAGACGAACAAGGACCTCTGACCTAGATGTCAGAAGGCCATTTGGTGCAGGGGAGCTTAGTGGGCCAACTAGTCTATGGAAAACTACTGGGAGGAAGGCTCTGGGGGGAAGAAGGCCTTGAAACTAAGATAAAAGCTAGTTCAGTCTGTCTGGGGGTGTGTCACTCTTCTGCACAGGGTAACAACTGTGTATTAGACTGCTCCTATTCTTGCAAGAATAAATACTTCTATTTTATATAATTTGACTCTGAGTGTCTCTTACGCAGTGATGTTTGTTTGAGAATTTTTGCCACAACAATACAAAAATAATACTGTCTGTATCTGAATAAAGGACTCTCTTATCTAATTTATCCAGAAGATTATAGAGTTCCAGTCGTGCGTATGCTGTGGTGAACGCCCCGATAAACACATTAACATCACGAGTCGGGGAGGGGTCTTGCTGCGCGTAAGACCATTGGATTAAAGCCACGGAGTCAGATACAAAAGAGAAATGCTTTATTACATGCGCATTGCTAAAAAGACGTTGTGTGAACTCTTCAGGTTCTGTCAGAAGCTCTGCGGTGGGGAGATGACTGCGAAGCGAGAAGCGACCCCATAAAGTATTCATAATTAGCTTCGTTATGGATCTTTTTGCAGAATTGTGTGAAATATTAGAAATGTCCAGTTGAATCCCTTGTTTTTCAAGATAATCGTCGACATAAGACTGCTTGTCTTCGTCTGTCACCACGTGTGGGGGAAAGCCCGAGGCTTCCTGTTTGAATTTTAGAAATGTATTTACATAACCAGTGAACAAGGTGTCAGATGTCTGTTCAAAATGCCAGATTTCATCTATTTTCAACACCTCATATCCATGTTGAATAGCTCGCTGTAATTCGACGGATACCCACGAGCCTGTCATACACCTATCCTCATCTGTGTGACAGCACTGAGGGGTCTGAATCTGGTTCTCCGCGCACGCTCGGCACAAAGGAAACATCAGCTTACCACCGCATCTGTAAGGTAGTACCGGATGATACAGGTTGCGAGGAGGGAGGACGGTGGCTTTGACAAGCCCAAAATAATTCTCTATAGGTTCGAAATCCTTGAAAATTATTTTAGGATGTCCAATAGGATAAGTTTTACACGATTGCACGTACGGATACAAGGATGTGAAATCATAATAATCCATCCGCTCATCCTCGGCTGTTTTGTGGTATAGTTTGTACGCATTTGTGCGCCCGCCGTATAAACACTGACGAGGGACCAATCTCTCGGGTGCTTCGTAAGATTTCATAAAATCTATCACTGCCGGATCTGTTTGTTTTGCAGCCTCCCATTCGCACTCCCAGATAGAAATAACGCGCAAGGAATACACTTTACGAAGGGCTTCTAGTTTATCATCCGACTGTCTCCTGAGCGCTCCGAAAGACACCCTTGATAAGGGATTAATCTCTTCAGCTTTAAATCTGCAACAGTGTCCGTGAAAAAAACATCCTAAATACTCTAAAGCAGTTTTAACACCCTCATTGGATACATAAAATCCATCAGTATGGTAAGGACCAAACCTAACCTCACCGTTATTTAATGCGTGTTTTACGTCAGCGTTCTGTTTCATCTTGTGAAACTCCAACCATTGTATACTCGCGTTAGAGAAGGTTTTATACTGATTAATGTATGCGTGACTGTGTGTGAGAGCCAGAGTGTCACGTGTAAGGAAATTAGTTTTGAATACTTTCATGCAAGTTCCAGCGAGTGTTACTGATTTAAACGGATCAATGTTTGTACATTCGATGAACTCTTCACGATACTTTATAGATGCCTGGCGTAAAATAATCACATCGTTCCGACAGTAAAAAGCGAGCTCCTTTTTGAAGTCAAAAACCCCTGATACACCTGCGTACCAGTGATCAAATCTAACGCGCTCGACTTGACTCATGGTGTCATATCCGTAAGACGCTTTTGCCGGGTAAGGCCCCACGTAATTTGCATTCTCTAACCTATTGAAGTGATGGGGGAAAAAGCCCTTGTCACACACGTCTAGATTTAACGCAGCGGGTATTTTTGCTAAGGACATAGGGATAAACTGAAAAGAATCGACAAATCTTTGTCTAAACACAGGATCGTACATGTATAATATACGACATCCTTGCATAATAATTTTCGGTGTTAAGCCTTCGTTTGTGAGGTGTTCCACCAGTATAAAATTGTCAAAGCCTGACGAATTGTGTCCTATGAATGTAAAGCCTGCGTATTTGGTACGTCGAAAATGCTTAATCAGAAGTTCTACACATTCTGTGCCGCCTGCTTCAAACGTCTCACCATCGTGTGTCATCGCACATACATAATTAGCGGTATGTATGCCATTTTCAAACATAGTTTCAAAATCGTAATAAATGTATTTTTTATCATGTGTTTCAGGCTTAAGGGGTTGAATATAGCATTCGTGGCTGCCATCATCAGGCAAGATCTCTTTGCAATGTACGCAACACTTTGGAGAGCAGGTGTGGGGTTTTATCTTATCACCGCTTCTCACAACCCTATAAATAGAGTGACATTTTAAGCAGAAACGCAGGGTGTCACACTGCGATCTTTCATTAGGTACTCGTGATTTTTTATGCGCATTGTAGCAGAAGTTATTGCTACAATATCTGAGACAATCTGGGCATTGTCTGGAGTTTGTAGCATGTGTTCGGCATTCGGCCGTATTGCATACTTTACATACATATTTGCACCTGTGCGTGCGTATATCGTTGTGTCCTTTGTTGCAGAATTGACAGACGTAGCTATTCCCTATAAAACCTTTCAAATTTTTTATTAGATGGTAATGACCCTCATGATTATACAAATGCACAGTCTTTGGATGAATTTCATCCATGTTTTTGTACACTTGTAGCGACCCTGAACAGTCTCGATGAAATACCACAATTTTTAGATCATATTTTCTTTCGAAAACAGCCAAATTGTGATACCCTATTTTATCATGTGGTTTGAAGCCACAACTTGTATGGATTTCGTACGCCGGTTTTTGTAATTGTTGATCGGTAAGCGACGGGTTAAGAAAATAGGCTAGACAAAAACTCAAACACATATTATTTTCGAAATTTGATGGGCTGAATAAATGCATTTTATTTCTCTCTACACTCTCACTGATCGCAAGAGTTGTAATTCTTCTGCGGCCCCCTCCAGCTCTATCCATGGCTACTGAGATCTGTAGTGATAGTGATGTGTCTGTACAGATCTCACTGTTACTCTGTGTTGCTTGCTCTAGTTGTTCGATAAATAACGACGGATCATGGTTATTCTCGGGTGTTAAAACGGTATTTATGGACGTGGGTAAACTTTCTCCAGACAATGCAATGTTGATATATCCTGTTTCACCGGCCATCAGTTGAGAAAAATCTACAATCTCATTTAAAATGTTATGCAGATGAATATTAAAAGCAGCTAAATCATTTGTGTCTATCTCGCTGAGATTAAGCGTTCTATTAATTTCTACCCCATTGAAACGAGGTCTCGGGATAATAGTAAAATCACCCACGCGACCACCATCAGTAGCAAGACTGCGTATTTCTGTCTGGCTCAAACGCATCTCAGGGGTGTGCAGGTTCGCTCGCGCAGACACCCCAGCGCCTGTCTGTGCACTTTCATTATCACGCATCTCAGGGGTGTGCAGGTTCGCTCGTGCAGACACACCAGCACCTGTCTGTGCACTTTCATTATCGTCATGTACGGGTATTTCCCCCAAATTTTCCTGCTCTGCTATTATATTTCGCAATAGCTCAGTTGTGGTTAGGTCATCTGTGTTTATCATTCGTAGCTGTTCATTTATTAAAAGACGTAAGCTGTTAGTGTGACGTCTAGATCTTTCGGCTTCTTCGGCTTCAGAGTCTGAGTCTGTGCGCGCTCTTTTAGAAAGCATTCTGATATGTTTTATTTAAATCGTGTAAAACAGAACATGTGCGCTACTACCACATAAACAATAATGCCATTAACATGTAGACTACTGACAGCAAATCGTGACAGAAATACAATGATATCGTTAACTAGTCGCTACTACGTTTTAAAACAGATAAAATAACAACCATATGAAACAAAATAACACAACTCGTTTGAATAAAAAAAAATAAAAAAAATCATCACCTTCTCATGAAGACTTCATGTAACTCCCGTAATAGTCTTTGAAGAATATTTAGCCTTTCTGAAAATAGTGACAATGCAATTGTCTGTAGCTGCAGGTCTTCCCTCGTCTGCGTAATTTCCCCGCGCAGTGCTAAAACCTCACTGCGTAATTGGCGGTTTTCGTTCAAAGTCTGTTCGTGACAAACGGCAAAAAAATCAACGGCCGATCTTAAATCAGTCGTATGACAATTCTGCTGGTCTATCACTCGGTGTAGAAGCGTGACAACCTCGCTTTGGGAATCGTACACGATGGCCTCGGTTTGTTGAAACGATAAAGGTTGATTAGCAACTTCTAAAATCCGTAAAAAATTCCGGTTGATGCTTCGGAGCATATCATGACTCAGGTTCTGAACATCACAGCATGAGTACGGGGGTCTGAAATACTCTGTAGAGTCCTCAGAAGTGTCGCTATCTGATGAATCCTGGTCAGATTCGAAGGCATCCAACATCGCATCCTGGGATTGTAAGAAAAACTCTAAACCCCTCTCGTCGTATTCTTGTGCTAGATGAAACATAATATTACATTATTATATGAATTATTTGTTAGACAAAACATAATGTAAGAAAAAAATAAAATAAAAATGTGACTCACCATTATCCGGAGAATTCACAACCGGTTCGTTTTCGTGATGGACCTCACCGTAATTTTGTACTAGATGAACCGTAATAATAATACGTTATTATATGAAATATTTGTTAGATATAATATGTAAAAAAAAAAAAAAAAAAAATGCAACTCACAAGCCACTGATTCGGGTCCGTGATATACCTCTAAAAAACGCTTTCTACATGGTGTTGATGTGGACGTAGGCATACATTGTGCCTCACAGCCTTGATCTGGAAAATAAAAACATTTCAATTATCATTTTAGATTTTCTAGGAAATATAAAATATTTCTAGGAAATATAAAATAATTCTAGGAAATATAAAATATGATAAGGTAAAAACATCGCAGCTCACCATCGTATGGATATTCTAACTCTTCACCGTTGTCAGAATTATAGTCCCCATAAACTTCTCGAAGACGCTTAATTCCACGTCCGGAACCTCTGAGACCCTCCCGATCATCAGGTCGTGTTACACCATCGCTGGATGAAGGCTCCTGATGTGTGTCCTCATCCGAAGTCGTATCGCTTTCGTGGGGCATGTGTGTCGATGCGCTACTGGATAAGCCTGGTGTTCCCCAAGGCGTGACGTTATCGTGCGACCCAGTAGACTCATCCAATGACGCGTTCGCTTCATCCACCAATACATCCCCTGAGCACTCTAGCATGTGACTAGGAATGGGTGATAATGTGTTTTCGAAGTTATTCACTTCTAGCGAATTTTCATTATAAGTAAGTAAAAAATCATCAGGTGAAACACCGTCTGGAAAGGACTCCACATCTAAAATCAGACAGGTGTATATTAACAACACTAATATTTTTCAATAAAATGTATAACGTTTTGGAAAATTTACTCACAAAGCTCGTTCAAAGCCTCCATCAAATCTTCGTCAAAATATGCACCCTCGGAACCCTCTGCTGCTTCATGTTTAAAAGGAGAGAAGAAAAAATAAAAAACAACAACAATAAACAAACAATATATACATACACCTCTAACACATTCATCGTGTTATAATATTTTTTGTAAAAAACAAAAACAAAACAAAACGAAATAGATTATATCCCTACCGTATTGATCTTCGGCCATGTTTTCCAGGATATCGGATTGATTTTACAACTAGAAAAACATATGGTGAATCTCACGATAGAGATTCTGATAAGCAACGTAATAAATAAAATAACCCCTGCTATAAAATAAAGCCACACTTCACCATAAAACTTCAAAAGAGCAAAATAAAAAACAGACCCCCCCATGGTTAGCCTACATACATGCCATAGTGGGGGTCAGACATTATGGAGCCGATAGTTTGTGATAGTGTATGCGTCCGTGTGTGTGTGTGTGTGTGTGTGTGTGTGTGTGTGTGTGTGTGTGTGTGTGTGTGTGTGTGGGATGATGTGTGAAGTTTGCTGGCATCATTGCAGACAGACCTCCTGAACGATCAGTTTCGTGTTTTTTATCGTGCATCCCGGAGATGACACTTTGCGCTCTTTCACACATGTTTAAACACAAAACTGATTAAACTCATCTTTCCTCTTTCAACGTTTTGTACAAACGAATATTTGTCTGATGACATTTTTTTTTTTCACTATAACACTTATAAGAAATACAATTTATACTTTTAACATTTATACACTGTTTTAAAACTGGTTTTGAATGTACAACGGACTCTGATAAAACACTGAACTTACCTCGTCAACCTTACGGTCAACCTTCTTAAAAAACCTTTGAAAACACATTGTTTGAATGTTTTTCAACATTTTTTGAACGTTTTACATTTTTAAAACCATAAAAACCACGGACGCACTTCAAATCCTGACAACCTAAGGGGAAGGGGTGGAGAGAGGAGGATGGGGAGGGCCGGTGGAAAAAAACCACGGTCCAGTTGTTTATTTTAAAAAATCATAAAACTCACCCCACAACCCTGAGAGAGGTGGAAAAAGGATGAGGAGGGGAGGGGGGCCAGTGGAAAAAAAAAACCCCGGTCCAGGTGTTCATTTTAAAACCATAAAACACCCCCACACCCCTAAGAGATGGAAAGAGGAGGAGGAGGGGGGCCTGGGGGGAAGAGGAGGAGGAGGGGAGGGGAGGGGAGGGGGGGGGGGCCAGTGGAAAAACCCCACGGTCCAGGTGTTCAAACCGGAAGTGGATGGGTGGGTAGCAAGGGGGCGTGGCTTAAGCGTGGGAAACATTTTATTGGGCAATAAAACTGTCAGTTTGATGGTTTGTGCCCTTATAACTCTCTCTAAAGTCGCAATTGCGTTATCAGAATTGCAAGATAAAAACTCGCAATTCTGACTGTCACGGTGTGGGTTTTGTGTCTTGTTCCTTGTTCTTGTCTGTCATGTGATTCCCTGTTTGCCATGTGACTTGTTAATTGTCTGATCATTGTTCCCATGTGTTTCTGATTAGCCACACCCCCTTGTTATCTTGTTTAGCTTGTTTGCATGTGTATTTAAACCCCTGTGCTTCAGTTGTTGTTTGTCGGTCATTGTTTGCTTGTCCTTGTCTCTTTGTTTACCCTGGAGTAGTGATGGCCAAATGAAGCGTTTTGAAGCATTATTGCTTTCTGATACAATTGTGTTGAAAATGGTTCATTACTCGAAGCTTCATTCAGATAGAAATTGCAGCACCATCTCCTGGTGAAGTAAATGTAATGCAACAAAGCTGACAACCATAAAATGCAAGTAGGCGTATATGTTAACGCCCCGTTTATTACGTGTTTACCGAGGCGATCAAAGCTGAAACAGTGTTAGTGCTGTGAAACTCATTTATGTAGGTGAATTTTACAGATACTGATTAATTTCATGTGTTCACCTTGATAATAAAACATTAAGCATGATGTGTGTTTGTGTAATTATTTCTTTAGACAAGGACAGAAGATCAGACCAGCTTAAAAAAAGTTGGAACCACAGAAATTCTAATGGTTTCTATTAAAATACCAATAGGAACCATTGGCTTTTACCATTTAAACCACTACAGAATTATTTTTTGTAGTGTGTTTGGGACATATTCCATCAGGATTTAATGCCCCCACCAATAGAACCCAACACATATCAGTAGAGACCCACAGAGACCACTATAATTCCCATTACAACCAATAAAATTCCCATGAAGTTTGAAAATGTAATGGTTAATTCAATATAATTTCTGTAATGGTTTCTATAGTTTTTTTTAGCAGTATCATGTGTGAAAGCTTTATCTTGTTTATCTGCGGGAAGCAGAACTCTATAACTTGTTAACTGGTGGGACTGATATTTTTGTATGTTGAAAAGGATGTGCTTGTGTAACTGGTTGTACTTGTAATGTAGCATAGGGTTTTTGAAGTTTCTGTCTTTCTCCATATCATTCACTACATATGTAAAAATATTTGTATGCAGAACTGTCAAAGAACTAACCTTATCCGGGGAAATAAGTTTAAAGTGTTCCCAAACTTGGGAACGACGTCTCTTTCTCGGGTCCATCACAATACTGAAATAAACTCAATCCACTCTCCTCAACAATAACGCCAATCCAAACACCGACTACTACAACCCACGGTGTTGCAATGGTTTGGCTTCACTTTTATAAGAAATACAGCCGCCAGGTTTCAAATCTGTCAACACTGGATTGGGCTGTCAAAGCAGTCAGGTGGTTCACTACAGGAGTGAACCAGTGTGTTTGCTTCAGACGTCATTTTCACGTGACTAGTGACGTAATGATACAAGCTCCGAAGCAGTGGTTCATTGCAAGGACCGTTCGAGTTTGAAGCAAGCTTCGGAGCGTCGGTGTCAGACGTAACATCACTACCCACAGCTAAACAAGATAAAGCTTTCACACATGATACTGCCCTGCTAAAAAAAACTATAGAAACCATTAAAGAAATTCTATTGGATTTAATGCTTTTCATGGGAATTTTATTGGTTGTAATGGGAATTATTGGTCTCTGTGGGTCTCTACTGATATGTGTTGGGTTCTATTGGTGGGGGCATTAAATCCTAATGGAATATGTCCCAAACACACTACAATAAAGAATTCTGTAGTGGTTGAAATGGTAAACACATAATAAACGGAGCGTTAACATATACGCCTACTTGCATATTATGGTTGTCAGCTTTGTTGCATTACATTTACTTCTCCGGGAGATGGTGCTGCAATTTCCATCTGAATGAAGCTTCGAGTGACGAACCATTTTCGACACAATTGTATCAGAAAGCAATAATGCTTCAAAATGCTTCATTTGGCCATCACTAGCTGTGGGAAGCAGAATTCTATAACTTGTTAACTGGTGGGACTGATATTTTTGTATGTTGAAAAGGATGTGCTTGTGTAACTGGTTGTACTTGTTTAATGTAGCAGAGAGTTTTTGAAGTTTCTGTCTTTGATGCATGTTTTTATGTAACAATGTTCATATGTTCTCTAATTAATAATAATAAAAAAAAAAATGTGGCAGAGGGTGTGCTTTGGGTACATCATGCAGAAGGCTTAGACAAAGTGTTCATTAAATGGTATGGTTTTTATTCAGAAATATTATATTCTCCACAGTCTTTGGTGAAAGGCGATTTCTTTTTTTTTTTAAACAATTTCACCAGCTTTTGAGAATATCCTCTCGCATGGAACAGGTGATACAGGAGTACACAAAAACAGTTTAGAAAGCGGGTATAAATGAGGAAATATTGCTTTGTGGGTGGACCAGTAGGCAAGAGGGTCAGCAGAACGTTGCAGTGGGCGATCGGTCATGTAGCGCTGGACCTCTATGGTTGCATCTGATGTTGCACTTTTGTTCCTCCTGGCATTACTTGCATCGTTGTCCAGCAGCTCCCAAAGATTCACCTCATCTGCAAGGGAAATGATAAACAAAACCATGTTATGAGTAATGAATAATTTTAAGTAACCTTCTAGGATTTATACTTTACCTTGACCTATAGTTTCAAGATTTTGTGCTGTATTCTGTGCTGAGTGGCTGGGTGTTTGATGAGCTGTATCTTTGATTAACCCTGTGCATTCAGATGGTAGTCATCCAATTGCCATCTGGGCCTGGATATGATTATGAAACCCAAATGTTTTAAATCGTGGATCTAATTTTGTAGCTAATGTCAAAAAACTTGTCGATTCAAGAGCTGAAAATGTATCTGCTAATCTCTTGACAGATTCTGTCCCAGCTGGATTGCAGTGTCATTGGTAATGTTTTTGAGGGTTTCATTAATTGTGTATCGCAACATTTTCATCATGGGAATGACCCTAGAGCCAGATACTCTCTTCTCCTCAGAAAGTTCAACGGTGGCCACCTGGAATGGGGCTAGCACTTTCATGCACTCAGATATTGCCTGATATTCTTCTGATGTCAGAGGAGCCACATCAGTTCTCAGTGTAGGCAGTGCCGCACCCACTGGTTCTCTCTCTTCATATACGCTGAAGCAGAGGTGAGACCAAGTCATTGTTTTGCAAGTCACAAGTAAGTCTCGAGTCTTTGCATTCAAGTCCCAAGTCAAGTCCCGAGTCAAGACAGACAAGTCCCAAGTCAAGTCCCGAGTCAAGACAGACAAGTCCAAGTCAAGTTGCAAGTCCTCGAGTTTAAGCTTCAAGTCTTAAACAAGTCATTAGTGCTTTTTGCACAAATTACTGTCTCAGTGTTAATTACTATAGTGAATGAAAAGTATACTAATTTACATCAGAAAGGCTTTTAAAATATGATATAATATAATAATATATAATATTATCAAATTTATTGTGGCAATGCAGATTTAAAAATAAAAAAAATAAAAGTAACTGTTCATTGGTAAAATTAATCGTGATTTGCTACACATTAAGTTAAGTAAAATTAAGTAAAATATTGAGTCCCTGGTTAAATTATTTTGTTAAAGCGACAGTAATTGTACTAGAACATTCCTATTTCTATGGCGACGTATCAAGCGCCACGTGGCACTTTTTGGGGCTACGTTACGTTACAAAACGTAACGCAAATCCATCCATTTCTCCCGAAAGACATGAAAGTGAGTGGCTGGTGAACAGGGAGAAGACTTTATAGTTACCTATAGGCTAAAATGTGCGTTTGTTGTGGGGGGAAAATAACATGTCTCAAAATTACATTTTAAAAGGTTTATTATTTCCGCTTACTTAGATATCAGTGTGTTTTTTTTTTCTCAAATTATAAATGGTTCACTAGTACTTGTGTATTTTAATGCCTGAAAAAGAAAAAAGAAAACATTTGGTTGAAAACTGTCTGAACGTGTGATAATAAATGACAACTGACTCGCGCTGCTGAACACACTCCATCACGCGCTCTCTGGCTCAGTGCCAAACGTGCGAAAACAGCGCTAATCAGCGCTGTGATCATGCGTCAATGATACAGTGCTATACTACAGTCAGTGATTATTACAACTCTGATCTGTGGTTTTAGAAGGTAGGTCAAGTCTTTCCAAGTCACAGGGCTCAAGTCCGAGTCAAGTCGCGAGTCATTGTTGTCAAAGTCTAAGTCGAGTCGCAAGTCATCTTTGAATATGTCAAGTCGAGTCGCAAGTCATCAAATTTGGGACTCGAGTCCAAGTCAAGTCCAAGTCATGCGACTCGAGTCCACAACCCTGCGCTGAAGCATTAAATATGTACTATTCCAGCGTGTATCAACCTCCAGGATCAGCTTCTTCACCTCTCTTTGTGTATCTGTTTGGTTTTAAAGCTATTCATAGTACAAAAACTGCACTTTCAAATATTTAACAATCACTTATTGGTCACAGACTCTGCCATTCATCAAAGGCAGTTTTGACATTTTTCATTCAGCTTTAAAGTAAGGTCCCTCTGTTCAAAAATAGCAACTCACTGTACTATATCTGTCCTGACCTTCAGAGCAATTCAAAGTTCCTATATCTTTTTGAAGTATTCATGGTCACAGGTTGTCAGTCATGATGTTATGCTTCTATAGACTGGAAAATAATGCAAAACAATGATGGGAAGAACAATATATTTTTTTACAAAGACATTCTTTATGCTTTTTGGAACTTCATTTGTCAATATCTGGAGGGTAAATCATTGCCCTTAATGTAACAAGACGGTCATACTCAGATATAATAGCACATACATCAACCAGTAATCTTTGACTATAATTACTAAAATACATAATGATCAATACTAAATTATGCAAGCTGCTAAATGACTTATGACGATAATGAATTCAGCAGTCAGCACTGTCAATCACGATATTCTTCATGCAGCGTAAAATTAATTTCCAGTCTTCACTGTCACCTATCTTTTTATCTCATTAAATAAATGCCCAGTGAAGTTGCAAACAATGCAATGAACAAAGGTTTCATTCCTATTTCAAGCTTCATGTGCACTGTCATTTGGGGTTCATGCTGAACAGCAGGGTAATCAATTGGTTTTGAAATGTAACTATATGGGGTTCTTAACAAGGAACCGTGGCTGGAGGTATGTGTAAATGTAATGGATGTTTGAAGATCGTTAAATTTAGGTGAACGTTTGATTATTCTATTTAACTCTTTATTGAAATTGCACACATTCATCCAGATTCCTATAACACTTTGAGTCTCGCACCGCCCGGGTATCTTATAATGATAAGCTCTTCAGTCTTGGTCATTAACATAGGCGATTGACTACTACTTTTTTGATAACTGCACTATGCTTGTAAATTTCTAAAAGTATATTATGTAGTCCCCAAAGATCTGTACACACTTAACTAAGGTAAAACTATATCTCACCAGAGGTCGCGACCAATACCATAGAAATAAGCTGACCAAGTTAACTTCTTCTAATGGTAACTTTGTATAATCACGCCATGGTTTCCCACGCACACTTAGTTAGAATAATATTACAATAATCAGAGGTTGAGGCTCACCCTATTTAGATTGATCTAACAACACTCTGTTGCTCTAAATGGAAAGCCGAATATTAGCCTCTACAGTCTCAAGTATACATTGATAAATGCCATTGTGTTAGGTGGAACTCTAAAACTTCAGTTGGCGTGCCCCAATGCTCCACAAAACTGAGCGTTAGTCCATTACTAACCTGAGCATTAGTCCATGACCAACCTGAGCATAAACTTATGGTGTTATAGACTTGATGTAATCTAATAAAGTTAATAATTTCAAAGTCAGAATAAATACAAATGTAACAATTTATGATAAGTCAGGTAAATGTATCATGCCAATTACCTAATCAATTCAATTCAATTCAAAGACAATCAATACAATAACATAAAATGCTCAGAGACAAAAACAAAAAGATGCATACCTGACATTAGAAAAAAATACATAATGCTCAGTGTCCGAGGACATTCAACTCTACGGGCTGATCTGGCTACAAAATTGCGCTGAGCCTCTTGAGACATTTCTTTATGTGGCATCATGTGGCATCTGGAGCAACTGAACTAACTTCCATCTTAGGAAAATGTTTTGAGAAAGTTATAAGCAAACATATTACAGCATCAGTTTCTAATAGCTTAGATCATCTTCATCTTCGTTTGCTTACAAATGTATGAGGGGAACCGACGACGCAACTGTCAGTATGTTTCACACCATGGCAAAGCACCTTCAAGCCAGTCCCTCCAGGATTTCACGATTTTTTTTGTGTGATTTTTGCGATCAAAATGACTGATTTTGTGGTGGTAATTTCCATAAATTTGTGAAAAAATTTGTGATTTTTATATTTTATAATTAGGACATCACATTTACCATAATGGTACTATGTCAGATGCACAATAGTCATACATGACACAAATCACAAACAAAATGCATAAAGCTTGTTTATTTGGTCTAATCAAATTCTTCTTTTTTTTTAAATTGTGCTGTAGCCTATTGTTGTTGCTTGATTAACATTAACAGCACTGACAACAGCAGGTAAAGGTTACTGTCACTTTAAGACCTACTACAGTAATGACAAATGTCCCAATCAGTTATTGTTTTACGTAAATACTTGCCAAGATTAATATTTTGAAGTAATTGTAGCTATGTGTATTTGTTCAAGCACTATAAAGAGAATTCAATATTCTAACTAGGCTGACAGGCGGTGACACGCAGTGAGTCAGTCAGTCACACACACACACACACTTGCAGTCAGAGACAGACTGTCACTCGACTGGGTGAAATTAGTTCTCTTTCACGGTATACTGATATTTCAATTGGGTGATTATAATTTAATGTTTTGTGAGGTATTTTTTTATTTAATTTTTGTGATTATTTTGCGGTTAAATTAGGAATTATGCAGGATCGCAAAAAATTGCGACATTTTGTTGATTCTGCGTTGTATTCAGCGATCGCAGAATCGCGAAAAACTGGAGGGACTGACTATATTGCCAAAAGTTTTGGGACATCTGCCTTTACATGCACATGAACTTTAATGACATCCCATTCCTGATCCGTAGGGTTTAATATGGAGTTGGCCCACCCTTAGCAGCTACAGTATAACAGCTTCACCTCTGCTGGGAAGGTTTTCCACAAGGTTTAGGAGTGTGTTTATGGGAATTTTTGACCATTCAGCTAGAGGCATATTTGTGAGGTCAGGCACTGATGTTGGACGAGAAGGCCTAGCTCGCAGTCTCCGCTCTAATTCATCTCAAAGGTGTTCTATCGGTTTGAGGTTAGGACTCTGTGCAGGCCAGTCGAGTTCCTCCACACCAAACTCGCTCATCCATGTCTTTATTGACCTTGCTTTGTGCACTGATGCGCAGTCATGTTGGAACAAGAATGGGCCATCCCCAAACTGTTCCCACAAATTTGGGAGCATGAAATTGTCCAAAATGTATTAGTATGGTGAAGCATTAAGAGTTCCTTTCACTGGAACTAAGGGGCCAAACCCAACCCCTGAAAAACAACCCCAAACAATAATCCCCCCTCAACCAAGCTTTACACTTGGCACAATGCAGTCAGGCAAGTACCATTCTCCTGGCAACCGCCAAACCCAAACTCGTCCATCGGATTGCCAGACAGAGAAGCGTGATTCGTCACTCCAGAAAACACGTCTCCACTGCTCTAGAGTTCAGTGGTGGCGTGCTTTACACCACTGCATCCAACACTTTGCATTGCACTTGGTTATGTAAGACTTGGATGCAGCTGCTCGGCCATGGAAACCCATTCTATGAAGCTCTCTATGCACTGTTCTTGAGCTAATCTCAAGGCCACATGAAGTTTGGAGGTCTGTAGCAATTGACTCTGCAGAAAGTTCTGCGCACTGTGCACCTCAGCATGCGCTGACCCCGCTTTGTGATTTTACGTGGCCTACCACATCGTGGCTGAGTTGCTGTTGTTCCCAATTGCTTCCACTTTGTTATAATACCACTAACAGTTGACCATGGAATATTTAATTGTGAGGAAATTCCACGAATTACATTATTGCACAGTTGGCAACCAATCACGGTACCATGCTTGAATTCACTGAGCTCATGAGATATGAAATAATTCTTTGGAGGGGTGTCCTAATACTTTTGGCAATGTAGTGTACTTCTAAAATGAATCTAAAAAAGATTGCAGCTGTATACAAACAACTTTGTCTAATATTTTAGAGAGAATTAGAGAGAACCGTGGTGTCCAGATTAGATTTGTTTAACATTGGTTGAACCACAGTGTAACGCAGTTCAGATGTTATGGGAAGAAGGAGACGGGAACGGGCGAACATTCAACAATATTTAATAACATAAAATAAAACATACAAAACGAAAGTAAAAGACAGCAGCCCCTCACGAATGACTGCTGTCACGTATAATAAAACAAAACACAACATAAAATCAGGCCTGTTCCTCTCTCGATCTTTACTGTCGTCACTCCTCCTTTATGCCTCCGCTCCTCCATGAGAGATACGAGACCGGTGCGTCTCACAGGTGTCGCTCATCAGCAATCTCGCCACCGGCCTTGCGCCGCTCTCTCACGGCCCTCAGCCTCGTCCTGCTCGCCACATACTGCATGTTTAAAATCCAGTGGAACAATACCTGAAGTCAAACTGCTATTAATAATTATTTGGATTATAGACCCCATGGTTTCAAAAATCTCTTTTAAAAAACGTGGAGGAACAACATCTGTGGGACAGGTGGAGGGTTTCATCTGATCAATAACATATTTACAAAAATAGAGACACATACTCAAACTGGTTAAAAACAGCAGAGCAGGTCCTCAGAAAATGGGTCCTCAGAAGGAGGTAAGATGAGTGTTCGAAAGTTTGCTACCTTATCCACAAAGAATTGTAAAAACGTCTTGCAGGTATCAGGAGACACATCAGAACAATTAGGTTGAGAGGTATTTAGCGCAGCATTAATTGTACAAAAGAGTGCTTTAGGTTTATGAGAATTTAAAAAAGAATAACATTAGACAAGTATTTTGTTCCCTTTTAGTCGGTTACTCCCACGTACATCGGAGGAGACCTACAGAAATGGAATCTTCGCAGAGAGACCCATCTACTTTGAGTGTAACTAAACGAGCCAATGCACATTGGCATGCGATAATTGCGCCAACTGCTTCCATTATATAGCGTGGGTATATAATGAGCAGCAGGTGCAAAGCACCTTTGCATTTCGCTTCGAAGCTGAGCACGCTCTGTTCTGCTCTTGCAATTCTCTTCAGAGTGAAGACTGTTCGAGCATTCTTTCTGGGAAGAAGCCTCTAAACGTGTTGGTGTCACGGCGCGCTGCAGCGGAGATTGCTTTCAGAGAAAAAACAGCTGTTTTCACAGCTCTGGGGTGCGTTTCCCGAAAGCATCGTTAGCCAACTATGGTCGCAAGTTCCGTCGTTACCAATAGAGTTCAATGGAAATTGCGATCATAGTTGGATAACGATCGTTTTGGGAAACGCACCCCTGAGCGTTTTGGATTCGGTTTGAGTGCCTCAGCGGGCTGCACTACATTCCCGCTGTTGGCCGCGGACATCCCCCTGTGAGCTTCGGCACTAGAGAGAGCAGCTTTTCCTAAAAGAGCATGCACGGTTGTGAGAGTGCATCTTTTTCAAGATATCATTCCGCCCGTGTGTTTCTGGATGCGGTGACTATTTTGCTCCGGTTGATGGTCACGATCATTGTCTCTCGTATTTGGGCATTCAGCACGCTGAGGCGGCTTTCGGGGATGCATCATGTTTTCACTGTGGGAACATGACTACCACGGTGCTGCGATCGAGACTCGAATACCTCAGACGAGGTGGAGTCCCTTTGTCTATTCCCTGATCTAACTCCTCATCTAGTGGCCACCAGGTGAGGGCTACTTCGGCTAATACCACTGGTGATCTGAGGGTTACAGTTGTAAAGACTCAAGGGCGGATCTAATCCGTGGGGAATTTGCATATCATAATTAATAATTGGTAATTAATAATTATTCATACAGGTTTGGATTAGATCAGTCTTACATGTTAATAAATCTCCCGATAAGGGAGGATCTGTCATTTTACCTGCATGCATGCATGTGAATCCTTGAAATTAACCACAAGTTGATTGCAATTAATTACACGGACCACGTTTCACAAAACAGGTAAAATGAATTAGCTCAATTGTCAGAATGATATTTGTGGTTGATCCACAATATCATCCTACTTTATAGGATTTCAGGAAACGCAATTCTGTGGCCACAAGAATGGGGTTTCCTGCCCTATAAGCAAATACTCTTTAAGGTATATTTAATTTTAGTAAGCTTGTAGCATAAGATCTGCACTTAAGAGACTTGAAACTGAGCAAAGACAGTGAATCAATCAAAATGAATATAATGGATTTAATAAAGGCATGTCTACTTATATATTTACTACGATACAGTAATATATATATATTTACAAACAAAAACGACATAAACAACACAATAAGACATCAATGAACGAGAAAGTGTGTGATATAGAGGTATGGATAAATTACACGCTTGAGAGCGAGTAAGAGAGAGAGAGAGAGAGGGTTACGTTCACCTAGACAGTCAACTTTCCTGAAACAACACGAAAACACATTCTTAATGCTCTGAAAACAGGGTAACCCAAATTTACTTGCATGTGGAAGGGTTCTCTCATGTGTTGTTGCGTTCCTTGAGCGGCCTGCATGGTCTAGCCGCGTTTTGGACGGCAGATCTTTTGTTCTCCGTGCGAGTGCGGCCCGCATGGTTTAGCTGCGTGAGTGAGCTGAATCCTTGGTTCCGTGGAGTCACGTGATGCGGCGCGAGTCTTTGAACAGCGGTCGGAAGTCTTTTAGGTCACGTTACCAAAGGAAATAGTTCGGCTCAGGTCATTTCACTTCGTGGAAGGGAAACAAGTTGAGTACAGAAAACAGTTCTTAGGCTAGAAAGTAAAGAAAAGATCCAGGACAGGATCTGATCCCCTGAGGGGACATCCACGTGAATTACATGTTTCTGATGCGCTGGAAAGTTCAAGAGAGCAAGAAGCGCGCCCAGAGGGAGGTTCAGTCCTCTTTAGAGGAACTGGAGTCCACACCTCTGAGGTGCGAACTGGCCAATGACATTCAACGAAACTTTTGGCGGCCAAATTCTCTTTGTCTTGTCAAAGTTAAACGATGGCTGTGTCCGCCTCTTTTATGACCAGTCAGAATTTGTCAGAATCATTCCACAAGATGGTAAAAACATAGAAAACATACATTTTACTGTAATCTTCTGTATCTGACCAAAAAGGTTGGAATGAGATAATTAAAACGGTACCAAACACAACATTTACACATAATTGGAATACGAAGATACATCTTAATACATAACTATAAACTCTCAAGAGTTTCACTGATACGCTAGGAGATCATATCTAGACTACCATGGACTGGGAAACACACAGACATACAGGAATATATCATATACCATTGGTAATGGCTCGTTTTATGAGTGTAATGTAAAAGTCCATTATGTGTGTGTGTTGGTTCATGTGTGTGTGTGTTAGAGTTCTGTTATCTCTTTCTTGTAGAGATGGGGGAGGGCATGGAATGTTTCAAGCATTTTATGACTCTGGCCATTCCTGAGAGGGAGAGTGTGTGTGTGTGTGTGTGTGTGTGTGTGTGTGTGTAAATTTACATTCCAGGCTTTTTGGGTCTTTAGCAGGATGTATTTTGTTATTCAGATTCACCCTTTTAGCACAGTCCTTACAGTCCCCCTTTTTGTCTGATGAAGTCCCTGTGTGGACTTAATCGGACAACAATCATCACAATGGACGGATGGCAGGTGAATCATGACTCATGCAGCAGGTGGTTATTAGGGCTGAGGATTCAGCTCTATGAGGTTCGAAGCTGCCTCTGCCCTGGTCTCTGACTTGGCACCCCCTTTTTGCGGGTTTCGTCCGAAACCTTTCGTGAGCTTGGCTGAAGATGCTGGTATCTCGTTGAGTCTCCTGTATAGGATGAAGGTCAAGCCCAGTGTCAGGGTGTGTCTGATAGAGTTACCCAGCGTAGGATCGGCCGCAGTCCAGGATTGGACAGCAGGTGAGGCATTTTAAGGCGGGCAGTTGAGACAACGCTTGGAGGGCTGTGTCGATAGGATAAATGTCAATTCGCTGGGACCACCCCCCTTTCGCAAACCACAACTCCCGTTCTGGAGTTAGGGTGAAAGTGTGGTTCCTGGAGAAGGATGGGATTTCCAGTTTAATTTGTACTCTTTGCATGGAAGATGGTACCATGCCAGGTCGTCAAGGTGAAGGATGGCACTTTTCGGTGCTTGGATTCACAGGCTCTAGTGGAGCGAGGTGACACAGGTGTCAGTGTCATTCTGGTCGTAAGTGAGTGCAGCTGTGCGCACAGGAGTGTTAGCGAGCCGCCTGTCACTTACACTCTCTGCTTGGGTCTTGATGCCTTGAGTGCGTGGCTTGGCTTCGGCAGGGCAGCGGGTGTCGCTGATCTGCAGCCCGCAGATTCCGTCAGTGTTGTCTCTGAGGAAAGGCTTGTTAGGGCAGAGATAGTGACTTTCTTTGGTCAATGTGCACACGTACGGGTTCGGAGCTTAGGACGGCTTTGTGTTGCTGTCGTTGCAGTCAACCCCGTCCGGCGTGTGGATCTTGATGTGAATGTTACTTTTCAAAATCTGACCTCGACAATGTTCTTGAGCCGGTAGATTCGGCTTGACTCTATGATGGGCAAGTTCAGGAGAAAGCCCCCCCCCCCCCCTTCTCTGCTTGTAGTCGACGCAGAGAGGGATGGCACTACCCAGAGAGTAGGAAAGGTGTATTTGTAAAGAGTCAGTTGGCGTGGTGATGGCGGACGCCAGCACGGTTTTCACGAGGCTTAAGGGTATCAGGTGCGGTGGAATTCTACCCATGGCGAGGCTGTCGATGGAGGAGTTCACCCCCCGCAGCAGGTTTGTCATCAGGGCTGTTACCAGCTGAGTTTGAGCAAAGTCATTCTGGAAGACAGTAAACAGCTGTTTCATGGAGTGAGTGTTGGAGTGCATGGGGTTCAACGCTGTGAGTGTTGAAAGTTACCACAGTTCCCTTCAGTGTCTTGTCGATGGTCTGCAGGGATGCACTCTGTTGTGAGTGCTCTTTTATCTGTGGAATCTCAGTCTGAATTTCGGCTACATGCCGTCCCACGTTGGCGAGGTTTGCTGCATTCATGCTGGACATACAAGTGTTAAACAGAGTTCTGACGGCAGTGCGGCGGTGGTTGTGGCCACCTGGCCCCGCTAGCGTGACAGTCATTTTCTCAAGTTGCTTGAGCATGTGTTCAACCTCGGTCTCAGCGTGAGTGCGGGAGTCCTTTGTCCATCGCCACCTACCCAGCTGTATTGTGTTGTTACGCTGGGGTAGTGTGTTCTGTAGGCGTTGTGAGGATCAGGTGGCACATTCACTTTCTGAGTGCGAGTCCGGCAGAAAAGGAGTCCTGGTGCCAGACCTGGTGAGATGTCCGATTGCGGTTGCCCTCTGGTTGGCTGGAGGCGCCGCAGCAACCTGGTAAAAGTGAAAGGGAGAGAGAAAGAGAAAGGGGGAAAGATTTCAGCGAGTGTCGTCCTTGGCTGGCTAGGACAGTCTTTTTGCTTTGAGGACGCCGGTATGTCACTTGCTTCGGTGTCTTGCAAGTGTCTCTGGTGCTGCGGTGTGCAGCAAATGGTGCGTCATGGGCATACATTGGCATGACCCCCCTTTTGCACTGTGGCACCACAAGCTGTGGCGCAGTGGTGGCATCAGGTGCAGAACGCTGAATGTTGTCCTGTGCACGCAGCATGTGCTGGTTCACGTTGGTTGTCTGGGGCACCGGTTGTCGGTGGGTGCAGACGGCGTTCGTGGGTGGTTGGAGGGGTATGAGAGGTGGTTTCTCACAGTGTCCATTGGTTTGTCATAGCCTTTGGTAAGCTGTTCAGATTAAGGATTAAGGGTTAAGGGTTCAAGTAGATGATGATTAAGGGTTCAAGTAGATGATGCTAACTGCTAACTGTAGAAGTTATTATTTAGCTTAGCGTAAGCTGGATGGACGCTAGGTTAGGTTAGCTTAGCTTCCCAGGCTGGTTTGTTTACAAAGTGACATCACAATTTAGCACTTCCTGTGACAGGTTGTTGTCATGGGAACCAGAGCATGTCAGACAATTCAACAGTCCCTGAAAAATGTCTGTACATTTTACATGAATTAAGCATGTTTAAACGGGTTAACAGGCGGCACTTATATTTTAAGACCTTCCAGAACTTGGTGTTACATTAAGTAAAATGCAGATGTGTTTTGGCATTTTCTAATTCTACTCGTGGAACTGTTCTCTTTATTTTACACAACTTAATCTATTTGTTTACCGAGTAAATAAATAGATTTGCTGGAAGTCAAGCTTGTCTAAGCATATATAGTTATGTCCCTCTCGTGCATACATGCTGACTTTTCGGCGAGTGACTTGTTTTGATCGCTAGGTAGCTCTGTGCTTGTAGATGCAGCTAAAATTTAGGTGAATTACATCAATCTAACAATAATTTGTAAGGCCTTTACATTTGTAGAAAGGGGAGCATCACCCAGGTCTACCTAGATATAACTTTTTCCTGAGCTTTCTTTGTTAGACACAGGTTTAGTCATATTACAATTTGGATTTCTTTTAAGTAAAGCAGAATAGATATCGGTACAGTTTACAAGCTGCTGAGATGGGGTTTCTTCGTCACACAGACTTATGCTTTACTGCCGAACATGCTAAGTTTAATTGGAAATCCCAGGCTATTTTACTTAAAGTAGAGATGTCAATTCCAGCTATCGTTCTATCTGCATTTAGACAAGCCAGCGATCAAAAATGCGTATTGCACGTCGTGTTCTGGTTGGATCGCAACGACCAAAAGCACGCCTGTAGGTTAACAGTAGTTTAAAACGGGGTAGTTTTCCTACACTCTGGCGTTAAAGGGGACGTATGCTCTATTTGGAGCTAGTGTTTCTTGTAACCCTTCATTGTCATGGAAACTAATGTTTAGCAGTGTCATTTCAACCAGCATGTCGCAAATGTTTGTTTTTAAAAGAGTCGTGCATAGTCTTTTGGCAGGTGAGGCTTACACGTCTATTCGAGATTTTCTTTAAATCAGTAAAGTTCTAATTTTTCCTATTACAGAGTCTTGTGTCTCTTTGAGCACACATTTTCATCTACTCTTAAAAGTTCTATGTCCTATGCTGATCAGGGACCTTTTTAGCAGAGTCTTGCACTGTGTTTGTGCAGTGTCTTCTGGTTTTGCAGTTCAAAGTCAGTGGGGTTTTAGGAATTCTTTGTGAGGAGGCCTTCTGCATTAGGTCACGCATCGTTGAGTGGCCATTGCGTGGTCTTTGGCGAGCTGGAAGGTGCAGGGTCGCGAACTTGAACCTTGACTTGGTGCTGAGGCTGTGTATTCCTGGATGGCTGCTGGAGTTCCTGGGAACTCTGTGACCTTGGAGTCTGGCTTTGGTGACCTGTGTGACTGGAGGGGCGGGGTTCTTGAACTTGGGCCCAGACGGTCAGGTGTTTGAAGTCTAATCAAAGCTCAGAGCATTCTAGCAGGTCTTTGCCCATCAGAAAGGGGTACATGTCCATTTGTGAGATGTGCACCGGGTGGGTAGGCCTCAACAGACCAATTGTCAGGTAAGTGGGAGCTCTCTGTTCGAGCCGGAGGTCGTTCTGGCTGTACGACTGCACATTCAGCTCACACAGTTGGGGTATAAGAGTTAGCGTTTAGCTTTAGCATTGAGTCTTTCAAAGAGTTGAGCTGACATTAGAGTGAGGTCTGAGCCGGTGTCTACCAGGGTTTCAAGGCTCACCTCATTGTCTAGAGTGATGGGTAGGTAGAGTTTCCGGGCCCACCCCCCCTTTTGATCAGGTCTTTTGGGGTTTCGGACCCAGCTGTGGGAAACTGTGCTGTCTCGCTCAGGCTGTGCAGCTGTCAGCTGTGGTGGCTGTGTGCTGCCGTAGGCATTACTCTCAGACATAGGATGAAAGGCTCGTACCTCTTGAATTTTTGAAAAGTCTTTTGTGAAGAAGCTTTTCAGCGACTTC
The DNA here is from genome assembly GCA_030578255.1 of Tiaroga cobitis. NCBI lineage: Eukaryota > Metazoa > Chordata > Actinopteri > Cypriniformes > Leuciscidae > Tiaroga > Tiaroga cobitis. The sequence goes on along the minus strand of CM060591.1, from coordinate 30,228,787 downwards.
AGGGTCTCGGCTGTCTCAGACGTGGCGGCACTGTTTTTATCTGGTGTGTGCTCAGACTTGTGCTTATCAGTGGCATGTCGAGAGGGGTTCCGCTCTGGGCTGTCTGGGCTTGATGGTCTGGTCGCTGGGGCTTGGCTCTTTCTGGGCCATTGGTCGGTTTCCTCTGTGGCTCCACCTTTTGGCTGGTCAGGTGGTTGTTGCAGGTTCCGGAATCTGTCAAAGCGCTCGCTCTGGTGTCTTGGATGAGCACCATCGCAGTAGTGCTGGCCTCTGTTGGCCTGGAACGGTCTTGACACTCTGTACACAGGGCTATGGTGTTGTGGGGTGCCCTCTAGAGGCAGCTCTGAGTATTGTTCAGAGACAGAGTAGATTGTGGGGTTATTCAAAGTCTTTTAGGACATAGTCTTTTGCTTGGTGTAAGCTTCTTTTAGCTTGTTAAGTCTTTTGGGAGCCATGTCGTGGTTAGTGGCAGGCCTCTCCTGGAAAGGCTTTTGAGTCTCTTTAAGTTCAGTCTCTGCTCTTTGCAAGGGGCTTCACTTTTGTCGGAGTTTCTCGTCGAGTTCCTCTCTGGTTCTTTTCTTTGACTGCTCTCTTCGGGCTATGTGCAGATGAAGATCAGGCAGGGCAGTTTGAAGTCTTTCCACTTCCTTCTGTAGCTCGGGGTCGTTGTCATCCTCGGCTTGCATCCTTAGCGTTGCAACTTCGTGCTCCAGGGCGATGCGGCTCCTTTCGTGGAGACGTCCTTGTGTGATGAGCTGGCAAGTGAGGTTGACGTGTCTGACCGGTCTTTGTCGTGGGAGCTTTGGCTTGGTTTGTGCACCGTCAGCTTGTCCACGTCTGCGATGCTCTTGGCTCGAGGCTCTGAGTCACTAGCGTCCTCGGGCAGGAAGTTAGCCGTCATGGCCGTCAGCCATATGTCGAGGTTGTCCCAGCGGGTTGTGGGACTGTAGGACCGGAACATACTGGCTTCACTGTGGGGGAGAGGAACACAACACACGCAGAGAGACCAGTGCAATTTCGTTCTACGTTTAACGAGCTATAATACGGGCTATGCCGTGTATGAAAATTTTGGTTAACTGATGCAGACAGTTAAATCAGTCGGTGGGACAATTTAGGTAGGTCAGCATGGGCACGAATAAAATTTAACAGGGCGGTAGCTTAGGGGTCACCTGTTGATGCTAACGGCTTGGTTTGTCAAACTATTATTCAGCGTTCCTTGTTGTCTCAGATAGGTTCTGTCTTCTAGGTGAACTGAAAGGAACAGAGCACAACAGAAAAGAGCAGTGGCAAGATAGCAAAGTTTGAAGTAACATGCAACAATAAAAATGAATAGGTCTGTAATGAAATGGAGTAAGTAATAACACGGGAAGTGTTACGGGGGATAAGGAGGCCTGAGCCTGCTATGTGTGGCTTAGAGAAGAGGAGAGGGGCCAAACACTTAAATGACCAGGGGAATATCTAATATTCTGTGGCCTATACTAAATGAATGGGTTTTACCATATTTTTAGCTTGCCTGGGGTGAATTGAGGTCATCTCTGGTTGGAGCCGGCATTGTGGTCAATCTTTCCGTCGTCCCCAAACACTCGACCGCAGTGTCCCCGGGCCCTTCTGTTTATCTATACCAAGGTGCGCGCTCACACAACTTGACTTGTGTCGACTAGCGTGGTGGTCTTTTCTTTGGAGTGCCAAATTGCTGAGTCGTGTTGCGTGCCGCACCAATGGAAAGAGACAGAACAGGTCCGAGACTCACGCACGGCGAGCGCCGGTAACGCCGGTCAGATGACCCCGTTCGCTGGAAACCAACCAGGGAGGCCTGTCAAACCACCATAGCACAAGAGAGTGTTCTACCTATAAGTACAAAACAGGGTGAAGAACAAGTGAAACTTAAAGTGAATTAAGGCTTTCTTTGTTTAAACCAAATTGAGTATTTATGTATGTAGAAAATAAAAGCAAAGGCTTTACTAAATAATGGTCAAAACTAAAGGGAATTATGACAATGATGTTAATTTATCAGAATAACCTAACCCCAAAAGAAGAAGTATTGATAAGTAAAGCAGGATGACACAAGAGGAGGTAAGCTGTAGTGGCAGGTTTGTGCCACAAGGGAGTGTACCTCCTTTCAGTGGTCACCCTGGTTACAAGACAACTTAGTTTAAATTCATTCAATTAAGTTTAATAAAGAGATGTTAATTAGCATCTAAGATAGTAAGGATACAGTCGTGATAAAGTATCAGTACGAAGAATGAGAAAGGGAAGAAAGGGACAAAAAAAATTAAATGAGAAACTTAATTCAAATTTAAATTAGAAATTTTATATTTCAAACCAAATTTGAATAAGTGTAAGACGAGTTAAAGATCAGAATTAAATCCGATGATAATCACGATTCCTGTAAGGTATCAGTGATAGCACATCAAATAAAACCAACTGGAAATTGACCACTTCAAAACAGAATGAAAGCAGGAAGGAAGTGATAAACCGACTTAGCAGGGGATGCCACAAGGTGGTGCGTTCCCTCTTAAGTGGGTATCAGTGACTGAGCTGAGACTTAACTTAAATTTTAATTCAATGTTTGAATCAAATTCAAAATAAGTGCAAACAGTCAGAGGCAGGAGAATCTAACATCCAATAATATTTAGCACAAGCAGAGCTGTCAATGCACATATATATTGAAGTTAGACCGCACAATTTCACAATTCACTGGGAAACATGAAATGGCTGGAAGAGAGAATTTGAGAAAAGAATGACCTACTAATAATGTCCACGCGATGCGCTATTGCGTGCATGCAGGATGAAGTCAGGGCGTGGTGGTAATTTGAGACTGTCAAACACTTAAAGGCTGTCCTCTAGTGTTTGTCAGCGGAATAACAACCAGCCTGCTTCCAAATGTGATTCAAATCTGAACGCGTGCAGACGTACTGCACAAATCACAACATAAAATTTAAATCTCGGCGGATTTTTAGTGCTATATTTCACAAGCACGTTTGGGAGGATTTTTCCTTTCTTTTCTTTTTCGCAGCGCTGTGCAAAAGAAAACAGGAATTATTCGTCTGTCGTTTTGGATCCAAATAACATTTATCAAATAGCACTTATGATTAAAATATTTTTAGGTTTTGGATTTTTCGGTGCTATATTTCTCACGGGTTCACGAGGCAGGATTATTTCACTGCATTTACGTGTAACTATACCAACAGGAATTTACGTCTGTGGTTTAATTCCCAATACATTTATCATTTTATGATTAAAATGTTTTTAGGTTTTGGATTTTCCGGTGCTATATTTCTCACGGGTTCACGATTATTTCACTGCATTTACCTGTAACTATACCAACAGGAATTTACGTCTGTGGTTTAACTCCTAATACATTTATCATTTAGCATTTTATGATTAAAATGTTTTTAGGTTTTGGATTTTTTTCGGTGCTATATTTCTCACGGGTTCACGAGGCAGGATTATTTCACTGCATTTACGTGTAACTATACCAACAGGAATTTACGTCTGTGGTTTAACTCCCAATACATTCATCATTTAGCACTTTAAAGGGATAGTTCGGCCAAAAATGATATTTAACCCATGCATTACTCACCCTCAAGCCGTTCGAGATGCATATGTCAATCTTGCTTCAGTCGAACGTTGCCAGAAGTCAGATATTTTCATTTATAAAGTTTTAAATATGTATATTTTTAGGACAAAACCGCACGGATTACCCTCAGAAGGCCTTCGTTTATCCCCCTGGAGCCGGATGGATTACTTTTGTGAAGGATGTATTCACATTTTGGGACTTGAAGGAGGTGGACCCCATTGCTTCACATTATATCCACTGAAGGGTCTAAGACATTTTCTAAAATAACTGAAAATGTGTTCGTCTGAAACAAGATTGACAGATGCATCTCAAACGGCTTGAGGGTGAGTAATGCATGAGTTAAATATCATTTTTGGCCGAACTATCCCTTTAATGATTGAAGTGTTCTGGTTTAATATTTGGTTAGCTACATCAAAGTTGAAACCAGGAGTTTTTGTTAGTCTAATGACTATAATATCAGGCCTTTTAGGTTGAATACAGGAGCATCGCTGTATTCAGATCCTCTCTCGCTCTGCTCAAAAGATTCTCGTTTTGAAAACAGGCTGATCAAAAGAAAATATATTAACATGTAAACGTCTTTACAGAGGTAATATCTCTTTTGTTACGAACTACAGTTTACATTCAATACTTTAACCGTGAATATCAGTATTACGAACTGCAATTCATTTTAGCAATTACAACGACTAAAACGTTTAGGCGAATTTAGCAGTTTGTAATGTGCTCCGCTGACATGGACTGGCTTTGTGCCTCTCCAGTCAGCCGGTGAGTTCGCATTGCGTTCACTCACCCGAGGCGCGCGTACAATATTAAATCACAATATAGACATAGATTGAAAACTGATTTTTGCTCAAAAACAAGTTTAAAGTGTGCCTAGCATTTTCTCCACCAATTATGTAAAGACTCAAGGGCGGATCTAATCCGTGGGGAATTTGCATATCATAATTAATAATTGGTAATTAATAATTATTCATACAGGTTTGGATTAGATCAGTCTTACATGTTAATAAATCTCCCGATAAGGGAGGATCTGTCATTTTACCTGCATGCATGCATGTGAATCCTTGAAATTAACCACAAGTTGATTGCAATTAATTACACGGACCACGTTTCACAAAACAGGTAAAATGAATTAGCTCAATTGTCAGAATGATATTTGTGGTTGATCCACAATATCATCCTACTTTATAGGATTTCAGGAAACGCAATTCTGTGGCCACAAGAATGGGGTTTCCTGCCCTATAAGCAAATACTCTTTAAGGTATATTTAATTTTAGTAAGCTTGTAGCATAAGATCTGCACTTAAGAGACTTGAAACTGAGCAAAGACAGTGAATCAATCAAAATGAATATAATGGATTTAATAAAGGCATGTCTACTTATATATTTACTACGATACAGTAATATATATATATTTACAAACAAAAACGACATAAACAACACAATAAGACATCAATGAACGAGAAAGTGTGTGATATAGAGGTATGGATAAATTACACGCTTGAGAGCGAGTAAGAGAGAGAGAGAGAGAGGGTTACGTTCACCTAGACAGTCAACTTTCCTGAAACAACACGAAAACACATTCTTAATGCTCTGAAAACAGGGTAACCCAAATTTACTTGCATGTGGAAGGGTTCTCTCATGTGTTGTTGCGTTCCTTGAGCGCCCTGCATGGTCTAACCGCGTTTTGGACGGCAGATCTTTTGTTCTCCGTGCGAGTGCGGCCCGCATGGTTTAGCTGCGTGAGTGAGCTGAATCCTTGGTTCCGTGGAGTCACGTGATGCGGCGCGAGTCTTTGAACAGCGGTCGGAAGTCTTTTAGGTCACGTTACCAAAGGAAATAGTTCGGCTCAGGTCATTTCACTTCGTGGAAGGGAAACAAGTTGAGTACAGAAAACAGTTCTTAGGCTAGAAAGTAAAGAAAAGATCCAGGATAGGATCTGATCCCCTGAGGGGACATCCGCGTGAATTACATGTTTCTGACGCGCTGGAAAGTTCAAGAGAGCAAGAAGCGCGCCCAGAGGGAGGTTCAGTCCTCTTTAGAGGAACTGGAGTCCACACCTCTGAGGTGCGAACTGGCCAATGACATTCAACGAAACTTTTGGCGGCCAAATTCTCTTTGTCTTGTCAAAGTTAAACGATGGCTGTGTCCGCCTCTTTTATGACCAGTCAGAATTTGTCAGAATCATTCCACAAGATGGTAAAAACATAGAAAACATACATTTTACTGTAATCTTCTGTATCTGACCAAAAAGGTTGGAACGAGATAATTAAAACGGTACCAAACACAACATTTACACATAATTGGAATACGAAGATACATCTTAATACATAACTATAAACTCTCAAGAGTTTCACTGATACGCTAGGAGATCATATCTAGACTACCATGGACTGGGAAACACACAGACATACAGGAATATATCGTATACCATTGGTAATGGCTCGTTTTATGAGTGTAATGTAAAAGTCCATTATGTGTGTGTGTTGGTTCGTGTGTGTGTGTGTTAGAGTTCTGTTATCTCTCTCTTGTAGAGATGGGGGAGGGCATGGAATGTTTCAAGCATTTTATGACTCTGGCCATTCCTGAGAGGGAGAGTGTGTGTGTGTGTGTGTGTGTGTAAATTTACATTCCAGGCTTTTTGGGTCTTTAGCAGGATGTATTTAGTTATTCAGATTCACCCTTTTAGCACAGTCCTTACACAGTGTTGGCTTCACTGCCGAGACCCCCTCCTCAGGCCCAACAGTCCTCCTGCGTACCGAAAACCATGGAGCCTCCGAGAGAGCACGCTGGCCCGTCCCGTTACTTTCGGGGCTCCGCTGGATGACCAGATGTCCATCGCTGCATCGGAGGGGGAGGAGTCTTCTGGGGATGATGATCCGGCTGCGTTACCCCCTTTGGGGACCGTGACGTTGACCGAGTCAGACACGGAACTGACTGCTGTGCTTTCCCCAGCCGCCGCGAGTGTCGCGCTCGAGTGGAATTCTCCACCATGTCCCGAACCTTCGCGGTTGGACGATTGGTTTCTTGGGGCGGGAAGTGCATTCCAGAAGTGCATGACGAGATGACTAGGTGGTAGACGGCACCCCTAAATGACGAAACCGGCCTGTTGCCTCTTCCCCCCTTACCACCCTCGACGGAGGGGCAGCTAAAGGGGTACGTGGAGATCCCCCCCAGTGGAGCGACATCAGCGATTGAAATGCAATGGTGTCCTAAGACCGTTAACACTTGGTGGGGTAATCCACGTCTTCCCTCCCGGGCCTACAAGATCTCTTCTGCTCTCGCAGGCAAGGCATACAGAGCCTGTGGAGAAGCTGCCTCTGCCCTGCACACCATGGCGCTCCTGTAGGTCTACTAAGCCAAAGCGCTCATGGAAATGCACGAGGGTGGCCCCGACCCAGATCGTATGCAGGAACTGAGCACAGCGATCGACCTCGCCTTAAGAGCGACGAAATTCACTGTGCTATCCCTGGGTCGAGCGATGTCCACCATGGTGGTCCAGGAACGCCATCTCTGGCTGAACCTGGCATATATGCGGGAGGCCGACAAAAATCGTTTCCTTAACGCCGCTATCTCCCAGGCCGGCCTCTTTGGTTTGGTGACGCCGTTGAGAATTTTGCCCAGCAGTTCATACAACTGGCATGCTGTCTCGAGTCTGTGGACGGGGCCCCAGCTGCATTGGCATGTCAACTGCCTCGAGGTGCTAGCAGTACGTCTTGCACTGAGCCGCTTCAAGGTGCCACTTCGTGGCAAGCATGTGTTGGTCCGCACGGAGAGCACTGCGACCGTTGCGTACATCAACCGACAAGGTGGTCTACGCTCCCGTCGCATGTCGCAACTCGGCCGCCATCTTCTCCTTTGGAGTCAGAAGCATCTGAGGTCGCTTCGTGCCATTCAGAACCCTGTTGTGCTCAATCGTGCAGCCGACGAGCCCTCACGACAGCCTACTCTTCCGGGAGAGTGGCGACTCCATCCTCAGGCGGTCCAGCTGATTCCGAGCCGCTTGATTTTTTGGGCGGGGCTAAAACAGGGCTTGATGTTGCACTGGAGCCCCTGAGCTCGTGGACACGCCCCTACTTGATGAAGCACTGAGGCCACTGAGGCTGGCCCCGAACTTGGCATAAGCGAGTGACGTCGTTCCTTGTACGCGGTTTGTATCACAGTCTATGGTTTGCATCCATGGCAACGCTCAGCTGCGTAGCGTAGTGACAGTTAAAGTCCCTGTAAAGTCAAAATTAAGAATGTGTTCTGAGTTTGTCACACAACAGAAAAATGTCTTATTAGCCACCAAGCCAAATTTGAATGATAAAAAAAGCCGGCAAGTACATAAAATAAGCTATCAAAATCTTGAAAAAATGAGCAGCTCTCTCTGCTCTCAAACGCTGGGGGCGTGTCCGCTGGCTGCGCTGAAACCACGCCCACTCGCGGGAAAGCTACCGATGGTAATATTAGGTGATACTGCTTTCGGGACAGGGAGATGAAGGCTGAGGCGGGAGATAGTCGGTTCGGCCCATTCACCAGTAACAGCGGATTATCAGTGAATCTCCGACGAAAGTTTATGAAACTATCCCGTGTAAAATGATCACTACAGAGGCGGGTGTTGGCGGTGATCCTCAGCTCTCCATCAAGGTTGGCTCTTCACAAAATTAATCCACCTCTTTTTGATGTGATCGTTTTTTAGGAAATTTAAATAAAGACACCGATCTGTTTAGTACATGATCGCATCCAGGTAGTAACCTACGCATTTCTGTGTCGAAGGCATAGCTAGCTAGCATACTGTAGGCTGTAGTAACTAATAGTACTGACAGTAATTCAATGTTCTCTATTGTTATGGGAGGGGCCAGCCTCAGTGGCCTCAGTACGTCATCAAGTAGGGGCGTGTCCAGGAGCTCAGGGGCTCCAGTGCGTCATCGAGCCCCGTTTTAGCCCCGCCCAAAAAATCCGGAAAATATCAATGGTGAAAAACTGTTTAACGGTCTAACTCCACAATTCAGTAATTCACAGTTCACAGTCTTTGTAATTTTAGTAATACATTTCTAACATTTATAATGGGTTTAGAATTTTTTTTTAGAATTGCCTTTACAGGGACTTTAACGGTCCTCCTCAGACGCAGGCTTGTGTTTTCTCTGTCCGTCGTCTGTCTAAAAGGTATTTTTAATTTTTAGATTATTATAAATTAGTAACCATAACCACTGTCCATCTTTAAATTATATGAAAATGTTACCTTATAAAACATTTGCTGAAGTTGTCCGCAATGTACCGCTGATAACCGTTATGCTTAACACTAAGTTACGAAGCTAACGTTATATGTTGCTGAAATGAGACAACGTTATATTTCACATATGGATAAAATCATGACTGAATATGTTCATTTTGTTGTTTTAGGTAGATGCCAAAGGGGGATAATTGCCATCGGATTAATCCCACAGCTGACCGACAAACACACACACACACAGCTACCAGCGCATTTGAAGACACACACACACACACACGGAAATAGCACCTTTACAATTGTTTAAATAAATAATTCACTTTGTTCCTTACACCGTGTCTGTATTCTTTGGTTAGCCAGAAGTAAAATAAAATAAAATAATATTCAGGGGACTAAACGCGAAAGTCCCATAAACGTCCCGAATGGCCGCTGGTGGTCCTGGGAACGTCCTCTTGAACGTCCGGAGGATGTCTCGCGAAGGTCCGCGGGACATCAAGCGGACCCTACACGGGGACGTTCGCACAGGCCGTTAGGGGACGTTCTGGGGACCAGGGGCGATTCTATGATTTTCCTTTTAGGGGGGCTAAGCCCCCAATGAGGGTATGATTAAAAAAAAAAAAAAAAAACAAGGTAAAAGTTTAATTTAGGGTCTAATGCTCACTTTCATTACCATGCAATTGCAGGGTTTTATAATCACTGTACCGTAGTCCTGAATTCGAGTTGTGTTAGTTAGGGGGGTTTGGGGTTTCCCCGAGAAAATGTTTAATTCTCTGAACTATTATGTGCATTTTAAGATGTTTTGAAGGAAATTTTTTTGGGGATAAAACCATTTCAGTTGGCAGATGATTATTTTTCTCTCCTCATCAGCATCACACTCTTTTTCTCTTTGGGGGTCAACTGGTTGATTTTGTCTATGAATCATTTTCTCAGACGTGTTCATTTACTGAAAACTACTAGGAAAGGTAACTAAGTTTATAAAATTAATTCACATTAAAGGCTACACATTCATTATTGATCTTATGCCTTATCACATATTTGTATATGTGCACTGGAAGCATCAGCACCAAAACCAATTCCGTGTGTGCAAGCACACCTGCTCTTTCTGATTCTGATTCCTAATACAGGGCTGTAGACAGGGCTTTATAATCAAAGAGGTCCTGCATTTGAGGTGGAGGTTTGGGGGTTACATTTTTTAATCTCTGAAATGTGCATTTCAAGACATTTGAAGACCAAAAAAAGAATAAGAAATAGCGTTAAAACTATGTCAGTAGACTATTTGTCAATACCTGCTCTCTCCACATCTCCATCTTCCTTTCTTTTTTTTCAGTCTCCTCATCGTGCCCTTTCTCTTCCCCTCCTAAAGCTGAGCTTTTTTTTTTTTTACTAAAGGCTACAATTTGTATTAGGTATATTTTCAATATGTACACATTCATTATTAATCCTGTACCTAACAGGATGAAAACGGCTTTGTTAATGTTTTTTGTCCACTCACAATGACAGTAAACGAATGATTACATTAGGCTGACGTTACATGCCTAATTTCAGTTCAAAAGGGCGAAATTAGACAAAACTATATTAGTTTTCCTGATTATTTTTTGTCATTCGTTTAACTTTAATGACCTCAAAAAACTGTCAAATATATAACGTTATAAGTTTAGCTACTTACATCTTATCTCGCACTTGCCAGTGCACTGAAGCGTCGAGTTGTGCTGCTCAAATTCGCGCTCAGCGTCTGTGAATGTAAAGCCCGCCTACTTTGATTTGATTGGTCATCTCAAATATTCTGACATTGACGAGCAGTGACAGACCAATGGACTCAGATGAACACACACACACACTTTCCTCTCTTTTTGACGCGCTCTCTGCTCGGCGCCACTGCGGATTTAAGATGAAGAACGCGCTGAATCTGATTAAAACAAGACTGAAGCGAACACGAATTTGTGTAGCATATTAATCACAAATCTTTAGGGGGGCAAGGCATAAATTTAGGGGGCTGAAGCCCCCCTAAAAAGGGCCTAGTGACGCCCCTGCTGGGGATCTTTTTTTGTTAGCTGGGATAATACTATACCCCGTGTTACTCCCCTCGAGTTTAATAAAGGCTCAAGTCATTCCTGGGTTTTCACGGGCATTTATTCGATGACGGGCATGTCTTTACATGTTCACTTGTTGCATTTCCAAATTGCCGTCAGAACTGGTATATAAATAAAACACAGAAAAACATAAATTAACCTTTAAATTCTTGACATACTTGTTGACAATATTAAACAGAATCACATAGAAACTAAGAAATAAAGCATACATTTGTGACATGTAAAATAATATATGAACTTTCTATGAACACCGTCACACCGTCGTGTAACACAAATAAATGACAAAGAAAAGAAAAATATATATACCTCATTGGCCGCATGAACCCGAGAGGGTAAACTTAGAAGGGTATTCGTCTTCACACTTCATCAACAACTTATATAACCTTTACAATCTTCCGTAGCTTTTAGAAAGCAGGCTCGCAAGCCGCAGCACATATCTCTCTTCTAGATCTTAGCGAGTGCACCCATACAGCGTCCCTATAACAACAAATTATAATTTCCGCACGGAACAAAAAAATAAGTTCCACCTTTTTCCTCAGAGTTTTTTCACAAAAGAAATAAACATGCAATTACTATTTATTGGCCATGAAACATAATTTCAATCATATGATTTTTAACCTCATGTATATTTATATTTTAATTGTGAACCATATTTAACAGAGATTTATGAATTGCCTTTGATTGCAGCTACACTCCCACCAAATCACTTGTGATTTCAACCAATGAACTATGTGTGAGCGATTACTGTAAGTTAAAGATATGTTAGTCAGCTTCAAGTAATGTGACTGTCTTGTGGATAGGTCTCTCCAGATAGACTGGTTTGCTGAGTCTCTTTCCTTGATCATCTAATGCGGAGTCGCTGATCAGTAACTGGACCCTCCGCACACATCCATCTTCAGCTGGATACACATTAGCGACTTTAGCCAGCTTCCATTCATTTCTGGGTGCAGTATCGTTTTGTACAATTACTATATCATTAACCTTCGCATTTCTCCTCGTCTTGTGCCACTTCTGTCGTTGTTGTAAACTCAATAGGTACTCCTTTTTCCATCTGTGCCAAAATTCATTGGCAAGGTATTGGACTCTACGCCATCTCTTGCGGAGGTAGAGGTCTTCCTTTACAAAGTTTCCAGGTGGAGGCAAGATTATTGAGGACTTCATTGTCAGAAATAAGTTGGGCGTAAGAGGCTGAGGACCTGTTGGGTCACTGAGTAAGAGTGTTGTCATAGGTCGGCTGTTTATGATTGCCATCACTTCATAAAGATAGGTCCGTAAGGATGAACTGTCGAGTGTTCGGGATGACTGATCCAGGATGGATGTTAACACACTTCTGATTGTCCGGATCTGCCTTTCCCAAACTCCGCCCATATGGCTAGCAGAGGGAGGGTTCATTACAAACTCGCATCCTAGTTTTTTAAGGCATTCTTGATCCATTTCCTTTACTGCTTCCAGGAATTCACGCCTCGCTCCAACAAAATTGGTGCCCTGATCTGATTGTAGTTGGCGAACGTTTCCACGTAGAGCAATGAAGGCACGAAGTGAGTTAATGAATGCATCGGTTGATAGATCGTCTAGTAACTCTATGTGCACTGCACGAGAGCACATGCATGTGAACAATAGTCCATAACGTTTCAGCTCTTTTCGACCTTCTTTGATGTAAAACGGACCGAAACAATCCATCCCACAATACGTGAAGGGAGGAGTTGTCTCCATTCTCTCACGCGGCAGGTCTGCCATTCTCTGTTCTTCAGTGTGACGTCTAAACGTTCTGCACTTGACGCAGTGGTAGATGACTGATGACACAGCTTGACTACATCCGAGGATCCAGATGCCATTTGATCTCAACTCGTTTATGGTCATGCCACGCCCCTGATGTTGCACTTGTCTGTGATAATGATCGATCAGTAACCTTGTTATGTGGTTGTTTTTTGGAAAGATGACTGGATGTTTGATGTGTGGATGCATGACAGCATGCTCTAATCGACCTCCTACTCTAAGGATGCTCCTGTGGTCTAAGAAGGGATTGAGTCGGTACAGCCTATTGTTTTTGTCTTTGGTCATCTCCCCTTGTGACTCAAGATCATTGATCTCTTTGGAGAAGACTTCCCTTTGTACAATGAGCATGATGGTAAGCTCCGCATCCTGTCTTTCCTGAAGACTTGTGGCTTCATTGCTTCTCTGTATTGTACCCTTAAACTCCTTGAGAAATCTTTGGAGTCTGGCGATTGCTTTCACTAGTCTTGTCCAGCTTGAAAACTTAAAAAAGCGATTAGTGAGTGAATCTGTTGTTGTTGAGGTCTGGTGCACAATGACCCTACGCACTTCTGGATCTTTGGCATCAAGTTCTCTCATCTTAACCTCACCGCTTGGAAGCTCTTCCTGCCAGAGAAACTCTGGACCACTAAACCAATTGGAAGCAATGAGCTCCTTTGCCTTAAGTCCTCGTGACGCATGGTCAGCGGGATTGTCTTCTGACGTCACGTATTTCCACTGAGTTGGGTTTGTACTTTCCTTGATGCGCTGTATGCGGTTAGCTACGAAGATATGAAACCGTTTCGCGTCATTATTAATGTATCCTAAGACGACATTTGAATCTGTCCAGAAGAATTCCTGGGCATCTTCAAGCTCTAATTCTCCTCTTAGCATGTCACTTGTGCGTACTGCTACAACTGCTGCGGACAGCTCGAGTCTTGGCACCGTAGTTAACTTTGTGGGGGATACTCTGGCTTTGGCCATAACTAGGACGCAGTGTATCTGTCCTGTTGTACTGGTTGCTCTTAGATAAGTGCAGACTCCATACCCCGTGACACTTGCGTCTGAAAAATGGTGAATTTCATACTTGTGAACGGTCTTGAAATCTACTGGTAAGTAGCATCGCTCAATCTTGACATTGGCTAAGCTCTGTAGATCCAATAGCCAGGACTCCCACCGTGACCTTAGCTCATTTGACATTGGCTCATCCCAGTCGATCTTCTCACGACACATCTGTTGAAGTATTTGTTTCCCAAGTAGGACGAAAGGCGCCACAAAACCAAGTGGATCAAAGATAGAGGCTACTGTGGACAAAACTCCTCTTCTAGAGAGAGGGCGCTCATTCACGACTACTCGAAACTGGAAATGATCTGAAGCGACACACCATTTGACGCCTAGAGCTCTCTCAATCTGTTGTTCGCCAAGAGCTAAGTCTTGTTTCATTACTGTCTCTGTCACACAGTCTTCCTTTGGGAGGGATGCTAATACTTGTTGGCTGTTTGATATGAACTTATGAAGTCGCAACTTTCCTGTATTGCAGAGTTGTCTTGCTTCGTTTACCAACTGAATAGCCTCTTCTTCTGAGTGGACACTTATTAGGCCATCATCCACATAGAAGTTTCTCTCAATGAAACGAATTGTAGCTTCACTGAAATGACCTTGCCCTTGAGCTGCGATGTACTTGAGGCCATAGTTTGCGCAGCCGGGTGATGAAGCGGCTCCAAACAGATGGACACACATACGGTAGACGGAAGGGTTGGAGTAGAAGTCTCCATTGTCCCACCACAGAAAGCGGAAGTAGTCTTGATCTTCTGGCTTGACATGGAATTGGTGAAACATGCGTTCTATGTCGCACATCACCGCTACTTGACCCTTACGAAACCGACATAGAACACCAACCAGGGTGTTGGTCAACTCTGGCCCGGTGAGCAGAAAGTCATTTAAAGACACACCTTCGTACCTTGCAGAGCAGTCGAACACGACTCTTATTTTTCCAGGTTTCTGGGGGTGGTAGACCCCATGGTGAGGGATGTACCAGGAGGGGCTTTTGTCCAGTTCGTCAGGTGGAACCTTTTCCGCATCTCTACGTGTTATTGTTTCATTCATGAATGTTGTGTAGTCTTTGTGGTATTGCCTGTCTTTCTCAAATCTTTTCTTTAGACATTTGAGTCTGTGTTCGGCACAGATTTTATTATCTGGCAGATTTGGTCTGTCCTTCTTAAAGGGTAAGGGCAACTCACAGTGACCATTCGCTTTCATTTTTACTTCTTCCTCCATTATGGAAATGAAACGCAGATCCTCTTGGGAGAAATGAGAGTCCTCCATGCGGCGTTCATTGAAATCGGACTCCAGTACTTTTATCACATCTAGTGGTGTGACTAGCTCTTTGACTTGTGTACGACAGACGTACCTGACTTCATTTGGTAAGGGGGTTGGTGACTGAACAGAAGGTGTCACTTCTTTAACTATGACTCTGTGGCTGCTTCCTATAGCGTCACCATAGTCCACACAGGGATCAGTACTGCCGACTATAGTCCAGCCAAGGTCAGTTCTTTGAGCGAATGGTTCATTGTCCTTTCCTGACACCACTTCTCTGGGTAACAGAGCTTGCGAACAGTTGTACCCTATAAGCAGGCCGACATCACACTCTATCATGGGAGCGATCTCTTCAGCAAGGATCTCTAAGTGAGGCCATGCTCTTGCTGTCTTGGGTGTGGGAATATGACTTAGATTAGCAGGGATAAATTCTCTTGTGTATGTCGTTGGGAGAGGAATTCTCTTGGATGCGTAGAAGCCTCTAACTTGTAGCCCAAATAACTTTTGACTTCGAATGACTGTGTCCCTGGATGACAGTGTGGACAGTTTCAACTGCACTTGTCTCTTTTCTGCGACTAGAGCATCTGCCTTTTCTTGAAGAACGAATGTGGTGTCGCTCTGACTGTCCAGAAGGGCATAGACAAGAACCTCGTGTTCTGGATCGCTTGTTGTGGACAACCAAACTGGAACGATTGTGGATGTGAAATCACTGTTAGTGTTTCGTAGAACACGGTTGGATATTACCTTGTTTGATGTTTCTACACTTGGTTGTTTGGTTTCCCTTGTGTCCCTTTGTTCCTTGTCAGGATCCTTTGTCCTTTTGACTTCCCTGTCACGTTCCTGATGTAAACATGTTGGATGTTTCCCTTTGCATGTATTACAAACACTTCTCCTTTCACATTTCTTTGAACGGTGACCCGGGCTTAGACATCCAAAGCACAAGCCCTTTGTTTGTACAAACTTGACTCGATCAGTAATTGACTTGTCCATGAACTTTCGGCAGACATGAATTCCATGGTTTGGTCTTTCACAAAAAGATACACATCTTAGTGTCTGATTTCTCTTCAGAACTGCTTGCTAACACTTTTGCGCCAACACTACGGATCTTTGAGGCCTTTGGTTTTTCAAAGTCATTTGCCTTTAGTGCATGAAGCGATGTTATTGGATTGCACGCTATCTTCGCCTCTCTTGTAACGAAGTCGACAAAGTTGCTGAATGTTGGAAATGACCCACTTTGTTCTTGTATGTCAATGACTTTTCTATTCCAGCTCGCCGTTAACCAATCAGGAAGCTTACTGAGCATTTTCTGGTTTTCACTGCAGTCATTGAGAACTTCAAGATTCTTAATCTGGAACATTGCTGCTTCACAGCCTCTGAGAAAGTCTGAGAACTCACGTAGTTCAGCACTGTCCTTTGGTCCAATCCTTGGCCATGATGTGAGCTTATCCCTGAAGGCTTTGGCGATTACAAATGAGCTTCCATACCTTTCCTCCAGAATGTTCCATGCTGCAAGATACGCTGTGTCCGTTCCCAACAGGAAATAGCTCTCAATTGCTTTTCTTGCTGGCCCACCAACATACTTGCGAAGGTAGTAGAGCTTTTCATTTACAGGGATGTTCTTCCTGTCTATCAGGGCTTGAAAGGACATTTTCCAATCCTTGTACTTGAGCGAGTCTCCAATGAAGACTGAAGGTTCTGGTACTGGTAAACGACTTATGTTGATTGACTCTGCTAATGCTCTGGCTAATGCAGTAGTGCTATCTTCTTGTGTAGCATCGGTTGCATGTTGCGGGTTAATAGTGGGTTGTGAAAAGTGAACTTCAGGCAAACTAACCAGGTAAGGTGCCGGTTCTTTCGGCTTTGACTTACTGTGTAGAAGGTCTGATATTTCTTCATCTGAAGTTGATTCTTGTTCGTAGACCTGTAGACGTGCTTTGGCGGCTCTCATTTTCTTGACAGTTTCTAAGCGTTCTATCTGCCTTCGCTTTTCCTCTAATGTCTTTCGTTTTTCAGCATTTTCTGCTTCTTGTTGTGCAAGTCTTTTTCTGTTTTCAGCTTCAAGATTTTCAAGCTCCCTTTGCTCACGCTCCATTTCTTGCATCACTTTCAAGGTAGCTTCAGTTGCAGCCAGTTCTGCTGCTGCTTCTTGTTTCTTTGCAGATGAATTACTCGAATGGCTTGAACGCGTGATTGCACTACCTGTACGTTTGGATCTGTGAGATGCTGAAGATTGGAACACCGAGCCAGCCTCACTCCAGTGAGTTGACCTTTTAGCTGGGTATTTACCACTTTCGCCTTCTTTAAGAATCTCTGCTGCTTGTTCTATTATCCTTACAGAAACAGCATGACATGTCTACTCGACGACGAGTGTCACTGTCAGGAGTGTCGTGACTGCGCAACTCGTGATAGGTTTGCTTTACTTCTCCTGAAGCATTTTGGACCCTTACAATGTGATCCTGTAAACTTGCAGTGCTAGGTGCATCGAGTGCTCTCTTAGCTAGTTTGGCAATAGCTTTCCATTTGTCATAATTAGTCTTAAAGCGAAACTGAAGCTTATTCACTCTTTCTTCGTGTAGAGCCTGGCCCTTTTCAGTAAGCTTTCTGTTTCTTTGGCTTTTTCTCAAAGCATCTTCTTCAACTACTTGACTTGTATTTGCCTCTTGCTGTGGGCTTGAGTCTACAGTTTCTTCATCAGGGCTTGCTTGATCCTGCAACTTTACAGCTTCACTTCCTTGGACTTCAGGCTCAGCCATTTCCCTACTTGAGCTAATGTATGTGTATTGACTTAAATTCAGATTACTTGTGAGTTTGTATAATTACCTAGATTATTTTAAAGCACTACGGGATGTAATACTATTTAACTTTAAATATGAACTCTGTTAGAATTAACTTTAAAAATGTGTGTAAACACCTTAAAGCAAATTATTTTCACCTTGTATGAAATAAAGAGAATTACCTTCAATGTCAAAAAAAAAAAAAAACAATATGCCTTGCTCTTTAAAAAAAATGCCTTAGTGCACCTTTAACTTGCACAATGAAGTGATTAGACTTGCAATTAAATCACCTTACAAAGAAATAAACATACAATTAAACTTAAACTTAATTGCAGACACATACACTTCAACCCTTTTTAGCACTTTAGAGTCCCTTTAAAAGTTAGCAGGATTAAACTACTTCTTAACATTTAAACTTGCTTAAATGTGTTACTTCTTTGTAGCTTCACCCCACGACACTTCTGGTCCCGGTTGCCACTTGTCGGGTTTCCGTGCACGCACGCAGTCCGTGATGTCTTTGATGCTTAACGATGTAACGAGCTGCTCGTTAAAGGCTCCGTTGCAACAGGCACCGCTCTCTTCTCCTCCAGCACGAAGCAGGCTGAGTTCTGACTGTTACTCCCCTCGAGTTTAATAAAGGCTCAAGTCATTCCTGGGTTTTCACGGGCATTTATTCGATGACGGGCATGTCTTTACATGTTCACTTGTTGCATTTCCAAATTGCCGTCAGAACTGGTATATAAATAAAACACAGAAAAACATAAATTAACCTTTAAATTCTTGACATACTTGTTGACAATATTAAACAGAATCACATAGAAACTAAGAAATAAAGCATACATTTGTGACATGTAAAATAATATATGAACTTGCTTGTTACAAACACCGTCACACCGTCGTGTAACACAAATAAATGACAAAGAAAAGAAAAATATATATACCTCATTGGCCGCATGAACCCGAGAGGGTAAACTTAGAAGGGTATTCGTCTTCACACTTCATCAACAACTTATATAACCTTTACAATCTTCCGTAGCTTTTAGAAAGCAGGCTCGCAAGCCGCAGCACATATCTCTCTTCTAGATCTTAGCGAGTGCACCCATACAGCGTCCCTATAACAACAAATTATAATTTCCGCACGGAACAAAAAAATAAGTTCCACCTTTTTCCTCAGAGTTTTTTCACAAAAGAAATAAACATGCAATTACTATTTATTGGCCATGAAACATAATTTCAATCATATGATTTTTAACCTCATGTATATTTATATTTTAATTGTGAACCATATTTAACAGAGATTTATGAATTGCCTTTGATTGCAGCTACACCCCGCAATAATACTATTTAAATACAGTTCTGTGTGAATGAATGGTGCAGTCGACGCGCAGTTTCGTTTAACATCTAACGCTGAAGCACGTGTGACGCTCGAGTTGTTTATTTGCCTATGAGGACCATGATGAGGACACGACTGCATAAACTTCCTCGAGACGCGCTTGATTCCTGCAGGCTTCATAGTGAGAGCGGCGCGGCCAGAGAAATTTTGGGCGCTGCGGCATATTACATATTATAAATAGTTTTTCAGCGTGAGAAATAAAATGTGTTGGCGGGAGAGCGTGACAAAAGACTGAAACGAGTGACTGTCACGCTCAATGCGTGACACTTGAGAGCCCTGCAACTTTCTATGTTACTTTCTCCCGCCCGCAAAAGTCCGCAAATAGACTTTTTTTTCTGTACCCCCAAATAGTTTCAAGTTAGCCTACATGTCACCACCACACAGCATAAATGCTCCTGATAAATGATTTGTTAATAAAGCATTAACACACAAACCACACTGTTATAACATAAAAGCAAGCAGGCTACTGCGTGCATGGTTTGGCATGACTAAATGCGCGCAAGTGCGCTCCCTTAATAATTCCTAAAAAGCTGACATCAGTTCATCGCGATCTCACACATCTCAGTTATTATCAATGAAGCTGCTGACTGCACAATGAATCTTTCAAAATATATACACGTTGTTTATTATAATTAGAGGATTTGCCAGCAAACAGAATTCACACACAGAGTGAGTGCATTACCGCCCGTGCCCGCACCAGGAACTCTGTCTAATCCGTATGGCCGTAAACATGGGCAGTCAATGCGCAACAAAGGTTTGTGAATTTCACAAATGGTTTTATTTGTTGTTAAAACATTCAACCACACAACACGCTCTTCCCGGCATCACTGGACAGCATACGTAGCCTACTAAAAAAATACATAGAAATAACATTTCGTACAGCTAACATCTGCTACAGCCGTATGGAAGTAAAATAATGTCAAATGTTTTTGAAACAAAAAGCATGTTGAATTGCACCAATTGAAAAAAAATATGCATTGCGTTATGCTTGTATTTTAATCCATTGTATTTTTAAGGCTTGCATTTTTATGGGCTGAAATTCAACATGGTTGAATATTTAAGCTGTGAATATTTCAATTAAAAACATTTCAAACACATTTTCAATATTAAAAATTCAATAATCCATATTCACCTTTCATATTTCACTTCCAAAATTTTCAAACTGTTTAAAAATACAACCTATAATATTCAACAGGCAATTTTCGGTCCATTTTATTTCGCCTTGAAAATTCGCTTCCACAAATTCAGTGGTTCAAATTCGACAGTAAATTCAACGTCGACATCCAGGAACTGCAGGAAAAGCAGTAGATTACCGATCATAATCTCCATCTGCTGTAGTCAGCTTTACTAGCAGGGGGTGCACGCGCGTGTTGACAAGCACCAAAGCAACAGGAGAGGCCTTCACAAAACGTAATTTGCTGAAATGGACAGAGCGATGAGTACGAGTTATAATTTATGTGTGTGGAAAAGGTTGATTAATACACAAAACACACGAGCGTTTACTCAAGTGTCTTATGAGACTTATTTTTACCCCCATGCAAAGTAAGGTAATTTGTCCACTCCAAAACTAAATTCTCTCGCCGTTGGCATTGATATTAAGTTTTAGTAAAACAACTGTAATACACTGAGACAGAGTGAATTGTTTGTTTTAGTCACTATGACGGAATACTAAATTGATGGCTGGGTTTTACATGATGGCAAAGGCAATTTTATTTAAATATAGCATCATTAAATACAACCAAATTACAATTATAAATTAAATTCAGCAATTATAAATTAAAAATTACATATCTACCATGATATCTATCTCTGTGTTATAACGTGAATTGTCTCCGCTATTATCCAGGGCTGCGTAGGCTACAGTAGGGGTATTTGTCATCTTATTTCATATCTTTTTGTCCATTTGGAGCGCGCGTCACATCACCTATTAGCGTCGCGCCTGCCACAAGATCTCTCACTGTTTACATGAACCAGACACTCCAATGAGAGCACATAAAGTGCAATACATCTCTTATTTACCATTTTTTCATCTTATCGTATATTTTATTCGCTCCTTTGCCCGTATCGGAGCGCGTCTCGTGGCTCTTACAAGCGTCGGGCCAGCCACACGATCTCTCACTGTTTTAATCTACCAGACACTCCGATTGATGCACGAAAACACAAAGCCAATGTAATCCTGCTCTTAGTTACCCTTCTGCCATCTTATCTTATATTTTATTTGCTTGTTTGTCCCATAGAGCGCGTTTCGTGGCGCGCCAGCCACAAGATCTCTCCCTATTACAGTTGCCTGATTCTCTGATTGACATTCTGAAGGAGAATGATTTTGACCACTCCATTACGTTTTGTTTTTTATAAAGCCTTTCTTTAAAGTGAATTTCGTTTTTAATAAATTGTACCTTAATTTCAATCATGACATATAGGCATAGGCATAGCAATAAAATCATGAAATTTTTGCATTGCACATTTCTCAGGCATGATAAATACATCAAGGTAGAAATGTCTAGCCTACTTTTAAACGAAACAATTCAAAACGAAAATAAATAGACTACTCTCAGGTAATGTAATCTGTATGAAATGAGCATTTCTCTCGGCGCGTTCACTACATACGAAGATGGCTCCAATACGACGCGCGCTCCATTATGGACAAAAAGAGCGAATAAAATAAGATGACAAATAGATAGGCTACATAAGAGCAAGTCAGGATTGCACTGTCTGTTTGCACATGTGCATCAATCGGAGTGTCTGGTAGATTAAAACAGTGAGAGATCGTGTGGCTGGCCCGACGCTAGTAAGAGCCACGAGACGCGCTCCAATACGGGCAAAGGAGCGAATAAAATATACGATAAGATGAAAAAATGGTAAATAAGAGATGGATTGCACTTTATGTGCTCTCATTGGAGTGTCTGGTTCATGTAAACATTGAGAGATCTTGTGGCAGGCGCGACGCTCATAGGTGACGTGACGCGCACTCCAAATGGACAAAAAGATATAAAATAAGATGACAAATACCCCTACTGTACGCAGCCCTGGACAATGACAATTCACGTTATAACACAGAGATGACCAGATATCATGGTACAGATGTAATTTTTAATTGCTGAATTTAATTTATAATTGTAATTTGGTTGTATTTAAAGGGATAGTTCACTTTGAAATTAATTTTTGATATGTTTTAGCTTACCTCCAGTGCATCCAAGATGTAGGTGTCTTTGTTTCCACAGTATCTTCAATTTTGATAATTTTAGGTAAAACCGTTGTTGTCTGTCAGTCATACAATGGAGGTGAAGGGGGTCCAACTCAAAGAGCAGTCAAAATTAAACATTATTTAATGACTCGTAAATGTAAGTACACATTGATGCCCTAAGACACGAAACGAGTGGTTTTTGTGAGAAAACGAACAGTATTTATATCTTTTTTAGCTCGTGTAAGCATATCCATGTCCAACTGATCTGAGAGCAGGGCGCTTCGGTCTGCGCATGCGTACAGCGTTCGCCGGAATGCCCCGGTTCAGGTTCAAATAAATAAGGTTGTGAAAAAAAATCAACGTTGTCTGTTGGTATATAGAAATCGTCTTCCATTGCGATCCTGTATATCTAAATATGTTTAGATCTTCACAGTGTAAGGTAAAACTTCCGAAATCTCTGCATAAACAATGAGTGACGTAAACACGCGCGAGGGAGCCCTTCCGGGGCATTCCGGCGAACGCTGTACGCATGCGCAGACCGAAGCGCCCTGCTCTCAGATCATTTGGACATGGATATGCTTACACGAGCTAAAAAAGATATAAATACTGTTCGTTTTCTCACAAAAACCACTCGTTTCGTGTCTTAGGGCATCAATGTGTACTTACATTTACGAGTCATTAAATAATGTTTAATTTTGACTGCTCTTTGAGTTGGACCCCCTTCACCTCCATTGTATGACTGACAGACAACAACGGTTTTACCTAAAATTATCAAAATTGAAGATACTGTGGAAACAAAGACACCTACATCTTGGATGCACTGGAGGTAAGCTAAAACATATCAAAAATTAATTTCAAAGTGAACTATCCCTTTAATGATGCTATATTTAAATAAAATTGCCTTTGCCAAAACCCAGCCATCAATTTAGTATTCCGTCATAGTGACTAAAACAAACAATTCACTCTGTCTCAGTGTATTACAGTTGTTTTACTAAAACTTAATATCAATGCCAACGGCGAGAGAATTTAGTTTTGCAGTGGACAAATCACCTTACTTTGCACGGGGGTAAAAATAAGTCTCATAAGACACTTGAGTAAACGCTCGTGTGTTTTGTGTCTTAATCAACCTTTTCCATACACATATAAATTAACTCCGTTCTGTCCATTTCAGCAAATGACATTTTGCGAAGGCCTCTCCTGTTGCTTTGGTGCTTGTCAACACGCGCGTGCACCCCCTGCTGGTAAAGCTGACTACAGCAGATGGAGATTATGATCGTAATCTACTGTAATCTACTGCTTTTCCTGCAGTTCCTGGATGTCGACGTTGAATTTACTGTCGAATTTTAACCACTGAATTTGTGGAAGCGAATTTTCAAGGCGAAATAAAATGGACCGAAAATTGCCTGTTGAATATTATAGGTTGTATTTTTAAACAGTTTGAAAATTTTGGAAGTGAAATATGAAAGGTGAATATGGATTATTGAATTTTTAATATTGAAAATGTGTTTGAAATGTTTTTAATTGAAATATTCACAGCTTAAATATTCAACCATGTTGAATTTCAGCCCATAAAAATGCAAGCCTTAAAAATACAATGGATTAAAATACAAGCATGGTTAACGCAATGCATATTTTTTTTCAATTGGTGCAATTCAACATGCTTTTTGTTTCAAAAACATTTGACATTTTTTTACTTCCATACAGCCGCCTACGGGACCAACGCTACTTCCGCTAACGTTACTTCCTTAGCAGCAAGGCACGCAGTAATGGCGGCACTGCTTTACTTCCGTGTTTCGCCGGATTTGTGTATAGCGGCTAATGAATCTGAAGTCTCGCACATTTACCAAAAATAGTTACTTCCACATTGCAAAATCAGTTGAATATATGTTCTTTACTATATTGGGGTCATTCTACAGAAACGTCCACTTTTGGTATGGCAAGCTGTCTTAAAATGTATTTATTTTTCTAACATTTAAACTTACACCACATTATTAGATTACCCTTTGACTTTATGAATATGCATAAATTACATCTTAATGATTTTTTATATTTTTTGTGCATTTATTTAAAGATCGCATGTACCATTTTTTTTTTGTCACTGGTGTTACCTTACTTCTTTGGCAATATTAAATATTTTTATGAAATATTATTTCAATTTTTTTTCAGCACATGTAGTCAGAGTAACCAAAAAATAACAATAATGCAACAAATAAGGAGATTATGTTTTATTTATTTTAATCAGGTTTGTTAAAAGTGTGCTTGAATGAGGTTAGTTCATTTGTGCAACCTTGTATTTGCTATAATAATGACAATATTTGAAAACCAGTTAAAATCAAGTAATGATGCAATCCTTTAAATCTTAACTTTTGAGTGTAGCAGAATTAAATGGATGTAAAATTATTATCATGTCACATATGGCATTGTATTTAATGTGACTGAAAAAAAAGACGGTAACACCAGTGACACAATGAATCACCAATGACATGCATAAAACCAAATATCATCATTCTTCAACTATAATTAAGTAGATGAGACTAAATTGTTACATTTGGCATATAATCTAAATGAATAGCTTTGAGTAAAGTTTATCTATAAATTGGAGTCACTGGTGTTACTGGTGTTACCCATAAGAAAGGTGACACCAGTGACAGTAACACCAGTGACAATTTTCATGAAAAATTAATTTTACAAAATGGCTGCTGCAAGGTTTCAAACCACATGTTGTCAATCATGGTATACTAACTAAATTAAGTAGTTTAATCCATTTGTGTTCTCATTTTTTTACATTACCTAACAATAAATTAGGTCATACCAGTGATTTCAACTAAAAGCTTCATATGAAATCATGAGATAAATGAGAATATTTCTGAGAACTGAAAAGAGACAGAGGATTTATTATGGGCTTTTCTTCATACACTGATAAAAATAATCTGCTTGATTTACTTAAAAAATATAATGAATTTTTTTGCATAATTTTATTACGTAGATCCAACAAGACTAGTCTTTGTAGAAACTACTTAAGTTTTCTGTTTGTTGAAATAAAATTTTCACATAAAGTTAACTTAATTTTAGCATTGCTCTAGTCATTTGTGTGTGTGTGTGATCTACATAACTTTAAGAGTTCTAAATGTGTATTTTTTATTGAATCCAACTTAATTTTTAAATTTTCATATTACATATTTCAAGTGGGATCTACTTTGTTTTAAAAAAATTGTTAGTGTATTTTAAAGTTACATGTACTCAAATTTTCTAATTAGCAACTTAGTATTTCTACTGAAAGTAGAAATGCAAATAGTTATTTTTTACTACTATTTACTTCAAGATATGCATGCTGTGGCCAAGGGTTAACCTTAATATGAAATGGACATCTGTCAGCCTCAACCTACCAACCGGATGTTTAACTATATTTCAACACTTTCTAAAGCCTTTTCAATAAAAATAAAAATAAACATTTACAGAATATTTTCAGAATATATTTATTTATTTACAATTGTGTTTTTCAGTCATGTACATTTAACATACTCTAAAACTTTAAAGGAACACGCCGACTTTTTGGGACTTTGGCTTATTCACCGTATCCCCCAGAGTTAGAGAAGTCCATACATACCCTTCTCATCTCCGTGCGTGCCGTAACTCTGTCTGACGCACCCACCCCTAGCCTAGCTTAGCACAAAGACGGAAGTAAATGGCTCCAGCTAGCACACAGCCAGACAGAGTTACGGCAAGCACAGAGATGAAAAGGGTATGTATGGACTTATCTAACTCTGAGGGATACGGTGAATAAGCTAAAGTCCCAAACAGTCGGCGTGTTCCTTTAAAACAACACGCTCAGAAATATGATCCCTGTGTGAAAATGGAGATCTTCTAAGATACCTATATTTCAGTTTCTTTGGGTTTCTATTGAAATAAGTTCACATTGTGCAATATATTTTCCACGTTTCTGACTTCTTAACTGTCATCTTTCCTTTAACTGCACCTTAAACATTAACAGACTCACAAACATGGTCCCTATATAAAATAGTATTAATGTAACTTGAGAAAGTGCATTGAACAAACCTGAGAAATTGTACAGTAAAACTTTAACAGAGGGACCTAACTCAAACCCTCTACCTTCAACAATGTCTGTATTTTTTTTAGGCCAGTAAGCTGATCTTGAGATCGTGGATTTTGGAGGACATGTTTTTGTTAACATCCTCCAGCTCCAGGAAGATCTTCTGAAATACTTCAAAGGTGTATTTCAGTTTCTTTGGATAGCTTAGTTCCAAGGCATAAATTAGGCCCATAAGGTAGGTGCAAGCATGTGCTACACTGGGAATTCCAAAAAGGACCTCTGCTCCCTCGATGGCTATTCCAGCTTGCTTCTCGAGACCTCCATCCCTAGCTTTGCTGACCACAAAGATATTGAGCACAAATGAAGTGATGGCCTCTTGGATGGCTGCAGAATCGTCGTCATCACAAACCTGTGAAATATACCAGAGAGAATTTAACCTACTGTTTGTTTGCTAATGTAAAGAATGCATATAGCTCTTAGCCCTGAACAGAAATCTGGGTGGGATTACGTGGTTGCTGTGGTAGTTTTGTTCTATATACTTATGTACAATTTGTGCCCGAACGGCACTCAAACTCGTTTCCACTTTCCGTTTTGGAAATAGTAATGCGTTAGATTACTCGTGACTGAAAAAAGTGTTCAGATTACAGTAACGCGTTACCGGCATCACTGGTCATGAGTAGGTGTATACATATATATACACACACATATATGTATAAGTGCACTGTAAAACTTTTTATATAAATCAAGAAAAACATTTGAAAATCTTTCAGTATAGATACATATGCAGAAATATAATTTCTTTACCCGGTAGTCCTTGATTAATTCCTCTGTCTTTTCACCAAGGTAGAGAATGAGGCCTCTGATCAGGTCAAGTCAGGTTCAGCTTTTATCAAAAGATGTGACTTTAAAATGGTGGAAGTAAACTAATTAAGTATTTTTAGCTAATGTAACTGCCACCATGGGATCAACAAAAATAGATTACCAAGGCAATGGGAACTAATGCAATGGCAGACTTTGAGCAGCCTGCAATGTATGGTGCATACACGTTATAAATTAAGTCACTTTTTTTAAGAAATTTTTGACAGGACTATAAATTTGCAACAACAAAAAAAATGCACACAAAAAACAGGACAACTTGAACTTTGCCATTTGAAATGAAAAAAACTTTTTGTCTGGCCCATGAGCTAACTGAGTTATTATAACTTTACCCCCAGTTTCCTCACTACAATAAACCAATTTATTGAAAGTTACATACCTTTATCCAGTGTAGCCTACTTGTCAGGAGAATCACCTGTTAAGGACACAGTGTTATGGTTAGTAACTGACCAATGCAAGAAACCAAAAACATAGCAAATAATTTAACTACAACTATAGCCTAATTAAAAATAGTTTCACATTTTATTCTCTCCACAAACACTGCTGATCAGACAGCAAATTGTCTTCAGTTTCAGTTGAAATGTTACTTTGGGTTTGATTTCCCTCTTAGCTCAGATGGGAAAGTGTGCAGGGAACCGCGTCATGCAGAAGGCGGGACTATGGTCACGTAAGATGATTGACAGCTGTAAACCCCTAATGAGCGCTCTAACCGTAACAATAGACCGTACAAACTACCTTAACAACGCAAACCATGAAGAAAAACTGATAGCGCGCTATAAAAATATCGATTTAGTTTTCAAACTAAATCGATATTTCTAAAAATGCACGCACGTTTGGACTAAGAGTCCTAACGACGCTGTCAATTGCATCTATGTGAACACAAATAAATTATTATGATATTATAAAAATTATTTGCACTATTTGACAAAAAAAATAAGAAATGAATGTCACTGCAACTCAGTTTTGTCTTTTAGTGGCCAAATATTCACGCTGGAGTCTTAAATCTTTCTAATATGATACTCAGTTTTTAGATCAAGTAAAATATGTTTTAACGTGCAGTGAATTTTAAACAATATAGGGCTGTCAGCGATCTTTTTATAGGTAATGTTGTCAGACACTTAGAATAATAATCTGAGCATGTCAGTGGCAAAACAACCAGGTTTTGTGGATGTTAATTAAAAGTACGCAATTGCCCATATAACGTATATGCCTATAGGGCTGTTAATTATTTCGCCTCTGCAGACTGAAGCGGTCTAAGCCTAATAGGCCTACTAGACCGATTTCAAAGATTTTTGTTCCCATCAGTCACTTAAACACAAATACATATTTTTTAAAGAATAAAATAGGGAGGTTGGAAAAAAAACTAACGATGTTAATACCCTACATTATTCATGGCTGCTCTAAAAATCCACGTGCTTACACTAACGTTACATCCCTTTTATTGCTGGATTCTAACGTTAGCTTTAAATTACACTAGAAAAAACTTTTTTATCGCCACTTGCAAAGTTTAAATTAATGTTAGGCTACACAACATTATAGCCATGCCAGCGTTGCCACATGGTAATTAACGGTAGCCTAATTAGAAAATCCATGTACAACAACGCTATCTTCAAATTACATTTAAAGCCTAATTTTTGTATAACAATTCGAAAACTGAAAAGAATGTACAAACCCAAGTAACATTAACTGTTAGCCTACTTTGCTAACTTTATTCTTACCTTAGGTTCAGTCCTCGTGTACCTCTTCGTTTGGAATGCAAGGGGTTTCCAGACCAACAAAGCAGGAAGGGGAGTATTTTTTTGCACTGAGTAAATTAAACAAGGTATTGCTTGTTGTGTGTGTGTACCTAAAAAGATTGGCTGGGATTACTTAGATTAATTTTGTAAAGGAAAAGAATGTACATTGTCTTGTGTTTTGAACAAATGCAGATGAATTCAAAAACAGATATATTATGTAAAGATACAAACGTAACATTTTATTGTTAATATCACACATTTTAATTACATAACATTTACATTCACTCAGATTTATTTTTTTCAGTGTAGAAATTCAGGAAATTGGAAGAAGGAAGTCAAGTGATGTCATCAGTGTAATTTTATTTCAAAATAAGAGATTTTTGTTTAACGGTAACACCAGTGACACAACTCCAGGGGACCACTACTTTCATTATACATTTTATAATATTTATCTGCATTTCGTTTTTTATGTCATTTACATAATATATTAGATAGTTATGTATACATCATTGTATTTTAAATGGTGTAAAAACCTGTTATTGACCTCAAAATAAAGCATTTTCCCTCTGTACATGACTGTGGGGACGAGCACTTCTGTGGTGTTTGGAATTCTATATAATTAATAAAAAATAAAATATTGCCACTTGATGACTCAAGAAGGTGTAATTGTTCAAATTGCATATTGTTTTATTTTAAAATGTAAAGAAATTGTAACTCTAAAGTGTTATTTTAAGTGTAATATTTCTGTAAAGGCTAGGGACAGAAAAATGGACATTTCCGTAGAATGACCCATTGACTTTATTTAAATGATATTTTTTCCTTTATTTATGAAAAATAAAAGCATTTTAGACAAATTAAGTTATATTGTTTAAAAATGTGTTGGCTTAACTTCCAGAAATTCATAATACATAAAACATGTATTTTGCTCAAAATTATTGTATCAGGTGATGAAATTTAACAGTAGCACAAAAGTAAACAGTGCAACAGGTGGTATTCTGCAAAGCAAATTGACATAAGATTTAAAGATAAGCTACTGTTTTATTTTGATGCAAATGTTAACATGGCTCAAATATTTATTTAAATGTCACAAATGCCTAAATCAATTTGAATGAAAAAAAAAATGTCGGAGTGTAATATGTCAAGTGGAACAGGACACTTTTTTTTAATTGAAAGAATTTCCTCATCATTCAACTTCCACATCATACTGTGAAAGAACTGAATCGGAGGGATGTCTAATCAAAAACTGCAACATAACAGAATATGAAAGTGGTTTAATTTTCTTAGATTGATTCAAGTTTATTAAAAATCCATATGAATTTCAATCAGTGATAATTACTGCAATGTTTAAACATAGTTATTGAAGATTTTTACAACGTTTTATTGAGTAAAAATCTATAATGGCTCTGAAAAAGGACTATGAAATGATGTAAGGAGTTAGGTGATATGAAGATGTCATGTTTTGTGAATTATCATTGCCCATAAAGTCTCACTCCCAGGAAATTCAATGTGATATTATATTGTCTGTGTCCCTGTGTAATGTCTAAGAGGGATACTGGCATCGTACCAAATGTCAGCTTTGTAAAGCCTTAAAACGAGTTATTTGATCAGGATGTAAACAAACAGGCTAACCTCTTTAGTAGCATCAGTGTAATCTACTGTGGCAGCAGAAAAGTGAGAAGCCTGCATTGAGTTTATACTTTTATTGAAGGAAAGTTTCTTGACCTTACAATATTATCAGCACCACCAACAAATGATCAGCAGCACATTAGACCAGTTCAATGTAACACGTGTTGACACCGTTTTCATTATGCATGCATGATGTCACAGATTTGACACAGATTTGTCAAATTAAGCTAAATTCCCCTGCAGGGATTCTGTAACTTTGAATCTGTCAGTGTTCATAACAGAGGGTATTTTGTTATTTGTGTCTGTCTTCTGTCATACAAAGTACTCAAAGATGACAACAATAATAACAAGCAAGATCTTAAATTTCGGTAACACTTTATTTTACGACCCGCAAACAACTGGGTAAGTACACTGAAATTACGGTGTACGTTTCTGTAATTATAGTGTACTTCCGTGTAGGTATAAGGGAACAATATGTTAATTTTGGGGTAATAAGGGGGTAACAAGCAGATATACAACCTGTAAATAAATTCGCAAGTAGACTGAAATTACGATGTACGTTTCTGTAATTATAGTGTACTTCCGTGTAGGTATAAGGGAACAATATGTTAAGTTTGGGGTAATAAGGGGGTAACAAGCAGATATACAAGCAAATTATTTAATTAGTTAAAAAATAACAGGTACCTATTCTTTTAATATATACCAGGCAAAAATTGTACGTCTGTTGTTAATAAAATGTATCACATTTCTTGCAAAATTAGTTATTTTGCAATGTTACATGGTAATTTTGACATCTGTGGGTTTGAAATTAAACATACATATATATATATATATATATATATATATATATATATACTATGATAAAAATCTAATTTAATAGCTTTTCTTACTAGATTACATAATGTTAAATCAAAATAATTATTTACTGTTATGATTTTAATTTTGACTGTACCATGTGGTAATTAGTACTTACCTTATCCCACTGAACGACACTTAAATGTCAGGGCAAATATACTGTGTAATTAAAACTTTTTTTGTTGTTTTGTTTTCTTGATAACAGTACCGTTCTCTGTAATTACAGTGCAAATAGTGTTGTTTCGTATTGCTACATAGTAAGTGGTGCTTGTTACCGCCTTGTTCAGTGTAGTTACAGGGTAAGTGTAACTCCTGCGGGCTGTAAATTAAAGTGGTGCTTGTTACCCCCCTTGTTCAGTGTAGTTACAGGGTAAGTGTAACTCCTGCGGGCTGTAAATTAAAGTGGTGCTTGTTACCCCCCTTGTTCTGTGTAGTTACAGGGTAAGTGTACTGAATATACAATAAAGGATCCCATTTAATTTCTGACTTTTATTGTAAAAAAAATAAAATAATTCAAAACACTTTTTCATCATAATAAAAAATTGTCTTTTCTACAGTATACTCAAACACCAAAGTAACAATTTATTATCCCCCACCCCCCTATTTGCTTCTCTTGCTTTTCTTCTTCCTTTTCTTGCTCTTCATTTTCTTAAATTCCACAGGGGACTCTGAAGTTGAGCAGTTGGAGTCCCATTGGTCTTGGTGCACTGCAAAAATATGACAAAAGTAATAATAATAATAATAATATTATTTTTTTATAATAAAAAAATAAAGAAATATAAACATTCCTATACTTGTGATTACAGGTGGCAATAGCACCAGACGGGGAACAGTTTTCTGTTCCTGCATACACCCCAGGGACAACTGTGTTTTCTCTGTTGAACTTTTGGTGATTTGCGTTATTTATTTAAGATTATTTATGTTCTGTTTACAGTTTGTAGTGTTGATGTAATTCCAACATTGTGATTGTTTATTATTAAACTTGTTTGAATAAATATTTTCGGTTTAATTGTGCTACTGTCTTTTTTTTGTTTTGTTTTTTCCAAGTACTAATTTTGAAAATTGTTGATAATGCTAATGGTTAAGTTAGGTTTTTCTGTTTCAGCATAATGGTTTAATGTTGTATTTACCCTGTAACTACACAGAACAAGGGGGGTAACAAGCACCACTTTAATTTACAGCCCGCAGGAGTTACACTTACCCTGTAACTACACTGAACAAGGGGGTAACAAGCACCACTTACTATGTAGCAATACGAAACAACACTATTTGCACTGTAATTACAGAGAACGGTACTGTTATCAAGAAAACAAAACAACAAAAAAAGTTTTAATTACACAGTATATTTGCCCTGACATTTAAGTGTCGTTCAGTGGGATAAGGTAATTACCACATGGTACAGTCTAAATTAAAATCATAACAGAAAATAATTATTTTGATTTAACATTATGTAATCTAGTAAGAAAAGCCAATAAATAAGATTTTTATCATAGTATATATATATATATATATATATATATATATATATATATATGTATGTTTAATTTCAAACCCACAGATGTCAAAATTACCATGTAACATTGCACAATAACTTATTTTGCGAGAAATGTGATACATTTTATTAACAACAGACGTACAATTTTTGCCTGGTATATAGCCTATTAAAAGAATAGGTACCTGTTATTTTTTAACTAATTAAATAATTTGCTTGTATATCTGCTTGTTACCCCCTTATTACCCCAAACTTAACATATTGTTCCCTTATACCTACACGGAAGTACACTATAATTACAGAAACGTACATCGTAATTTCAGTCTACTTGCGAATTTATTTGCAGGTTGTATATGCTTGTTACCCCCTTATTACCCCAAAATTAACATATTGTTCCCTTATACCTACACGGAAGTACACTATAATTACAGAAACGTACACCGTAATTTCAGTGTACTTACCCAGTTGTTTGCGGGTCGTAAAATAAAGTGTTACCTAAATTTCTTAAAGATTTCCTTGTCTAATGTTTTTAGTTATCCAAAATGACACATACTGTATACACCATACAAAATGTGAAGCAGGCATAAACAAATACATTTTTTTTTCCATTTTTTTTTCAGGAAAAGCTTATGTTGCCCAACCCAGTTTCATATAGCTAGTTGAACTTTAGACAGTGCAATGTTTTTTTTTGTTAGTTTTTTCTGCTGTTTGTTTGTTTGTTTTTTTGCCATAAGCTTATTTCAGCCACCTGTGCAAATCAAATAATAAAAATGTTTTAATATATTTTGTTCCCCACAAATATTATGCAATAAGTGTTGTTGTTTATGCAAGAAGCAAAACAATTCCTGAGGTGTTTAACACTTTTCTTGCAGGTGTTTCTTGCATACACAATGTTCATACTGTAAGAGCAAAAATATTCTTTTCGAGAGACTGAGTATGAGAAATAGTCGCAAATGCGAGAAATAAGGTCAGAATTGCGTGATATAAACTCACAATTCTGACTTTCTCAGAATTGAAAGTTTATATCTTGCAATTCTCACTTTATAACATGTAATCGAGTTATAAAGTCAGAATTGTGAGATATAAACGCAATTCTGAGAAATAGTCAGAATTGCATGATATAAAGTCAGTGTAACGTTGTGGCAGGAATGAAGCGGAGAGCGAATCCAAATGCAAGCACTATTTTAATAATAATAATAATAATAATAATAATAATAATAATAATAATACAAAAAGGTAATCCAGGGTAAACAAAGAAACTCAGAACAAGAACAAGGAGACAGCTACAAGCAACAGCAAACAACGACCGACAAACAACAACTGAAGCGCAGGGGTTTAAATACACATGCAAACAAGCTAAACAAGATAACAAGGGGGCGTGGCTAATCAGAAACACATAGGAACAATGATCAGACAATTAAAAAGACACATGGCAAACAGGGAATCACATGACAGACAAGAACAAGGAACAAGACTTGGTCGTGAAGCATGGGCGACCAGGGCGGAGCAGGATCTGCAGACGACCAGGGCGGAGCAGGATGAGGCGGAGACCATGGTGGAGCAGGATGCGCAGACGACCAGGGCGGAGCAGGATGAGGCGGAGACCATGGCGGAGCAGGATGCGCAGACGACCAGGGCGGAGCAGGATGCGCAGGCAGCCAGGGCGATGAAGACCCTTCGGGCGGCCACGGCGGTGAAGACCCTTCGGGCGGCCACGGCGGAGCAGGCAGTGCCGCGACCAGGGAGGAGACGACTCTTCAGGCGGCCAGGGAGGAGAGGACCCTTCAGGCAGCCAGGGAGGACCAGATAGTTCAGGTGGCCAGGGTGGAGCAGGCAGTTCAGGCGGCCATGGCGGCGTGGCCTTCATGGTCCCATCAGGGGACCTACTGCCCCCCCCCCCTCCCCTCCCAAATTTTCTTGGGGGCAGCTATGGGGTTATGGACCGGTTCAGGAACAGACAGAACAGACACCGGTTTGGGAACAGGAACAAACACCGGCTCGAGAACAGGAACAGACACCGGCTCGGGAACAGGAACAGACACCAGCTCAGCCATCCTGTCCGGAGACACTGGCTCGGCAGCGACCGTCTTGTCCAGAGACAATGGCTCGGCAGACGTGGCGTAAACAGTCTCTGGATTGGCAGATGTGACGTGAACAGGCTCGACGGCGGCCATCTTGTCCAGAGACACTGGCGCGGCAGACGTGACATGAACGGTCTCTGGCTCGGCAGACGTGACGTCATGCGTAGGCTCGGCAGGGCTGACGTGGTGCTCAAGCTCGGCAGGGCTGACGTGAAGACCAGGCTCGGCAGGGCTGACGTGAAGCGCAGACTCGGCAGGGCTGACGTGAAGAAGCTCAGGCATGTCGTGAAGAAGCTCAGGCATGTCATGAAGATGCTCAGGCGTCTGGAGAGTGCCTCTCTCCAGTCCAGACCGCAGAGATCGGGGAGCTCCATCGGGTCGACCTCCTTAGCCCCCAGCCGGTAACACATCTTAATCGCCTCATCAACCAGAGAGCAGGAGGCAGCTAGAGGAACAAACTCCCAGGTGTACTGGAACAGATCGAGGCTATCCCGGGCCTAGGCCGCAATCTGTCTAGTGATGTTACGTCTGACACCGACGCTCCGAAGCTTGCTTCAAACTCGAACGGTCCTTGCAATGAACCACTGCTTCGGAGCTTGTATCATTACGTCACTAGTCATGTGAAAATGACGTCTGAAGCAAACACACTGGTTCACTCCTGTAGTGAACCACCTGACTGCTTTGACAGCCCAATCCAGTGTTGACAGGTTTGAAACCTGGCGGCAGTATTTCTTATAAAAGTGAAGCCAAACCATGGCAACACCGTGGGCTGTAGTAGTCGGTGTTTGGATTTGCGTTATTGTTGAGGAGAGTGGATTGAGTTTATTTCAGATGGAGCCAGCGAGAAAGAGAAGTCGTTCCCAAGTTTGGGAACACTTTAAACGTATTTCCCTGAATAAGGTTAGTTCTTTGACACATTGCATTCAAATATTTTTACATATGTAGGGAATGATTTGGAGCACTAGTACAATGGATTGCTTTTACGTCATATGTGCTAACATCTGCACACATCTGTTTAACTCTGCATTTACTAAATTAGCACTGTGCTGGTTCACACTGACTGATTTAAATTATTTCCATTACACGAGAGTAGATGTTAAAACTTCATGCTGATTTGTACTCGGCTTTCGCCAAGATAAGCAAAACTAAGACGTAGCTTTACAGTAAACTATGATCCTCCATCAAGTTACGCTTCTTTCCATATGGTTGTGTGACTCCCCTTCTGTCCGGCGTTAACAGCTGCAGTGTAAAGGCAAGGCAAGGCAAGTTTATTTATATAGCACATGTCATACACAATGGTAATTCATGTGATATTTGCTTACATTGATAGACATCTTTAAAAAGAGCAGCTACGCCCCCGCCTCTCTTTACCGCTCTGCAAACACTCATAAAAGTAAAGTTAGGAGGGGATGTTTCATTGAGGACTGTTGCACTGCAGCTGTCTTCTAGCCAAGTTTCATTTAGAAACATAAAGTCCAGGTTGTATGTGGTTATTAAGTCGTTGACTAGAAGTGATTCATTTTTAAGTGAGCGGATGTTTAAAAGTGCTAACTTAACAGTCTTACTTTTTGTCCCCACAGCGATCTTAGTTTGCCGTGTGATAGGCACCAGATTAGATGGGTTTGCTGTATGGCTTTTGAAGGCCTTAGATTTTCTATCATGTAATTGAACAGCAATAGAGAAAGATACAGGCACACTGGGTTCCCGCTTGTTTTGTAAACATTTAAGAAAGTTACTGTTGTCATAGCGGGGACCCGACATATATCACTGAGAGTTGGTATCAGTTGTTTTTGGTTCACCACGAGCCGCTGGAGGATGGTGTGGGCCCTGGCGCTGTGGCAGAGGCCGAAGAGCTCTCACAGGAGGAGGAGGAGGGCGAGCTGGGCCCGCAGGCTTTGGTGGTTGTGGGGCCTGCCGTTTTTTGGTTGACATCTGGGAGCTTGCAGCAAAAGAGTGGGATAGTTTGGTTCCAGCATACACCAGTTGTTCCATTTTCTCTGAGAAGCACAGAAGTGGAGTTGCTGGAGAGAGGGATAACGTGTCTGGTGAGAGGGGCTGTTGTTCTGGTGTTATCGGAGGCTGTAATATGCTGTCCTGTATTCCCTGGCTGTTTTCCAGAAAGTCGTCCTTGGGTGCTGAATCTTCTAGCAGTTCTAATATGTCACAGTCTGTTTGTGGTGAGCTCTGTGAGCAGGGCTCAGCTGAGATTGTGTCCGTGAGCAGAGGTTGTTGTGGCTGAGTGGTGTTATCATTGTCCTTGTGTGATGTGTCGGCCGCATGTCCATTCAGGTGCATAAGTGAAGTCCTGTGGTCATTCATACTGTGTCCAGGTGTGTGTGTGCCATTCAGGTTGAGTGGATTGGCACACACTGCAGAAGGATAATGGAGGGAGAAGTAGATATTGTCCTTTAGCACTCTTGAGCCAAGTTTGTTTGGGTGGAGCCCATCCTGTTGAAACAGTTGCCTCTGACTCCAGAAAAGATTGAAGTTGTCAATGAAGTTCACTCCTTTTATATTGCAGGTTTTTTTGCAGCCATGTGTTAAGCCCAAGCAACCGTGAAAACCTGTTTGTTCCTCTTGCTGGGAGTGGTCCACTGATGAATGTCTGAACTTTCAGTCTTTTAAGTGTTTCAAAAAGTTCCTTGAAATCCTTCTTAAGGAGTTCTGACTGCTCTTTATGAATATCATTCTTCCCCACATGAACAATGAGTCGATTTGCAGTCTTATTTTTCATCAGGATGTTCTGAAGTTTACATCAGAAGACGTTGCTTGTGGAAGGCAGCATGTAGTTGTGTCCCTGCTAATAATGTTTCTGATTATCGAGTCACCCACTATCAGAGTCCTGGGCTCGGCTGCGCTCTGAGCTGAGTGCCGCTGTCTGCTCGACCTTGAGCGCCAGTTAGCATTAGTGTTAGCTACTGGCTTATTCATTCTGTGTTCAATCACATTCATTACATTCAGGGATTCCTCATTCATTAATACTTCAAATCTGTTCTCAAGATGTATAGGCGGTGGTAGGAGACCAGTGTTTGCAATCCTTGTCAGAGCCGTATCTGGGGTAGAGGATGCTACTGCGGCAATGTGTGATGCTCGTGACAATCTGATGTCTCGAGTGCCTTTGGGTCTCGCTCCCTGTTTGTGCCATCGATTTGTAAGTCGATCGGCTTGTTTCTCTACACTCAGTATAGCCTGTCGAGGAGCACTAGATTCATGGGACTCACCGGCTGTATGCTGAGGGCGTCCATGATGAAGCTCTGTTGTGTGTTCCGTCTGGTTTGGTGGTCCCACAAGTAACTTTGTTTCAAGAACTGCAATCCTTTGTAAAAGTCTCTGGCAGTTAGTGCAGCAAGTAGATTCCAGAAGAGGCATTTTCTCTTATCCTTATGAATGTAGGGAGTTGTGTTTTCTCTTCCCCGGAATGTAAGCTTTCAGTGGGAGGCTGGTCGGAGAAAAGAATTCTGCTTTTTTCTAGTAATCAAGCGTTTGAGCACTGTACTGATTTGCTGAAGTTAAAATTAGGTGATAAAAGGAAATAAAATATAAAAATATAAACGATAGAGCAATAAAAAATATAAAAGCGATAGAGCAAAGCGCGGAGCAGTAAGCAAGAGCGTCCGAACAGTAGCTGAGCAGGCAGTAGTCAGGCAGTAGCTGAGCAGGCAATTAGCAGGAAGTAGTGTACTTGGCGCGTCAGCACACGCGGCGGCTGCGACTACAGGACCAGCACGACAACCGTCTGGATTGAGCCGAGTAGGGGACATCTCTAGGGTCTTCAAGTGGGCACCTTCCATCCTCAGTGTTACGTAGACCAGCCCAGG
Source organism: Tiaroga cobitis (assembly GCA_030578255.1). Taxonomy (NCBI): domain Eukaryota; kingdom Metazoa; phylum Chordata; class Actinopteri; order Cypriniformes; family Leuciscidae; genus Tiaroga; species Tiaroga cobitis. The sequence goes on along the minus strand of CM060591.1, from coordinate 30,189,955 downwards.
ACATCTCAAGAGGGCTCGACAGTGACTCTGGCGTCCCAGAGTCACCCCCCTCCGTCCCCCACTCAACTCAACCCAGCTTACTGACCTCTACATCCCTCCTGCTGCTGAGACCTAACCACAATCTCACAATCTCTCCGCAACCCAACCATACGCGCCAACCCGTTTGACTAAGGCTGTCGAGCCCCACTGGTGCGTTAAAGCAGTTTCAGTGGCAACGGTTCCATATGGCATACCACATACCACAAAACACTATATCTGTCCCTAGCAGCTTCCAGTTGTCCTGGGTGAGAATTGGTGTTAACACCTTTTCTTGGTGGTTGCTCGCCTGGGCGGAGGAATATTGTCTTCTGTGTGTAATGTTTTGCTAGAACAGGCGGCAACTTATTGGTCATACTACGGTTGCCTTCCAATGCTAAAGACAAACATCGCATTACTTGGTCATGGCGACCTTGGCTTAGAGCCACCTTACATCCTGTCAAAATGTGCCTTAATGTGGCAGGTGATGAACACAAAGGACAAGAGGGATCCTCTCCTACCCAGAGGTTTAGGTTCTGCGGTGATGGGAGAACATCATATGTTGACCTAATAAGAAAACTGATCCTACTCTCTTCCATTGACCAAAGGTCTTGCCAGCCCATCTTGCGTTGTTCCACACTCTCCCATCTCATCCACTCTCCCTGAGTGGAAATGGCCTTCATACACCTCATCCTCTCCTCCTGCTTTCACACCTCGTTGACTACCAGCTTCCTCCTTTGAGCTGGGCCTGCCTTGTGCCATTTAGGAGGAGCTAAACTGAGCCCAAAACCCCCTCTTCCATGCTGTACCTGTCCCACGATATCCCCAATTTGAAGGTCAGCCTTTGCCTCTACTACAGATTTCTTTGCTGACCACTTTCTACCAGTTTTTAACACGGGGGCTGCCTCCCTTACACATTTGTCACGCGACTCTACTAAGGTCATTTCCAGTCTGACCTTGGCACACTTAAACTCCTCGGTTAAAGCAGAGACTGGCAGCTGCAATATTACTTTACTATAAAGTCCCACTCTGCTGAGGCAGCGTAGAACTCCCAACCATTTCCTGATGCATGAACTTATTAACGCTTCCAGCTTATCCACTGTTGTCAAAGAAACCTCGTACACAGTCAGTGGCCACAGCAACCTCGGCAGTAGACCAAACTGAAAGCACCAGAGTTTTAGTTTGCCTGGTAGAGCACAGCTGTTTATGCTCTTCAACCCTTCCACTGCTTGTCATCTAACTTCTCCCACTCGAACTGTGTCCTTTAGATCCCCATCGTACCATCTCCCAAGACTCTTCACTGGTTTCTCAGAAACTGTTGGTATTGCCTCACCATTAATGAAGAATGTTTTATCTAATACCTTTCCTTTAACTATTGAGATGCTCCTTGATTTAGAGGGCTTAAATTGCATTCGTGCCCATTCAATATTATCTGTTAACTTCCCCAATAACCGATTAGTGCAGGCTACTGTTGTAGTCATGGTTGTCATGTCATCCATGTATGCTCTTGTGGCCAGGCTGGTGGTGGCACTAAAAGAGGAATCACCACCAGAATCTAACTGTCCGACAACGCCACCTGGGGACTTCCACCCCAGGAAATGCTCTATTTATGCTTTGACTAACCCTTTATACAAAGGCTACACAGGTTTATTGACGTAAGACAGAGATGCGGTTCCAAAAGAATAACTTATTTATTGATAATCGGTAACTGGAAGTGCCTGAAAAGAGGATGGTCAATAATACAAATAAATAATCAAATTACAAGGGAATATAGAAGTTTATTACAAATTCGGCAAACAAGTAACTTATTTTATTTATAACAAAACACACTCCCAGTTATTACTGATTATTGAAATAAACAAAAAGACAGTGGGCCAGGGCCAGCTGTGGGGAGGCAATCTAACTAAGAGGGATGCGCCAACTTATCCACCGCATGTGCCCACTGCAATCGATAGTCAGTGCAAACCAGTTCACTGCAAATCGTGTCCCCAGTGCTATTAACACTACAATCAGTGAAGGAACCCACACTAGCGTGCCTAGCCTCTACCACACGCCGACCACGAGAACCACTGAAAAGAACAAAACAACAAGTTAAATAAAACACAATAGATCAGTTGGTTATATCTAAAATACAAGCATAATCAACTAGGGGGGTGCCACCTGGAGGCACAACAGCTGGGGTGTACCAGCAACAATTATTACAATCCTAATTTAACCAAGGCAAAACAGCAGCTGACAACCTTAACACAGTGTGTTCTGTAAGGAACAATACATCACGCCACTCCAGACAGGAAACCTTGGAATCAACCAAACCACATAAAACAAGCGGGCAGCAGACTAAACGTCACAGAGGGTTCATGTGGCAACCGACAGACAGGAAAAACAGCAAAGAGGCAGCCATGATACTACAGCTGCCTTAAATAAGCCCAGATAATGAGGGGGGTTTGACCTGGGTGGAGCTAATTTGATGCTCTAGAGGTACATTCAAGAGCAAGGCTAAACACCTGTAAGTCTGCAAAAAAAACACACACCACTACACTCTGATTGGTGGTAGTCGCATCCCAGAAGCCAAGCGGTCTCCTCCTACTACCCATCTTGATGCCCTAATGATTACTTCCATTGCCATGGTTAAAGCCAGTGGAGAAATGGTGCATCCTGCCATTATTCCAACCTCTAAGCATTGCCATGCGGTGCTGAATTTTGGAGTTGAGAAACTAAATTGCAAATCTCCAAAATAGGCTTTCACTAAATTTGTTAATGACATTGGTACTCTGAAAAAATCAAATGCTGCCCAAAGAAGCTCATGTGGCACTGAACCATATGCATTAGCCAAATCCAGGAATGTCACATGGAGCTCCTTCCTCTCCTTTTTAGCTGACTGAATTCGTTGCCAGATAACATTGTTGTGTTCTAAGCATCCTGAGAACCCTGAAATACCCGCTTTTTGAACTGAAGTGTCAATGAAGCCATTCTTTAATAGGTAGGTGGAAAATCTCTGGGCAATAATGCTGAAGAAAATCTTACCTTCAACGTTTAATAGTGAAATAGGACGAAACTGACTGATGCTTGTAGCATCTTTTTCTTTAGGTATAAAGACTCCACCTGCTCTGCGTCATGCTCTAGGTACAACCTGTTTTTCCCATGCCACTTTTATCATTTTCCACAGAATTCGCAGAACTCCTGAAGCACTCTTGTACACTCTGTACGGAACTCCAATAGGCCCTGGAGATGATAACTTCTTTACGAATTTGAAATTTTAACTTAAGCCAGTTTTATTTCTGTGTGAATGTTTTTACACACATTTTAAACTAAAAACTATTTCTTTTAATTGTTATTTTAAATTCTTATTCGTTTTTATGATTTGTGATTTTAAGGGCTTTTTTTAGATTGTTTTCTCATTTCTGTGTATGAAATGTGATATAAATAAACTTGCCTTGTCTACATGTAATTGCATAGATCCGCACACAGATACACGTTGTTGTTACAGGTTCAGTGCTTGGTGTGTGATCAGCAGTTGGCATATAATAATAATACGTCTTCCATGCTGAGGCATTATAGGCCTAAGCATGAGCAGTCTGGAGGGTCAATGGAAAATTTCAACTGTCAAGGTAACTCATTCATGGAAGTTTTCGACTGTTACAATATGAATAAACTTTACTTAAAGTTTTACATGTATTTGCACATTTTCAGTCCAGTGAACCGCAAACAACAGCTTGATGAAGCGCTAATGAACATGATTGTGGAGGATTCACAATCTTTCTCTATTGTGGATGACAGTGGCTTTAAAGCATTTGTGGCTAAGCGTGACCCCACTTATGCAATACCATCCAGGCAGGCTCTGAAGATCATGGTGGACCACAAATATGAGGAGCAGAAGCAGAAGACAATGGCTGAGCTACAGAAAACTGAGGGTGTGAGCCTAACTGCAGATATGTGGACCTCTATTAATATGGATGCATATTTGGCCATTACATGCCATTATGTAGACGACAAGGATAAGCTTGCCACAGTACTTCTGGGGGTACGGTCATTTCCAAAAGCTCACACTGCGGAGAACCTTGCAGAGGCCAAGAAGTTGCTCTTTGAAGAATGGGGTATCCAGAGCAAAATAAAATCGCTGGTGACTGATGCTGCTTCAAATATGATAGCCACTGCCAACAACTTAAAGATTAGGCATGTTATATGCATGGTGCGATTTGCCGGGGGGGATGCGTGGAATTTCCCCCTTTCTGGTCAAAGTATCCCTGCCTCTGCTTAATTATTTTTATCCCTGGTGGGGATAAATTTATCCCCCCCTCAAAGTGATTAGTGCTACTACACTAGTGGCGAGACGGATCACAAAACTTATCACGGGTCCGTGGTTTGATTAAAGTCAATTTTATTTTAAAATGCGCTCCTTCGGCTGGCTCTGGTATAGCGGCCGCAGCCTCTCTAATCACCACTCTGCAGACTTGCTCAATGTCCCGCCCACGGCGTTATCTGATTGGTTACTCCTCACGAGTAATAGCCTATCAACACTTGCGAGACTGGGCAGTGGAGCTGTGTGTCGGAGGCTTTTAGCGCGGCGCGGTAGATGCGAATTGACACAGATAATGCATCTGTCTTTTCTAGCATTTCACTGTAGCCAGAGCTGGACTGGCCATCGGGCATATCGGGCATTTGCCCGGTGGGCCGACGTGCTTTTTGGGCCGATAAAGATCATTCTTTAAAAAAAATATAAAAACAATTTTTTGTCTAAACGGCCCATAATACTCTTACATCGGCGGCCCATTCGTTTAGTTTTGCTTAATTGGCGGCGCTGGGATCTTTGTGCCGGTGTAATGCATTGGACAAAAAAAGTTGGCGTAGGTTTTTTTTTTTTTTTTTTACAGACCGGCCCATGAAACACGTAGATCAGCGGCCCATTGGTTCTTTTCTTGATTGGCACTGGGCTGGTCCAATCACATTTTTAAACTCCTTCCCTTTGGGCTTTGAGCGCGCGTGCAGTGTCAGTGTGTATCTGTCAAAATAGTCAGAGATGGAGAAGAAACGCAAGGAATGTGCAGAGAAATAGCGTGAAAAAAAGAAACTGGCCCTTCAAGTGTCTGATGAGGATACTGATGAGGATCAGGAGAGAATGAGTGAGTGTAGAGAACTGTGGTAAGCAGAACTAGGCAACTTTCAGAACACTGAGGCGATGAGTGTAGGAACCCATCACCCAGCTACGCATTATTTACACATCGGCATAGTTGATGATTACGCATTTTATTAGAATTGTAATGAGACGCGCTTGTAAACCATGTTTTCCGCCAAAATAAAAGATCATGTGTTTATCTCTTTCAAGCATGGAAATTAGTACAAAACTAATTATGAAAGTTCCTTTTATTTTTCAGTGCATTTGTTTTACAATATATGGCTATAACTGTCATAGAATTAATATTATAACTATTATTATGTAGTAGTGTGATGCAGACAGACACTATATCACAGCTTAAAGAGTTTTGAGTTTTTCTTTGTTCAATTTGCACACTGATTTTGCGTTGGACCTCTTAATTTTTAACTCTCAAAGTGCACCAGATTGATGAATTTAACATTAAAAAGCACAATTTTTCTTACGGGGGGCTAAGAAAACAACTACCGGCCTATCTCTAAACTGCCTTTTATTTCAAAGATTTTGGAAAAAGCTGCACTGTTACAGTTTACCTCTTATCTGAATACTTTTAATATTTTAGACCCATTTCAATCTGGTTTTAGAGCGCTGCATAGCACTGAGTCAGCACTGCTGAAGGTTACAAACGACATTCTATTGTCTACCGATTCTGGGTCTTCCGTTGTCCTGATACTTTTAGATCTGAGTGCTGCATTTGACACCATTGATCATAATATTTTACTGAGACGACTGGAGTATATTGTTGGAGTGGAGGGCCCTGCTCTACAGTGGTTCGCCTCATATTTGCAGGGGAGGACCTTCTCTGTAAATATTGGGTCATTCACTTCACCCTCTGCGCCGATCCAGTGTGGCGTTCCACAGGGATCCATTCTTGGCCCCCTTTTGTTTTCCCTCTACATGTTACCTTTAGGCTCAATATTCAAAAAATATAACATAAATTATCACTGTTACGCCGACGACCTCCAATTATATCTCCCAATCAAATCAGGAAATGACTTTTCATTAGACAACCTCTTTACATGCCTTAAAGAAGTCAAGACCTGGATGACAAATAACTCACTGCAACTGAATGAAAATAAAACCGAAGTGCTTTTACTGGGTCCTGCTGCTACCAACAACTCCATTAAAACACAGTTAGGTCCTTTAAGTAATAACTTACACAATCATGCAAAAAATCTTGGAGTCTATTTTGACCCTCTTCTCCAATTTGATAAGCACGTAAATGCAGTTGTAAAGAGTAGCTTTTTTCAACTACGATCTATAGCAAAAGTGAAAAACTTTCTATCTAGTAAAGACCTTGAAATTGTGATTCATGCGCTAATTTCCTCTCGATTGGACTACTGCAATTCTCTGTACATTGGCCTACCTCAAACTACACTGTCTCGGTTACAAATGGTTCAAAATTCAGCAGCCAGATTGTTGACAGGAACTAAGAAAAGGGATCACATCTCCCCTGTTCTCGCCTCATTGCATTGGCTACCAATAAAATTTAGAGTCGATTTTAAGATCCTTATTTTTGCATACAAGGCCCTACATAGTTCGGCACCAGATTATATTTGTGATCTTATTAGGCCATACACAGCCTCTAGGTCACTAAGATCTTGTGATCAGTCACTCTTATCTGTCCCACGCTCTCGGTGTAAATCAAAAGGTGACCGAGCTTTCTCTGTAGTTGCCCCAAAGCTCTGGAACAATTTACCTTTAACTATTAGGACCTCTCCATCTCTGGTTGCTTTTAAATCCAGCTTAAAGACCCATTTTTACTCTCTCGCATTTGAGTAAATTTTAAATAATTTGGTGTTCTACGTTATGTACTGTATGTGCTGTTTGTATAAACTGAATGGTTTGATCCTTCATTTTATCTATTTTTGCCTTTTGTCTACTACTTTTTCTTTTCTCTTTTTATTCTTCTATTTTATTTTTTATACTGTAAAGCACTTTGGATCAACTACGGTTGTGTTAAACTTGTGCTATATAAATAAACCTTGACTTGACTTGACTAAGAAAATCTCACCACAGATTTACCAAAAATCCTTTGTCAAACACTGGTATTGCTGCCAATGCAGCTTATAGCTTGTTTTAGGATTCATCATTGTGGAGTAGTTCGATTGTATTTTACAATTAGTAGTTATTTCATCTATTAACTATTAATTATCTATTACTCATTAGGCTACATGGCATTAGTTGTTTTAATAGGAGTTAGTATACATATTCAGGGGCATGAAAAGATCGGTTGTGTTTATGATAATATGTAGTGGGCCAGTCTGGGCCAAAATGCCCGGGCCGATTTTTAGTCCCAGTCCAGCCCTGACTGTAGCTCAGCATTGCGATGCAACGTTAACGTTGTTACTTTAACAGCAGTACAACTGTTTCTACTGTGATGGTTTAACTTTGCAATCAATCCATGTGTGGCGAGGTGGTGGTATGGCAAAAGTTACACTTATGGGAAAAGTATAGCAAAAGAAAAAGCAGACTACGCCACCCCATTTAAATGAACGGGGAAACTTCACAAGAACACACAGGTTCGCTACCACAGAGGACAAGAGACGTGAATCTGAATACAAAAATACTTTATTTTTCACAATCCTACTTATTTTAAATATATATATTAAAAACGACTTACTCCGGAGGAGCAAGAGTTTTACACTCTTTCAGGGTGGGTCCAAAACAAAACACAACACACTTTCGGGCTGAGGCTTACCAGTAGGGAGCTAGCTGGGCAGTGAGCATCCTAAGACGCACACCACTCTCAAAACTCCACTCCTCACAAACACTCTCACACTAGCTAAGTGAAAGAAACGCAAGTGCCAATGGAAGAAAACACTCTGTGAAGGAAACACCACCACCAGAAGGGCACAACCAGCTAGCTTCCCTACACCGGGGGGGCCTTGAGCTCCTGAAAGAAACAAAAAAAATGGGGCACAATACAAATCACAATTAGCAGCACCTGTAACAACAAATTATAGTTGGACAAATTATGACTATAAAATAAGCCAGCACTTGGCAGATTACTGGTCACAGAAGTTAAACCGGCTAGTGTTTCCAAAGGATTTCACCTCGGACTGCCAGTTCAGCAAACATTAGAGCAGCCAAATGCTATATGAAACAGAAAAAAATAGAGTACAATACAAAATGAGAACAATTAATTAAATCACAGAAAACAAATCCAAAACAGAATATAGCTCATTTCTTCACAGTCTCAAGAAAGCACTGATCAAAGATCAAAATAACCAAAATGCTGGTGGCAATATTACAAAAGGTAGCGAGGCTAAATTACACAATTGATAGCATGTCTCGCGTTAAATGACGGCTCTGAGACTAGCCACACACTTAGACCACCAACATTGGCTTAAAGCAAGTTTCAACAAAAAATAAACTAAAGGAAAGAAAAGAATAATGCATCAAAATAATAAACAATCACATAGGATTAGTGGCAGCAGAACAAAACAGTGCAGTCTTAACGACGTTGTCTATGGAGCATTTTGCCCCGCAGTCCACCGAGATGAACCACTCACAAACAACTTGACGCACTTTTCCAATGCTAGATCGCTAGACCCACAGGAGACTCAGCTACTCACAGCCTCGGTTAAAATAGGCAAACCGCAATTGTACCGGTGTTCCATCTGTGATGAGGACAGCCTGCACCCAACAGCGACGTCGCACAAATCCGGACCCTAGTCTGGCTCCAGCAAAGATGCGCGCGCACCCAAACAAAGGTGACAGTGACAATGATACATACCCAGGTGGCCTGAACTCCGCCTTAAATATGCCAGGGCTGGCTGCCGATAGGCTGTCACACCCATCACTCACCACAATTAATAGGGCGGGATCTAATCCGCCCTGCCACACATGGTTCAGCAGACTGATAGAAGTAGCCTAGCCTAAACTAAGTAAAGCGCTGTAATGTGAACTGTCAGTGCGATAGAACAATAAAATCCGAAATGGACCACCCACTGGAAAGCTGCTGATTTTCCCACAGGAAAGCAGAAAAAGACTGTTTTCCTAGTATGATGCAAAGGCCTACAATATAGCCTATTTATGTTTAAGTTGACACTACGTTGTGCCATTTAATTTTGCCGAGTCGAGTGGCACTATCCATGGGACTGGGAGGGGGATTTAATTCTTGCGTGTTTTTTCGTTGTGTGTGATCACATTTCATACACTGCGAGACACCGAGACACCGAATCCACTGCGAGACACCAATGTGTCCCTGAGCAAGACCCTTAACCCCTAGTTGCTCCAGAGGCGTGCGACCTCTGACATATATAGCAATTGTAAGTCGCTTTGGATAAAAGCGTCAGCTAAATGAGTAAATGTAAATGTAAATATAAGCTATTAGAGTAAAAATATTGCGTTAGGCTACTTCATGAGATATTAAGAAAAAAGATTTTACAATTCCTGCAAATGCAGTGATGAAGTTCATGTTCTCCTGATTTATTTTTATGAATAGAACTTTTTCAAAACATCCCCCCCTCTGTTTTTTTCACAAATCGCACCCTGGTTATATGTATTCCGCATGCCTTGAATTTGGTGGTCAAGAAGTCCCTTGATGCAACTCCTGGTCTGGAAGATGTCAGAACAAGAGCACAAAGGATTTTTGACTTACTTTAAGACCAGTACCACAGCAAAAGACAGTCCCTCCAGGATTTCACGATTTTTTTGTGTGATTTTTGCGATCAAAATGACTGATTTTTTGGTGGTAATTTCCAGAAATTTGTGAAAAAATTTGCGATTTTTATATTTTATTATTAGGACATCACATTTACCATAATAGTATTATGTCAGATGCACAATAGTCATACATGACACAAATCACAAACAAAATGCATAAAGCTTGTTTATTTGGTCTAATCAAATTCTTCTTTTTTTAAAAAATTGTGCTGTAGCCTATTGTTGTTGCTTGATTAACATTAACAGCACTGACAACAGCAGGTAAAGGTTACTGTCACTTTAAGACCTACTACAGTAATGACAAATGTCCCAATCAGTTATTGTTTTACGTAAATACTTGCCAAGATTAATATTTTGAAGTAATTGTAGCTATGTGTATTTGTTCAAGCACTATAAAGAGAATTCAATATTCTAACTAGGCTGACAGGCGGTGACACGCAGTGAGTCAGTCAGTCACACACACACACACACTTGCAGTCAGAGACAGACTGTCACTCGACTGGGTGAAATTAGTTCTCTTTCACGGTATACTGCGCTTTTAATCATTCTTTTTAGTACCATCGAGCATATCATACTTTTTGTTTTGTCATTCAATCATGTTAAACGCGTTAATAAGTTTGCCGTACTGCTCAATGAAAACCTGGGCGCTGAGAGGGCAGGAGAGACGCTTTTTCTTTCGCAATGTTTCACAGACATCACGCGTGCGCAACATCTGTATCCACATAAAAATGCATTGAAACTTTAATTAACAAGAGATATTTCAATTGGGTGATTATAATTTAATGTTTTGTGAGGTTTTTTTTTTTCATTTTGTGATTATTTTGCGGGTAAATTAGGAATTATGCAGGATCGCAAAAAATTGCGACATTTTGTTGATTCTGCGTTGTATTCAGCGATCGCAGAATCGCGAAAAACTGGAGGGACTGTCAAGCCCCCTCCCACCTAGCTAGGGCCCTGTTTATCGATTTTACATCTGGCTTTAACAGCATGCAGATTCATACCTTGCTGCAGAGACTTATCGATATAGGAGTAAATGGTGGTATTATCCACCTTGTAAGGGACTTCCTCTCTGACCGCCCTCAACAGGTTCTGGTTAATAATACTCGGTCTGACATCCTTGTGCTTAATACTGGCGCCCCGCAAGGGACTAGTCTTTCCCCATTACTCTTCAGCATTTATACAAACGAATTCCAATTAGATCGGGAAAATTTTCGTTTGTTCAAGTATGCAGATGATATGACCCTGGTTGCTTTATTAAAGAGGGGGGACATAGTTGGAGAGGAAGTATATAGAGCACATGTGTCATCTCTCCAGAAATGGTGCAATGAAAGTTCCTTAGAGATAAATGTAACAAAAACAAAGGAACTTGTTTTTTATGAAAAGGACCCTGTGCAGCCCCTTATAATTAGGGGACAATTTGTAGAGGTAGTAGAAAAGGTCAAATACCTCGGCACATAATTGATTCTAATTTAAATTTCGGTGAGAACACAGATTACATTTTTAAAACCTGTAACCAACATCTCCATTTATTGCGCAAGCTCAACTCCTTCAGAGTGAGCAAGCACATTATGGAAATAGTTTATAAGAATCTGATAGAGAGTATTCTAACTTTTAATATGGCGATGTGGTATGGTAATTTAAACGTAAAAGGGAGAAGCAAGTTGCAGAGAATAGTAAACCTCGCCTCAAAAATCACAGGGACAAGTAAGAAACAATTAAATTCCATGTACGAGGAAGTTCTCAGGAAAAAAAGCTTATAAAATAGCAAACGATCCCTCTCATCCACTCAATAGGGAGTTTGAACTTCTTCCCTCTGCCAGACATTACAAAGTACCTAGGGCAAATCATAATATCTTTAAAAATTATTTTATTCCTAATGCAATTCGGACGCTGAACACCACGTCCCGTTGATGCATTGTAACGTAATTGCTACTGCTGTACTGCATTTTGCCCTGAAGATGTCTGTGTGTTAGTCTTGTTGTTCTTGTTGTTTTTGTTGTTGTTGGTTTGATTGTTGTATTTATGAGACCGAAGGCAAATTTCCACATTGTGGACAATAAAATAAAATGAATGAATGAATCATGGGCTTGTGCTAATTGAAGAATAGAGCTAAGTGTCGACTACGCCATCCCAGAATACTGGGGACTAACCGCCCTAAGGGCGCACAGATTCGTTATCAACGTGGGCAAAGAGACGTGGGTGAAACACATGTGCAAAAATATGTAATTTTATTTCTAATATGCATTTACATAATAAATAGTTAAAAAGGTCACCATAATCTCAGGATCAACTTCACAGTAACATGCACCATCTGTATCAAACACAACAACACTCAAAATTAACCCAGTTGACCGGAGTGGTGGTACCTGGAGGTACAGGCTAGCCGCTAATTCAATATGAGCCCCTATCCCCATACTAGAGTTGTTCCGATTCCGATACTAGTATCGGAAATGCCGCCGATACCAATAAAAATGCTGGCATCGGTATCGGCGAGTACTTCTACCCATGTAACTATCCAATACCATTTTCTTAAACAATATCTAGTTATGCCGAGTTATGCACGCTGGCTTTGCATAACGCTGCAAATCGGAGATCAATTTTTCTTCGCTGCTCTAAACAGTGGTTGCTTGTGGCGACACAGGAAGTTGTGCTGTTGCCACAAGCAACCATTGTTTAGAGCAGCGAAGAAGAAAACGCACGCGCGCGCGATAGCAATATGTCCGCTGTTTAGCAGTATTTCAATTCAGACTGGACCAACCAGCCAGGAAAACGGCGACATGTCTCGTATGCCATACTGCAATTTCGAGGGGTGAAACAAGTATTAGCAACTTCAACACGAGTAACTTGAAGCATTTGAAGACGCGTCACCCCGCATAACACGATTACACAAAGGCAAGGGCAGAGAAGAATGAGCCGCGCCAGAATCAACAATCTCTGAAAGCTTCATTCAAACAAAGAGAAAAGTTTTCAAAAGACAGCCAACGAGCGATAAATATAACCGACAACATGTATTGAGTTTATTGTTCTGGAAGACCAGCCGCGGTCAAAACTGAAATGCCGTTTATTTAACAAAATGGACTTTAAATTATAAAGAGATTTTTTTTTATATTATTCATATATCATTTTTTTAGATTCCTAGATTTATTTGTTGCACTTTTTTATGCAGTTATATAGTAAAACTAAAATACCCTTTTCAGTTTACAGTATTAGATGTGTGGCTGCATTTTAAGTTGTTTTTCATTTAAGAAAGATAAATAATATATTGCTCCAGCTCCTACAAAAGAAGAACTCACACAAAAATGGATCAGCACATTTAAAACACACAATATAAACTCACCATAACACACAGACAACATACAAATCACTGTTCTCCTAAGAGAAAACATATTCAAAGCACACAGTTCACTCAACCAACAGTGATCAATACAATGCACAGAATGCACGGCAAACTAAAACGAATAACAAACAATCCTAAACATCAACTCCATTCACAACTATAGCATCACAGTTGAAACGGTGGCCGCGGGTAAATGCAGACCAACCAGCACACGGTATCTTTACGGCGTGCACAGTCATCCGGAGATTAATCGTAGAAGCAAAAACATACATCAAAGTTAAACAGATGGCCGCGAGTAAAAGCCGACCGACCAGCGAATCATCACGGCGTACGCAGTTACCAGGAGATACACCATAGAAGCAAAACAGCAACGTAGTCCCACTCAACCGTTCCCCAAGTTAGACTTGTCGCTCGATCCCATTAGATACACCAGGGGAACCCTCAGATATGCTGATAACCCTGCCGAGCATAACAATGTTAATGAAAGTAATATAACTAAGGTAGACAGATATAATTATACATACCGGCAGATGTAATCGGCCCATTCATGGCCACGCGCCATACGGGGATACAGACGCTCAGTCGGAAACATGCCGCTTTAAATGACAGGCTATGAATATCTAGCTGAGAACGGCAAGGCATAACTCACACGTAAACAGACTAACGTTACCTGAGACGAATCGGCTGCACGCGCCCAGCAGACAGGGAGACCAGACCGCAATTAACCCTTAGGCGGCCACGGATGAAAGTGACATCCGACGCTGCCAAGGCACACATCCGGTCGCCCAAATCCCCTTCCTTTATACGCCATCCCACGGCGCCCAATCAACTACTCGCATGTGCACGATCTCTCAGTAGGTGGAGTTAGTCCACCCTGCCACATTCTACCAGTGTGTAATCGTGTTCTGTTAAACGAAATGCGATACACGTTTTAGACAGCAGGGCGCGTATTACTGTATAGCCTACTGTGAAGTTGTGAACCTCGCTTTACAGGCACAATAGCAGCGAGCACACACTGGCGTGAAGCTAGCGAGTGTTTTCACTTCATTCATGAAACTTGATCTTGTGTGAGCCAAGCTCAACTTCCATAGGAATGAACTGAAAACGCTCGGTTTGCTCCGTTCGCGCCGCGCCAGTGTGTGCCATAGACTGGTGTCCACGCGCCGTCAAACAGTAGAGTAGACATGGCGACGGCACGCGTAGATGTTGACGTTGACTCATTCAAATCGGAGGTGTGGCGGCATTTTGACTTTCCGTAGACTAATAATAATCACCACCGTGAGAAGCACCAGTCACCTTCGTTTTCATGTAAAAGTCATTAATACGACAATTGCGAGAGCCACGGAGATCACAAGGTGCATCAGTGTTTCCGTGACAACCAGGTGTTGTATTTATTTAACTATCTCTTTCTCTAAATGTGTTTTTTTTTTTACTCTTACTTGTGTAATGACACAAATTATAACAAAATTAGGATCTTGCCTTCATTACAATTAAATGTAAAACCCCTGTCAATCTGGTACTAATTTTACACAGTCTTTTACATAGTGTGCGAAGGTACCAGTGTCCAGCCTCTTGACCAAACAGACAGAAAGACTGAGTTGAAACAACCTTGAAGGGATTTTTTTATGTAGTTTTATTATTTGACAAATATATTTTAAATTAAAAAGAAATGTGCAACATTTTGTCTGAGAAATAATAAAAGGGACACTTTTGTCTTAAATCTCATTTGTTAAAAAAATCATGAGAAAATCCTATCGTGAAACAAGTATCGTGAATCGTATCGCATCGTGAGATGAGTGAATCGTTACATCCCTACAATGGAGTGTGGATAAAACCAATGTAATCTGTATCCTTCTGTTGGTTCCTGTTAAAAGCCTGGCTGCAGAATGGGCCAAGGAGGGGCTGTCGCGAGGAGCATGAGTTCTGGGAACCAGGTCCGATTGGGCCAATACGGCACAACTAACAAGACCTGCCACTCGTCCTCCCTGACTTTGCACAATGTCTGAAGAAGTCCCATATCATCTGGACCGCCTGGGGATGGAGTCGCTACTCTCCCGGAGGCGCAGAATGACGTGAGAATGTCGGCTGCACGATTGAGCATGCCAGGGATGTGAATGACACAAAGCAACCTCAGATGCTTCTGACTCCAAAGGAGGAGATGGCAAGGCAAGTTGCGACACGCGACAGCACATTTAAAACACACAATATAAACTCACCATAACACACAGACAACATACAAATCACTGTTCTCCTAAGAGAAAACATATTCAAAGCACACAGTTCACTCAACCAACAGTGATCAATACAATGCACAGAATGCACGGCAAACTAAAACGAATAACAAACAATCCTAAACATCAACTCCATTCACAACTATAGCATCACAGTTGAAACGGTGGCCGCGGGTAAATGCAGACCAACCAGCACACGGTATCTTTACGGCGTGCACAGTCATCCGGAGATTAATCGTAGAAGGAAAAACATACATCAAAGTTAAACAGATGGCCGCGAGTAAAAGCCGACCGACCAGCGAATCATCACGGCGTACGCAGTTACCAGGAGATACACCATAGAAGCAAAACAGCAACGTAGTCCCACTCAACCGTTCCCCAAGTTAGACTTGTCGCTCGATCCCATTAGATACACCAGGGGAACCCTCAGATATGCTGATAACCCTGCCGAGCATAACAATGTTAATGAAAGTAATATAACTAAGGTAGACAGATATAATTATACATACCGGCAGATGTAATCGGCCCATTCATGGCCACGCGCCATACGGGGATACAGACGCTCAGTCGGAAACATGCCGCTTTAAATGACAGGCTATGAATATCTAGCTGAGAACGGCAAGGCATAACTCACACGTAAACAGACTAACGTTACCTGAGACGAATCGGCTGCACGCGCCCAGCAGACAGGGAGACCAGACCGCAATTAACCCTTAGGCGGCCACGGATGAAAGTGACATCCGACGCTGCCAAGGCACACATCCGGTCGCCCAAATCCCCTTCCTTTATACGCCATCCCACGGCGCCCAATCAACTACTCGCATGTGCACGATCTCTCAGTAGGTGGAGTTAGTCCACCCTGCCACATTCTACCAGTGTGTAATCGTGTTCTGTTAAACGAAATGCGATACACGTTTTAGACAGCAGGGCGCGTATTACTGTATAGCCTACTGTGAAGTTGTGAACCTCGCTTTACAGGCACAATAGCAGCGAGCACACACTGGCGTGAAGCTAGCGAGTGTTTTCACTTCACTCATGAAACTTGATCTTGTGTGAGCCAAGCTCAACTTCCATAGGAATGAACTGAAAACGCTCGGTTTGCTCCGTTCGCGCCGCGCCAGTGTGTGCCATAGACTGGTGTCCACGCGCCGTCAAACAGTAGAGTAGACATGGCGACGGCACGCGTAGATGTTGACGTTGACTCATTCAAATCGGAGGTGTGGCGGCATTTTGACTTTCCGTAGACTAATAATAATCACCACCGTGAGAAGCACCAGTCACCTTCGTTTTCATGTAAAAGTCATTAATACGACAATTGCGAGAGCCACGGAGATCACAAGGTGCATCAGTGTTTCCGTGACAACCAGGTGTTGTATTTATTTAACTATCTCTTTCTCTAAATGTGTTTTTTTTTTACTCTTACTTGTGTAATGACACAAATTATAACAAAATTAGGATCTTGCCTTCATTACAATTAAATGTAAAACCCCTGTCAATCTGGTACTCATTTTACACAGTCTTTTACATAGTGTGCGAAGGTACCAGTGTCCAGCCTCTTGACCAAACAGACAGAAAGACTGAGTTGAAACAACCTTGAAGGGATTTTTTTATGTAGTTTTATTATTTGACAAATATATTTTAAATTAAAAAGAAATGTGCAACATTTTGTCTGAGAAATAATAAAAGGGACACTTTTGTCTTAAATCTCATTTGTTAAAAAAATCATGAGAAAATCCTATCGTGAAACAAGTATCGTGAATCGTATCGCATCGTGAGATGAGTGAATCGTTACATCCCTACAATGGAGTGTGGATAAAACCAATGTAATCTGTATCCTTCTGTTGGTTCCTGTTAAAAGCCTGGCTGCAGAATGGGCCAAGGAGGGGCTGTCGCGAGGAGCATGAGTTCTGGGAACCAGGTCCGATTGGGCCAATACGGCACAACTAACAAGACCTGCCACTCGTCCTCCCTGACTTTGCACAATGTCTGAAGAAGTCCCATATCATCTGGACCGCCTGGGGATGGAGTCGCTACTCTCCCGGAGGCGCAGAATGACGTGAGAATGTCGGCTGCACGATTGAGCATGCCAGGGATGTGAATGACACAAAGCAACCTCAGATGCTTCTGACTCCAAAGGAGGAGATGGCGAGGCAAGTTGCGACACGCGACAGGAGCGTAGACCCCCTTGTCGGTTGATGTATGCAATGGTCGCAGTGCTGTCCGTATGGACTAGTACATGCTTGCCATGTAGCGGCCCCTTGAGACGGCCCAGCGCAAGGCGTACTGCGAGCAACTCGAGGCAATTGATGTGCAAATGCAGTTGGGGCCCGTCCACAGACCCAAAACTGCATGCCCGTTGTACATTTCGGGTCTGTACAAGCACAGAAACGGTCTGTGTCGAGGGAGAATCGAGACATGATTCAGGTCGATCGCTGCAAACCAGTCTTCGGGAAGGATGCATTCGAAAATGCATTTCTGTGTTAACATCTTGTGCGGGGCCCGATTCAAGGTTCGCAAGTTCAAGTTTGGCCCTCACTGTAATCCTCAGGTCACCCTATGCGTTGAAGTAACCCTTTCCTGGTGCTCCAGAAGAGGAACTAGATCGGGGCATAGGTGAGGGGACTCCACCTCATTAGAATCTGAATCAAGCATTTAGAGTGCCGAACAACGTGCGCTGGGTTGCCATGATAACCCGTGCTGTCACCCGGCAGATTGACGGCACACTGAGCGGCTCAAGCCTTTACGAGAAAGGGGTGAGATGAACAACGTGGCGACGTGGTCATGCTCTCATGAGAGAACCACCCACAAACTCAGTTTCAGCACTGAGATTACGACAGGAAATGACCGCATCCAGAAAAACACGGTTTGAATGACATCTTGAAAAAGATGCAGTGTCAAACCGTGTATGCTCTTTCAGGAAACTGCTCTCTCTGGTGCTGAAGCGCACTGGGTTATGGTCACGGCTACACAAACGGGACGATAGTGCAAGCCTGATGTGAGCATTCTCATTGAAGGCGCAACATTCTGGATAGCTGTGAAAACAGCTATTTTGTTCTCTGTGAGATCGCGGCCAGCACTGTCTGAGCTGTAACACCAACACCAGCTTGAAGAGGCGTTCTCCTGAAGAAGCAGACTCGTTTTCTTCTTTTTTTAAGTTTAAACACTCTCAGATAAGATTGCAGAGCAGGAACAGTACAACCGCTCCGCTCCGAAGCGAAAAGCAAATATGCAATGCACCTACTGCTCATCATATGCTCACGCTGCGAAGCAGAGCAGCTGTTGCAAATTATCGCATGCCAATGTGCATTGGCTCATTTAGTTTACACTCGAAGTAGATTGGTCTCTCAAAGCGATCCCCATTCTGTCAGATCATCTCTGACGTACACCGAGAGTGACTGACTGAAGGGGAACTGGAATTTCTCTAGATTTACAAATCCTTGGGAACTTTTGGGATAATGCGAGTACACTACTGCATGAAATATATCACACTGTGTAAGATGTTTTTGAATATTTTTATTACAAAAATCTTACATATTGTACCTTTAAATTCATTATGTATACAAAAAAATTTTTATTAGCTATTATTTTAGTATTTATTGTTTTATTGTTTTTTTAACAAATCATTGATTTATATTGGTAATTTATTGGTTATACTGTACATAACATTATAGTTGTATCGCCTGTAATAATAATATAATCGTATCTTGTCCAGAATTTCTTTATTGGTGAATCCCTGTTTTTTGACTGATTCTTGTGACCTTTGTTACATGTATGGTCTGTATCCTATGTTTCATTGTGTTTTTGGTTTAGCCATGTGACCTAGTTTTCCACAATCTGTTCAATTAGTTATGTCATTCACCTGTGCCCTGTTAATTTACTAATTAACTTCCTTTGTTTGCTCTGTATACTTTTTTTGCTGTTTTACGAGGTCGCAGATTTTTTTTCACTAGGGAGAAATCGCGTGGAAATCGGTTATTCTCGCATGTCGGGGCTCGTATCGTGTGCGAGGAAGATACGAGCCGAGCACCTCTCGACCTCCCGATAATTTTCAAGCATGTTGAAAAAGTTCGGGATCTGTCGGCTTGAATTCGTGAGGTGTGTGCGGTTGAATGAGCCGATTTGTCGATCTATCTGAATTTGACCAATCAGGGGCTGCGGAAATCCACAGAGGAAGAAAGACGAAAATAGTAGCGTCACAGCGAATTTGAACTATTGAAAAGGAAGATAAACTCGCTGAACTCTGGCAGGAACGTCTCAGGTTACGACTGTAACCATAGTTCCCTGAGAAAGGGAACGAGACGATGCATCGATGACGCTTTGGGAACGCCCCCAGCGTGAATGCGTCTGAGCATTAATGTCAACTAGTCCAATGGAAAGAATGAGCGTCACGGGCGGGTGACGTCATGACCAGGAAGGGATAAAAGCACATCCGGTGCAACCCGGCTTTAGCTTCAAAAATGTCGAAGCAAGCCGATCACAGGGATGCAGGAAGTATGGCAGGGTGATGCATCGTCTCGTTCCCTTTCTCAGGGAACTATGGTTACAGTCGTAACCTGAGACGTTCCCTTTCGAGGGAACTCGCGATGCATCCATGGCGCTTTGGGAACGAGAATACCCAAAACGCCAGAATTCCAAGTACCTGAGTGTCAGTCTGTTGAAACTAAGCACTAAGCACCTGAGAACCTGGGGCAGCATCCAGGTCTAAGCTGTAAAACCTAACGAATGTGAGCGGTGAGGACCAGCCTGCCGCATCACAAACGTCTTGAAGAGAAACTCCAAATAGTAAGGCTTTAGAGGCTGCCATACCCCTCGTAGAATGAGCTCTGACCGCCAAAGGACACGGCTGGTCAGAGTACTCGTATGCAAGTGAAATAGCCTCAACTATCCACTTACTAACCGTCTGTTTAGAAGCAGGAAGACCCTTCTTAGGTGATCCAAAGCAAATAAATAACTGGTCGGACTTCCTCATTGAAGATGTCCGATGAACATAAGTATCCAGTGCTCGCACTGGACACAAGAGGTTCAGTATTTCCTGGTCCGCAGATGTAAAAGGAGGAGGACAGAAAGCCTGCAGCACAATAGGCCTTGGAATCAAGGTCGGCACTTTAGGGACGTATCCCTGTTTCGGATATAAGAATGCCTTGACCATCCCCGGTGCAAGGCAAGGCAATTGGGGGAAACCGAAAGGGCCTGAAGGTCTCCAAATCTCTTAAGGGATGAAATAGCTAGCAGAAAGATAGTCTTAAGTGTAAGAAATTTCTCTGAAACCGAATCTAAGGGCTCGAATGGAGCCCTAGACAGGCCTTCTAGTACTATTGCCAAATCCCAAGCTGGCACCCTAGTGCGAGTTGCAGGCCTCAGCCTCAATGTGGCACAAAGGAAACGTGTAATCAGGGGGTCTCGACCCAACAATGTACCCCCCACCAGGGCGTGGTAAGCCGCAATGGCCGCCACGTAGACCTTAAGCGTGGAAGGACATAGAACTGACGTAAAGCGCTCCTGGAAGAACTCGAGTACTGTGTTCACAGAACAGTTAACCGGATCCCACTGATGTCGGTGACACCATACAGAAAAAAACTTTCCATTTCAGCGCATATAGTTTCCTAGTAGCTGGAGCTCTGGAGCTTAGAATGGTCTCAACAACCTCAGTTGAGAGACCACTCTCTATGAGTTGGGCCCCCTCAGAGGCCAAACCCACAGGTTCCAAATCTCTGGTCGGGGGTGAAATATTGTGCCCCCGGCCTGAGACAGAAGGTCTCTCCTGATCAGGATCTCCAAGGGAGGACCGTCTAAGAGATGGATCAGGTCCGCAAACCAGATCCGACTCGGCCAGCGTGGTGCTAATAGCAGTAGGCTTATTCCGTACTGGCGGACTCGCTCCAGAACTCCTGGGAGCAGAGCAACAGGGGGAAATGCGTACAGACGTAGCCTCGGCCACGTCTGCACCATAGCATCCAGCCCCAGGGGGGCTGGGTGAGTAAGGGAGAACCAAAGTGGACAGTGCGTCGTATGCTGAGACGCAAACAGATCCACCTCTGCTTGGCCGTAAAACTCCCAAATTTTCTCCACCGCCTCGGGGTGGAGTCTCCAGTCCCGTGGCCTCACCCACTAAACATTGGACGTCGGATAGACGTGCAGATCATGTCTTTATTGGGTCCGTCGGTCCATGACCAATTCTGGACATCTATTCGACGTTCAAACTAGGTCCACTATTTGGACATCCAACCATGACCTAACTTGGACGTCATCCTGACGTTCAACATTTGACCTTTGAACTTGGTAATTTTTTGGACGTCATTTGGACGTCTATGACAGTTGTAGAAAATGTACATGTTACTTATAATATATATAAAATTTGTTTTATTTACAAATAGCGCCTATCAACATGATTAATACATATGAATACATATGAATACAGATTATTTATAAACAAACACGATTTATTATCTGTATGATTTAATCATGTTTTTTTTTTCTTTTTGTTTTTTCACTTTCCTGTTTTTCTTTAACAGTTTTTATTTTATTTTAAGTAGCCAAATCAAGTTGTTTGCTTATGCATACATGTATTTTTGCATGTATCTATTTATTTATTTATTTGGAAATATAATTTGTGGGAAATTATACTTCAGAAAATAATTTCATGTTAGCCTATATTAGGCCTGTCCACCTTATTCCTATCTTAAAAAAGAACCAACAGCAGCAACAAAAAAAAAGTAAAGGACAGAAAAAGACAGCTCTCTATCAAGGCAAAGAGTATAGTACAATATAATAATAATAATAATAATAATTTGTTACATTTATATAGCGCTTTTTCTGGGACCTCAAAGCGCTTCACATATGGTAGGGGGGAATCTCCTCAACCACCACCAATGTGCAGCATCCACCTGGATGATGCGACGGCAGCCATATTGCGCCAGAACGCCCACCACACACCAGCTTATTGGTGGAGAGGAGACAGAGTGATGAAGCCAATTAGTATATAGGGATGATTAGGAGGCCATGATGGACAGAGGCCAAGGGGCAAATTTGGCCAGGATGCCGGGGTTACACCCCTACTCTTTTTCGAAGGACATCATGGGATTTTTAATGACCACAGAGAGTCAGGACCTCGGTTTAACGTCTCATCCGAAGGACGGTGCTCTTTGACAGTATAGTGTCCCCGTCACTACACTGGGGCGTTAGGACCCACACAGACCGCAGGGTGAGCACCCCCTGCTGGCCTCACTAACACCTCTTCCAGCAGCAACCTGGTGTTCTCAGAAGGTCTCCCATCCAGGTACTAACCAGGCTCAGCCCTGCTTAGCTTCAGTGGGCAACCAGTCTTGGGCTACAGGGTGATATGGCTGCTGGTATAAGTTCTATATATAAGTTCTATGATATAAGTTCTTTGATCAAGAACTTTGGATTTCAACTAAAGAGTCAAAAACCAGTCAACATCACTCTGATTGGCCGAGGCAGCACGAGTACATCATCATACCCAACCAATAAACGCCACTCTGATTGGCCCGAGGCAACACGTCAGGCATTTGGCGCGAGTCAGAGCCGTGTTCAACCATTGCTAATGGACGGCACAGCTTTTCATCGCTGGTGAAGGTAAACCCATTGTTTCTTCTAAATTGAAGGTAAGTTCGGTCAGCCTATTGAATTCAATGTCCATGTGTACAGTGTACGTATAGTCTTAACTAGTTTGGCGTTATTGTCTTAAACTTTACACAATACAGCCACGAATGGCCAAGGGCGTTAGCATTCACGGTGCACATTTTTTTGTTTTACGTTAGCTTGCTGCTTCATGTACAGTTTCGTTGTTGTTTTAGCGGTACACGAGAGAACATGTCAATTTGAACAATTTTGGACACTAAACTGCACGTAAATTGATAGCAGCATGGCATGCAACGTAGTTGTAACTGACTAGATTAACTTAACGTTAGCTCTTTGCTAACTAGTTTTGCGTCCGTATACTCAGTTGATGATGTTACCGTAGTCACTTTCCTCGTTCATTATCATCATACGTTTTATTGTAAACCATTAAAGGTGTTTTGTCTCTGATACCACCCCACTGGTATAAGAAACGAACACTAACTTAACGTAGGTTGCACGTTGTTATCTGGCTGCTAAGTTAGTTACTCGTTTTGGCTGTTTTAAGGGCTTTTTACAAAACATTCACTCCGAATATTGTCATAAATTAGGAAAAATGTTTTACCACGGTCAGGGTCACAAACTCAAAGCGCATAATGTGCTTGTGTGCTCTATGCTATATTAGTTTGTAACACTGCAACACTTAAAGGATTAACTTAGTTCACTTTCAAATAAAATGGGGTGGTAAGTATTGATCTATTGGCAGTGGAGAAGACTCTTTTAATAGTACCACCTTCTCTCTTCTTGCACTGTTCTCTCTGTCCACAGAAACTGCTTTTCAGTTATATCCGTGGCTTGGTTTCTATCATGTCAGATGATGACATTTCTTTGGACGTTTGTTTCTTTCTCCAACACTGTTGTACTAATAACTAACACTGAAGCTGATTACAAAAACAATTGTGAGGTAGCTGAGATGAAGTGAGTTGAATGCTATTCAAATTTGAGCATTGTAATCAACAAATGTGTTTTTTTTTTCAGTGTTCCAGAATCGGTGGGCGGAACACCAAGGACTGTGTCCACAAAGTGTTGGACAGGTATGTTTTTACAACATTTTCTTGCATGTTTTCATTTGCCTTTCAAAAAATGTCAGAATAGGTAAATTAAATGAAAAATACAAGTCCACAACCAAATGCATTGTGAGATAGACCAGCTGTGCTTGACAAGGAGATTGGTACGATAAGAGGACCACCCTAGGGGACACTGATCAGCTAATGCAAATGGTTTATTGGATTTGAAATGTTGTTCCTATACAAATATCCTTGACATTAATTTATTTTAATTTTTCTTAAGGCTCTTCAGAAACAGCCTCATGGCCAACTTTAATTTGAAGGGGAAAAGGGGGAAACGCCCTTTAGAGTGAACGAGGGTTTATAGAGCAATAAAAGGTGAGCCCCAAGTTTCATGTTGTACAGTCTTTTAAAAAAATACATTTGGAAAGAACATTTCCTTCCCTTTTGACTGTTAAAAAAAAAGCCAATTATCTATCTTCATGGATAGATAGACTTTATTAATCCACAAGAGGTGTTGCAGCATTAAGAAAGAAACAAAAGACAGCCAAGTTGAAAGTAAAAGATGGCACGTGTTGTATTATCCAGAATACTTAACTTTTTTTGTGCAAAACTATTCTCAACAGTAATTTCTATGGAGTCCAATGTGTTTCCAAGCACAAAGCTAGCTTTTGTAAATTGCACTAAGCGCAACAGGTTGATAAAACACTGTAATGACACTTTATAATAACATTCAGTTGTAAGTCATGAAGCGACAATGACTTTTGTTTTGGGGAAATTATTAACTCAAATGGGGAATATTATTCATTAGATCATGAGTATGTAATCGCATGCATAAATTAAATTATCCCAAATAGGGAATGGACTAAACCTCACCATATATGAATAATTAACACGATCGCTCGTAGTAATTATTAATATCTAGGTCAGTTAAGTCAGGTTAATTATCAGGGTAAATTTACATGTGTTTCCAATTCAGTTATCCGTCTAGCTGTCCGTCCAGCGGACTGGAGCCGAAAACTTCCTTATATCACAATATTACCTGCCTGTAAACAGAGTGAATATTCCCTTAACCCATCTGTAATGATAAACCTATTCCAGAGGTTAATGACGCAATATACACACCATTCAGGCGGAATAGTATTACCCCAAACTAATACATACAAGACATAAAGTGCTGTCACCATCACACACACACTCATACTAGACACACATCTGTTAACTGCTCATTCTCAATGTTCGCCCTTTCCTTATATCATCGTTAAAAGGATTTAAATTTTAAATAAGATTTTAAACTTCACATATTTTCTGTAGCTTTTCCCTAATTTTACATGGTCTCTTAACCAGTTCCAAAGCATGTCTTGTTCATTATTCATTAGATTTTTAGACAGGTCAGCTGGGTTGTTTTGTTTCATTATCATTTTTGCTTCAGCTTGCTCTAGCAGGCCGATAACAGAAAGACAGACACAGTTACCATTCCTTCCTCCCCTCAAGCAGTCTCTCTCACTATAAATACGTTTCTAAGACTGTAACTTATACAAAATGTAATATTAAATTCATTACAATAACCTTTGACCATCCACCTTTGTTATCCAGACTTAAATCTACAAAAGCTGTCTTTATCTTTAGTCACCACCATGTCTAACGACCTTCAGGAGTTAGAACTATGTTATAAACTTCTATACATTTTCCTTGCCCATAAGGCAACCAATACATAAAAAGTTTTGCTACTGTCTCCACAACAATTAATAATGGCAATCCCCTCACGGTCTCAGCTGGCTCTTGAAAGCCCATTGCCATTAGCTCCTTGTCTATAATTTTCTTCTCCTTAGGGTGTTGTCCCCCCTGGCATAGTTGCAGACACTTGTCACAATGAAAAACAAGCCATACAACTAATGCGGTTTCTTCTGGCGAGTGGTATGGAGGAAACTCACACTTTCTGGGTCAGACTACAGTAACTTCTTACCGCGCATCTCACCTCTCAATGCTCTGCTGACCCCGGTGGCCTCCAGTAATCAGCGCTCAACTCTCATACCTTTCTCGCATATAACACCTCCATCTGGAGATGCCCAGTGTTCGTGACCCCCTGGGTAGGGCTGTCCCCTGGCCAGGAAGATCATCCCGTCATTGAGTAGCCACATACACACTGGTGACCGCTCTCTCCCATCACACAATCGGTTTTCTTCAACAGAACTCAGCTGCTTTCTGGAGCTTAGGAAAGGCACGTTCAAGAGTCACCAGAGCCATTCCCATTGCCTAATAGTGTTCACACAGGGAGACAGGTTAATAACAGCTGTATTTAATCTTAAATCCATTAACCATCTTAAAAGCAGAAACCCTAGCTGCTTAGACTATACTCAGCGAATTTAGATCATCCGTACATTCAGTGAACTTTACCTGTAGACGGAGCCATCGGCCCTGAATGGTGGAGACTAAATGAGACAGTTGTTACTGATCCTAAAATGAGCTAATCAAAATGTCACCTCTATCGTTTAAGGCCTGTATTATTATTTTAAAGACTTCTTTAAAGTCATTCAGTTTTACAAATAATCTTTTCTTTTAACATCTCTGTGTCTATTATTCTTCAACTGAAACTGTGCTTTACTACAAATAGCTTATCACAGATAACAGCTTTTAGCTGACATTGAATGAGAGAGACTCTGAGGCATTCAGGACTGGCACACTGCACTCTCATAAACTTCTAACATCAAACTTTTATCTACCATCCTATAGCTCTATCCCAGCTTAAGGCATATTTGCCAGAAATTACATGTGTTTCCAAATAAACATAATTTTTATAGTTGTCTTTATTTAGACATTACAAATTTCCACTCAGATTGAGTCTGTTGCACTGGCAGTTTCAGCCACAGTATCAGATCCAGATAAGCAAACTGTTTCATTACAGCCAATAACAAACTTATCCTTTGAAAGCAAAACATCAGCTTCTAGTTCTTTCATGGTCAACTTTTCAAGCTGTTTGTTTAATCAGCATTCAGCAACTGTTAATCCAGTATTGCTTCTGCTTACTTGATCTTAAATAAAAATAATTATTCCAGTTCAATAACGTTTCACATTTCTCAATCAGCATTTTAGTTGTCAAGTTCTCAATTACGTTAACTTTGACAAGGCTAGCACTCTCTGCTTGATACATCTTTTGCAATTATTATAAATCATTCGTGAGATTAGTCTCTCTCCTTAATCTAAACCCTTTCTAAAATGTTTAATTAAAACACAATCATCATTTCATTCATATTTATATATTTTGCAACTCACATTTGTTGGAGTCATTAATTTTACATCAACCTGTATTCATCAATTCACTTATAAAAATTACTATTATAGATCTTTTCTTCAAAAGGATTCACTTTTGGATTCACTTTTGTCAGCCTCAATTACAGCATCAGACACCTTGACTATAGTTTGATCACTGTGAGCTTGCAAACGGCTCCAACTTACTGCACACTCTTGAAGCAGTGTGTGTCCCATTTCAGGAATGTAAACAGAGCCACTGATAAGCAGTTCTCTGTATTCTTTTACAGTCCACCAGTCGCGGATTTAATCACAATAGCCAAATCATAATCTTCATCATTTTACTAATTTGGTATTGTCATCAACAACACTAATTCCAGAAAGTACTCTAAAGTGTAACAATTTGTACATCATTATTTTCATTACAACTGGTTTGCCTAACCCAGTCTGCAGATTCAACTTAATATTATCATTATTGTCTCAGTCTTATCTCTACTGTTTCTCCAAAGCAGATTATATTACTCAGTCCGTAAATTACACAGACAACCATTATAGCTATTTGCTTCAATACCCATATTTTCTTAACATTAATAAAATAAAGCATATATATCATTATTTCAATCATTATTTTATCAAAATATAGAATTGTTCCCCATTCTGCTTAAAACATTCTTCATATCATGTTAATCCCTGTCAATCATACAATGCCTTATTTTATTCTAAAACTGACTTTTCATACCATTTAAACAGTTAATTTGACTTCCATAAATTCTGTCAGACATTGTATTTTCATCACATATAGTTTTCTACTATATTTCTTCTCAATCTTTCCCTACATGCTAGTTCCTTCTGTATCCTCCCCTTTATTTTCCCTACATGCCAGTTCCTTCATTATCTAACCAGTACATGATTGTTTGCACAATCCTCACACACACGTGTCTCAACCTTTTGTTTTTCACTTCCCTCTTCCATCAAGTCTCTCACTTACAGTTCCCTCTATTTCACACAGACAGCCTTATTGCTGCTTGCTACTTCAATCCTTATCATATAAATCTAAGTTCTATAGACATCTAATGTCATGCATCCATTTACTGGATGAAGAAGTAAAAACATTATTTCTCCTGGCAGTTCTACATTTTATCTTCAAGCCAACAGTCCATTATCTGTTCACATTTTTTACACACGTTGAACGCAGCCACAACAACCTTTTGTCCCGCTGCTCTGTTCCACTGATTCTCGCACACTCTTAGTCTATTTGTGCTCAGTGTTCCCTCCCTGGGGAAATCATGGTATTTTCTCAGTTTTTCAATATCTTCTAAAACATAAATTTTCCCCCCATAATTTTCTCATTTGATAGAAAACCGGTGTATCAAATTTTGCATGCTTACCTTGAGACTTCCCCATATTGGCTGCTTCTCTGTTCTCTGTGGATTTCTCTTCAACGCGCGTTTTCCTGATCTGTTAGGCGTCCCCAACAGACCCGATTTTTTATTTTAACCCAAATCGGTCGGGTTGCACTATTAGTGCCCTCCTAATTAAGGTTTACCAAAAAACTGTTCTGGTTCCCCCTAATTAGCCTCAGTACCTAAAAACAATTTGCTCCGTCGTGGAACAACTAATTTTCAGGGTACCTATCTGTTTGAAATCTCTTGATCTGTTACAGACCTCAATTAATCTCAGATAATTTTCTCTCATATCTGTTTGAAACCTCTTGATCTATATATAGATCTCAATTAATCTCAGATTACGTACCACAGAAACAGCCCTCAGCCAATATGGTTCACTCACATTTCTTACCCGAAACAAAATCCTTTTCCCCAAAAGAAAATATTTTAGACGTCTCTCACCAGCGATATGTTGGTTGCCACGGGTTCGCTTTCTTTTGATTCCAGTGGAGCCCCTCCCGGACCCGACAGCGGTCGGCCTCTCTCTCTCAAGCTTACGAGGTAGAGCTGGAACTGCTCAGTCCAGGTGGCCAAACACCGTCCGCTCTCAGGTCCAGAAAGGCACTTACCAAGGAACCCCACTCTGACACCAAAACTGTTGTGGCTTTTTTCCTTCTTAACAAACATCATCACTGAGTAAGAGGCACTCTGAGTCCAATTTAATAGTTTATAAAGTATTTATTCTCTTGCAAGAGAGATCTTCGTCACCAATACACATTCGTGAGTCAGTGAGGAGAGATAAGGAGAAGCAGTGTCTATCTTTTTTATATCTTGTGTCCTCCAAGGCCTTATTTCTGCCCTCCCCTCACAGGAGAGATATCCTATTTCTCCCTGGCCCTGAGAGGTAAATGGCCCTTAACCCTTTAGGCTATGACGTACAAATGCACTCAAGATGACCCCTTGACCACCTGCTTTTCCTTACCTCCACTGACTCCCAACCACAGTAAATTATCAATCAAAGGCCCCCTCTCACTACATTCGTGAGAACAGATGAGGCCATCATTAGGAATCACTGAAATCAGAGCAATAAAAGAAAAATTCCATAACATACACGCCTACGGGTCATGTGCATAGCAGATAAAACTTTCAGCAACAATACACTTCTAAACTGGTATTGATAAAAAAAAATGCATCATATTACATTTTGGGTTAATGATTCAATCTTCTTTGGTTTCTCTGATTATAACCGTCCCAAATACGGCGCGATTGTGAGTTAGTGAGAGTAAGATACATGATTCTTCGTGATTAAATGAATATCCAATTGGTCACATATTATAAAACTTACAGTTATACAGATTTGGTCACGAGGCACAACCAGAAAACATTTTATACATTTGAAACATTACTTTTCACCACACGTGGTCACAAATGATTGTCTCTTTGTGTGTGCGTGTGTATGTATGTGTGTGTATTCAGAGTTCATTGAACGATGGTGGCCGGATGAACTCCTGGTCATCTGCAGTCCCGTGTCTTGGGCATGTGTGTGCTTCGAATTTGATGAGTTTAATATCTGCGACAACTGCCAATTGTCCTATTGCACAATTCTCTTCTGTGTGTGTAAGCGAAAAACCCCCAGGGGGGAGGGAGTCACTAGACTTTTAGCTTAATGGTGATGAGACAAGGACCTCATGAGCGCATCAGTACCAGTAATTCAATCAAGTCCAGGCACCATCCGTTTCGTGTGGCAAACTCCAAACAGAGGGGCGTTGTGAGTGACTCAGTAACTTAATTAACAGTCCCAGGACACCTACTTTTGTCATAGTCTCTGAATTAAAATAATGCAAAACCAGTAGTTTAGGAAAATGGCAAATCTGACCATCTGATCATGGCTACAGTCATTTACAATTGATTAGTTAATGATTAACTAATCATTTATAAAACATGACTATGCGTTTCATAAATGTTTAATGTTACTTTTTTTGTATTTTTTGCTCACATCAGGTGCACAGTGGTTAAAGACTTTTGTTTCAGAATTTGTTTCAGAGAAGACAGCTGTCTACACCCTCACCAGTCAGCACTTACTACAGTGTTCAACACCTGTTATAGATGTGTAAACGCATGAATTAATCATCTACACCACTTTCTGCATCCCCTAATCTAAAGTGTAAACTATTCATCACTTGTAAATGTCTTCCACTACATTTGTAGATTATTACTTCAAGAATCAATAAGGCATAAGATCTACGAATGATGTGTAACACATTTACAAGTGATGAATAGTTTACACTCAAGGGATGCAGAAAGTGTTGTAAATGATTTATTCATGCGTTTAAACATCATTGTTAAACTTATTTACCTGTTACAAATGATCTGACATAAAAATAAAAATAATTTATTAAACATTTAAGGAACGCATAGTTACGTTTTGTAAATAATTAGTTAATCATTTACTAATCATTTGTAAATGACTTGTAACAGAATTTACAAAACAACAAAAATATATTAGTATATCACTTGCTAATGCTAATCATTCATGAATGAATTGTAAATGATAAGTTCATCATTAAGTAAACACTTATAAATGACTTGCAACTGAACGTTATTATAAAGTGTTACCAACACGGTTAACATTCTAATGCACACATTAAAGGATCTAAGCTTTCTAAAAAAGTACAGACTGTTTTGTCCTTTCTTGTAGACAGTGTCACAGTTAACAGTTGCTGAGATGGCTTTGTATTAATCTAGCATTGGCAGTGGATGCAGAGGAAAATATTTTTCTTACAAATGTGGGGACTTTGGTGAATGATTGCAGATTGCCTTTGCATATATCTAAATCATTTCTTTTTCTGCTTGTGTAGAAGGGATCATGAAATTCGATTCCGCATCCACTGAGGAGTTCATCAAGGTGAATGTTTCGGAGCACCTCAAGCACGCGCCGCAAAGGGTTGGAGGTGGAGGATTCACTACGCCCTGTTGAGCCAAGACTAGGACTTGAATTAAAAGTGTAATTTAATTGAAATCTAATTTGTTCATAATTGTGCTTTGTCTTGTGACCTTTATTTTTGAATAAAGATGAAAATGGTGATATTGAATTGTGATTTATTTGTATGTGTATAACTGTAGTATTGTATGTATGTAGTCCCATGTTTCCGGAGAAACATGGGACTACAGTTATAGAAGTTATAAAAACGACGTCTAAATTTGACGTTAAAAAGACGTCCTCAAACGACCGCATTTGGACTATAAATAGCCCTTATACGGAGGTTCCACCGACGTCCAAATTAGACGTGCGGTAGACGTCGAAAAAAGACTTTGTCTGGCGTTACAAAACAACCCCTTCAGTGGACCGAAAATGGACGTCCAAAAAGGACATGAAAAAGACGTCACGCCGACGTCACGTTGCGCAGTGGGCAGCTCCTGCCTCGACAGGATGTCTGCCCCAATATTCTGGTCCCCAGGAATATACACTGCCCTCAGGGAGAGTACCTTCCCCAGAGACCACAGGAGGATCTAGTGCGCCAGCTTGCAAAGCGGACGCGACCGCAGACCCCCCTGACGGTTCAGATAAGAGACCACCGATGTGTTGTCTGTACGGACGAGCACATGATGGCCCCTCAGGTCTGGGAGGAATTGCTTCAACGCATTGAAGACAGCCATCATCTCCAAGCAATTTATGTGCCAAGAAAGATGATGACCCCTCCACAGACCCTGAACCGAGCGGCCTTCCATTACCGCTCCCCAGCCGGTGAGGGAAGCATCTGTCGAGATCGCAACTCGATGGCAAAGAGCTCCCAACACCGGACCCTGGGTTAAGAACCAGTGTTTCCTCCATATAAGCAAGGCGCGGAGACACCACTGCGTGATCTTGATTACACGAAATGGGTTTCCCCTCGGGGAGAACCCTCTGGTCCTGAGCCACCACTGTAAAGGTCTCATGTACAGCAGGCCAAAAGGAATCACGTTGGACGCTGCTGCCAAGAGACCCAACAGTCTCTCGAACTGTTTTACAGTGCGTGACTGGCCTAGCCTCAGCTCTTCTGTGGCTGCCAGGATAGCAGCTACACGAACGGGCGATAGAGCGGCCCGCATCGTCACTGAATCCCATACCACACCAAGGAAAGTGGTTCTCTGTACTGGAGAAAGAACACTCTTCTTGGCATTGAGCCTCAACCCCAACATCTGCATGTGAGCGAGAACGACACCTCGGTGCCGAACCGCCAACTGCTCTGATTCCGCTAGAATCAGCCAGTCATCGATGTAGTTCAGAATACGTATGCCCTGAAGCCTGAGCGGGGCTAAAGCTGCATCTACGCATTTCGTGAACGTGCGGGGTGATAGAGCTAGACCGAAAGGAAGTACCCGATACTGGTATTCTTTGCCCCCGAAAGAAAACCTTAGGAACTTCCTGTGCTGAGGGAGGATGGAGACATGGAAGTAAGCGTCCTTCAAATCTATCGTGACAAACCAGTCCTCGGATCTGATTTGAGTCACGATCTGTTTGAGTGTCAGCATCTTGAACCTGAGTTTCTGTACTGAACGATTCAACAGACGAAGATCTAAAATGGGACGCAATCCTCCATCCTTTTTCGGAACAATGAAATAACGTCTGTAAAAACCTGACTCTCTGTCGGGTGAGTACACCTGTTCTATAGCTTCCTTTGCTAACAGGGCCTTTACCTCTTGCTCCATTACCAGAGCCTGCTCGGGATGCGCTACTGTGAGCAACACCCCGTTGTAGCGAGGAGGACGAGAACCGAACTGGATTCTGTATCCTTTCTCTACAATCTGCAGGACCCAACGAGAAATATTTGGCAGTAGCTTCCACGCTGCCAGAAAATCTACTAAGGGAACCAGCCTCTCGAGGCTGGTCTCTGGTGTTAACGAGACAGCCAGTTCTGGAGCCTGAAACATAATGGCAGGAACTACCTGAACTGGCTGCTCTAAAACCCCCCTCAGAGGGCACGAAACCGATGCAGTGCCGCAGCATAGCATCAGCGACTCGCTGGAGACCGCTGCGCCCCGAAGCACCAAGGGTCCAAGGATGCTATGCCGCAGCATAGCATCAGCGACTCGCTGGAGACCGCTGCGCCCCGAAGCACCAAGGGTTGGCAGAACGGTCCCGTGAGGACCCCGAAGTGGAACGGGCACCGTATTCTGAGGTGTACACCGCTCCACTTCGGTCGGGGCTGTCCTCACAGGTCTGACGCCAGTGACGTCAGGACCTCTTCTTTTGAGCCGAAGTCTTCTTCGCCTGAAGAACGGTCCTCAGAACCGGCTTCGGCTTAGAAGACTTCGACTGAGAGTGTTGCGCCTGTTTCCATTGTTTATGTGGAGGTGCACGAGACGAAACACTCTGTTTTTGTTGCGCACGATATGAGGAGCTCGACGGCTGGGGCTGCTCACGCCCAGCAGCCCCAGGGGGCTGGACACGTTGAGGGAGAAACTTTTTAAATGCCTCCGCTTGCTTCTTTGACTCTTGAAATCTCTCGACGACCGCATTGACTGCGTCGCCGAAGAGACCAGAAGGCTCAAGCGGAGCATCTAATAAAAAAGCCCGGTCTTTTTCTCTTATTTCGGCCAGATTTAACCAAAGGTGTCTCTCAGTAGCTACAAGGGCTGCCATAGACCGCCCAATTGCTCTAGCGGTCTCCTTTGTAGCTCTGAGAGACAGATCGGTGGCCCGATGAAGTTCTCGAATTTCGTCAGGACCAACTCCCTCACTCTTATCCAGATCCCCCAGCAAATCAGCCTGGTAAGCCTGTAGCACCGCCATAGTGTGCAGACATGCTCCAGCCTGACCTGCTGCCGTATAGGCTTTGCCCACTAAACCAGATGTTGCTTTAAGCGGTCCAGTGGGCAAAGCTGAGGCCTTCAGAGACGATGCTGGGCCAGGTGAAAGATAGCTCGCGAGCGTCTGTTCAGCCTGGGGCATCGCCTCATAACCGTACTCTTTCAGCCCTCTTATACCCGAATATAAATTAACCTGAGGGCTGAAAAGTCGTGATGAGTACGGTTTATCCCACGATCTAGATAGCTCATTATG
Source organism: Tiaroga cobitis (assembly GCA_030578255.1). Classification (NCBI taxonomy): domain Eukaryota; kingdom Metazoa; phylum Chordata; class Actinopteri; order Cypriniformes; family Leuciscidae; genus Tiaroga; species Tiaroga cobitis. The sequence continues at coordinate 30,155,233 of CM060591.1, read as the reverse complement.
TAAATCGGGAAAAAAGGGAAGGCCGTGGTGGAGATGATTTAGCTGAAGAAAGGAAACGCTCGTCTAATTTACTTTTGGGACGAGCGCCCCTTTTCTCAGCTGGCCATTCAATATTTAATTTTTCTACAGCCCTAGACATCACATCCACCAGCTCCTCATATGCTGGGGAAACAGGTGGCGAATCTCTTTCCCCAGTGTGTGTGCTTAAACTCTCCATACTCATCATATCAACCTCCTCAGAGGAAGAACAATGAAGTAATGGAGGGCTCTCTCCCCGGGCGGAAGAAGCCGCAGAGCGGGCTTCCGACACCGGGGGGAGAGCACTGGATCCTCCAGGTAAAGAAGGAGAAAAGGCCCTCGGACCCGTCTCCAACCCCTCCGAAAGATCCTTTTGCGATCCCCAGGAATGCATTCTCCGTGCTGCCTCGGCAACAGCGGGTCCTGCACCCTGAGGATCGCGAGCCTGACCACTCTCGTCAAAGAGTGACAGGCGAGAGCGGAGCATGCGAAGCGGAAGCATCTCACAATGCTGGCACTCAGCCCCCTCGAAGGCTGAGACCGCATGCTCCACTCCCAAACAAATAACACAAAGCTCGTGTGTGTCCCCACCCGTTAAATAACGCGGACAGGGAGAAGCACACTGCTTGTATATTTGTTTCGCCATAACTCTTTCCAATATAAATGCAACAGACAACAATAAATAGACAGAGACAGAGTAACACAGATCACTTGCTGAGACACAGAAGCTAATGCCGGGTTGCACCGGATGTGCTTTTATCCCTTCCTGGTCATGACGTCACCCGCCCGTGACGCTCATTCTTTCCATTGGACTAGTTGACATTGATGCTCAGACGCATTCACGCTGGGGGTGTTCCCAAAGCGTCATCAATGCATCGCGAGTTCCCTCGAAAGGGAACAGCGAGCACTGCATGATGTGTCATGCAGTGTGTACCCTGACAGGGTCACCTGAGGTGATTTTTCAGCGGATCACCCAAGAGCTACAGTTAACATGTGATGGCCGTAGCCAGCTATGAGGTCACCGAGGTCCGGACCTCGGTAATTTTTCGATAGAATCAAGTTGAATGTGAAACCAGACCAACGCTACGGGGGGCACCGGCGACAATCGCGCCCGGGCTCGGATCGCAGCAAACGAACCCAGTGTGAAAGCACCCTTATTGTGTTTTTGGTTTAGTCTTGTGACCTAGTTTTCCCCAGTCTGTTTAATTGATTATGTCATTCACCTGTGCCCTGTTAGTTTACTAATATTAAGTTCCTTTGTTTACTCTGTGTATACTTAAACCCTCAGTTCTCCTTTAGGGGGATTTTACACTGGGCTCGTTTGCTGCGGTCCGAGCCCGAGCGTGTTTGTTTCACACTCAACTTGATTCTATCGAACCCTGGTGCTTTTGCGTGCACGGCGCATGATAGAAAACAGAACGCGGGTCAATATGGTGTTTTTTCTTAATTCGCTGCTATTATGCGCAGTTGAGTGAACAATACAGGTTTACTGTGCGTGTGTCACATAAGGTGGCCTTCTGCTGCTTGCAAACGGACTCTTTTGAGGATTTCCAAATTTGTTGCCCTGATTCCACACACAATGCACGAATACACTGCAGGCTCACTCTCGCTCGTATCCAAGGTAAATCATCAACACTGACTATCATCCCTTACAAGTGTTTTATTTAACTGAATACATCACAATAAGCTAAAACGCATGCGCAGGTTACTTTACTTCCTGAACAAGTGCGCACCCGAGTCCGTGTTGCTTTCACATTCACGCGAACCGCGGCATTCACATTAGCGATTTTTCATGCGAACCGTGCCCCGTTCTGAACTAAACTGCCAGTGTGAAAGCCCCCTTAGTCTCTGTCTGTTCTCTGTAATGTTTGTGTGGTTTCCTCCTGTTTCCTGAGTGTTTGTGATTAAAGTCTGTTACCTGGAATTATTCCTTGTCGTGCGAGTTTCTCATATACCATGTAACAACCTTCCCTTGTGTCTTTATAATTTGCTTTTTTGAATACTTTTTTTTTTGTGTGACTTTTTCAGTATAAGTTGAAATAATTAACCATTTCATTAAATTATCTGATTACCACAAATACTCAAATTTATTAAAGTTAAATACAGAGGTAGATGTGCTTTTTCTGTAGGATTACTTTTCCTAGTTTGCTGCCTGAAGCTGTCCCTTAGCATAACATTTATTTAACCAAGCCATTGGGTTTATTTACTATTTAATTATAACAACGAACCTTGTTTGGTTTCTCAAGAAGCTAAAACCAGTTTTGACTACATGGCTGCTGGTAATGTGAGCCAAAATAAATTAATATTTTCATTGGTGCAATATTAATTTTCTTTCAAAATAATTCCTCAACACTGTCCCTATTAGATGTAAACCTCATTCTGTGAATCTAAAAATATAATCTAGTGTTCATGAATAATGATGAAACAATCATCAAACTGGAACTAAGATACTCTGTGATAGCATTGAGTCAGCCAAGATAACAGTGCAATCCCCAGCCTCCAGCATTTGGATTTCTCTTCTTTTAACTTTTCATCAGCAACTCATTTCTCTCATCGCCCACATACCTGTTCGCTCCAGTATCTGCACCAATTCCCTTTTAGCAGGGCTTTGGCAATATTAGGTAGTTGGTAAAAGTTTCATATCTTCACAGGTTACTCAATAAAAAAAATCACCCCTGCATAGGCTCGGCATTCCCTTATTGAAGAACATTTGGAACTCAATACGGCTTTCATGTGAATCTGTTATTCTATAACAGGGGTGCTGACTTGCTGTCTGAGTCACTGTGACTCACACAAACAGGATGTCCAGTCTGATGTTCATTACGAATGGCTTTGTGCTGCAGTAATGCCAACTGAACAGTGAATCTTGAGGGAGACATCCTAGAGTTAGAATAACGGTCTGGGTGAGTAAGCTGTCTGTGGGCTGATGGACGACAAACTACAGGGAAATATTAGACACTACATCATCCAGTTCACTGAGGCCATCCAACAGATGGGGACACTATACTTGCATGGACAGTTGGACACAGTAAACAATGACCATGCATTGTAGACTTGTCAACCGAGACCAATTTATGGAGCTGAAATTCAACCAAATAAGCTACATTCAATAACATACTGTCACAGTGACACCCAAGACATCTGCATCATCAATCACATCACACATGAATGACACGTGTGGTTACTGTACGATTCATGATGAGCTTGATTTAATCTGCCTCTCAGGCTTGGACAACCACGATGCATGAAATCCAATAATAATTAATTTATCTCCAACTAAAATGAATAAAATATGAGTGTTGTCTGCATCAGAGATAGATGCAATTGATTTTTACTCATGGTTGTGTGTTTCTTTCCACCAAAAATGTGCTCTGGTTTAATATTTAATGACTGGAATTGAGGGAATTCCTGTGATAATGGATGATTTTATTATTTTTTTGTTCAATGGCTCATGAGGAATGTTTTTTTAATGTCTTTGCCCAATATCAGTGAGAGTTTTTAAAACTGGAATGTTGGACCTGTGTATGAATTCAGCTGTGATTTATTTTATTACATCTATTTTAAATATATTATATCTGTCTCTTATGTGGAAAAATTAGACAGACGTGAAAGGAATATGGCTACCTTTATTTTATATAAGTCTCTGTTATCGCTTGATATAATAAGAATGAGTCTATACCAGAGATATAAGGGAATGCCAGAGATATAAGGGAATGCCGAGCCTATGCAGGGGTGATTTTTTTATATTGAGTAACCTGTGAAGATATGAAACTTTTACCAACTACCTAATATTTCTATCTATCTATCTATCTATCTATCTATCTATCTATCTATCTATCTATCTATCTATCTATCTATCTATCTATCTATCTACCAACAATAAAGACCTGCATGGACTGCAGAACCCATCAAACACATATCGCACAAGGCTACTCATTGCACCCATCGGAATTATGGATACTTGCTGCTTATTGTATATGATCACGTGACAGAAAATATGCCTGGATACAGAGGGTGGGGCATACATTTTTTTAAAACATGTATAAATAGCTATTTTATTCAATATTTCCATCATAAAATATAATGATAATGGAGGTAAGGGTCATCACCCTTGATGAATGGAAATATTTTCTCATTGCCATCCCAAGATAATGGCCTCAATGCATTCCTTACCTGCACCAGCTCTACGCAACACTGACCACAACAATATAGAGGCTCAGAACACTATACACATGTCTCTTCTTAATTAAAAAGTCAAATAAGGTCTATTGGGGTAATTCCAGTTTGCATGTGATAATGCGTCCACGTCACAAGTGTCACGGTGTGGTGCAGGCAGAAGAAGACGAGGAGTCCAAAGTTCCAAATGCAAAGTGTTTACTAACAATTATATAACTAAAACGGGTACAGACAGGTAGAAGGTTCACACACACACTAGGAGGACCACACACACACGTCCAGGAGTCTTCCTCAGGAGGGTCAGCAGGGTCAACAGGGACTGAAGACTCCAGGACGGTACCAGCAGTTCGGGAGACCAGGGCAGAGCAGGCTGAGCAGATGGTCAGGGTGGAGCAGGCAGCCAGGGCAGAGACGACCCTTCGGGGGCCATGGCAGAGACGACCCTTCGGGTGGCCATGGCAGAGATGACCCTTCGGGGGCCATGGCAGAGATGACCATTCGGGCGGCCATGGCGGAGACGACCCTTCGGGTGGCCATGGCAGAGATGACCCTTCGGGCGGCCATGGCAGAGACGACCCTTCGGGCGGCCATGGAGGAGACGACCCTTCGGGCGGCCATGGCGGAGACTCAGGGACAGGCTCTGAAGGCTCAGGCGGCGTGACGGCAGTCATCATTGGCCAGGTTTCGGGTGAGACAAGGGCTCGGGTTAGACAGACATGACTTGAACAGTCTCTGGCTCGGCAGGCATGACGTGAACAGTCTCTGGCTCTTGTTCCTTCGCGTCATGTCTGCCGAGCCCGAGTTCCTTCGCTGCCTCGTGCCCCCAAAAGACGACAGACATGGCGTGAAGGAAATGGAAGCTTTAGCGTTAAGTTCTGCCAGGAAGACTCAATTGCTACGTCACTTATTACCCTCTCATCTATCCAATCGTGTCTAATACTTGCGGTATAAAAGACCAGTACTTACACATGTTTGAGTTTGCAGATGCTGACCCTTCATTCATCTCCATCCTCCCCACCTCCACCAAGATGGTTCCTTCCCCTCCATCCTCCCCACCACCACCAGGATGGTCCCTTCCCCTCCATCCTCCCCACCACCACCAGGATGGTCCCTTCCCCTCCATCCTCCCCACCACCAGGATGGTCCCTTCCTATACCTCAGAGGGGGTCGGTTGCGCCCCTGCCTTCAGGCAGGAAATGCAGAGTCCGGACCCTCGGATTGCAAGCTATGGACGGTGCCTACGCCAAAGAACTTTATTGCTTGCTGGGCTATCAAAAAATGTATTTATTGTTACAGTATTGATTCTCTCGAGTCTTTCTGGTAGAACTCAGGCTCGGCAGACATGACGTGAAGGAACTCAGGTTCGGCAGACATGTATATATATATATATGTATATATATATATATATATATATATATGTGGCGAGGGGAGGGGGGTGCTAAGTAGCAAGGAGTGCGAGGTGTTAACTTAAATAAGCAACCCGGAAGTTCACAAAACGCTAATACGGTTTACATGGTAGCCAACTACGCCACCTCAGGAATTTCACCCAAGGATATGCAAAACAACACAGGTTCGTTCTTACCAAGGAGGACTGAGACAGTTCTGACAATTAAAAGCAATTTATTACAAAAATCTTTCACATTGAGAAACAACACATTCACTAATAAATACCTTTCAGACATTTACCTCTTAAATTACCCACAGATGTTAATACAGAAAAAGGTATTTTTAAATAAATAAAACAAAATAAATAAATACTGGGTTAATCAAAGACACTAACAGGAAAAGGGATCCCTGACCCACCTTGTAAGTAATCACTCATTAGACTGCACCCACACGCAGTAACCCTCACTACAAAGGCAATGAAACAAATCCACACTCCAGTGTTGAACACTACACCCCAAAAGCGGGTGGGCCAGATAGCCTTTCACAAATGTCTCAGAGAGAAAACCACAGCACTTAAAGCAGCACTCAGTAGGAATTCTGTTTTTGTCAAACGGCGACCCCTAGAGTCGCTGTAGAGTACTTGTACTGTCGTGAATAGCACTCACGCAGAGATGGCTCGCACTAACGGCCGGATCCCCTCCCCCTGTACACCGGTACCTGTTCAGTAGGATGGACGCTGTAACGAGTGGAAATAAGGTATGGCCCCTTTAAGAGCTGCGCGCGCCCAACACCACATGTATACGGCGCCGGGTTATTTCTGTTTGATGCTCATTTTATCAGTTCTGTTTTTTTGCCGTAAAGCAATTCGTTACCTCGCGAGACCTGATATCACACGATACTTCAACACTGAGGCCGGCGGCCCGCCGGCCCAAAGTTGCAAGGGTGGTTTTGCGGCTCACAGGCACCAGGGGGGTGCGAGACGACCACCATTCAACACGAAATCAGTAATATAAACATTACAATGACTCCAAAGCTGTTCGGTTAAGGTAAAAAAGTTACTTAGTTCATCTTTAAATTGCAGGTTCCCTAGAAAAATACACACAACATCTTAATACAGAAGACAAAAGCAGCAATACATTTACAATAAAGACAAAACAGCAGCGTAGTCTGGGTCCGTGTGTCCTGCTGATTACAGAGCTCCGAGCTGGAAGCAAGCTGTTAGACACGACCCCAACCTACACACACACACAGCAGTAAAGTTTAAGCACATTTAAAGCAGAAGAGAATCCCCAAAAAGAGATCATACTCACTGCGTCAGAACAACGTATCTAAAACCACTGAATGCTGCAACATGCTCTCACTGCACTGCAACAACTGCAGAACAGGCTTTAGATTACACACAAATATTACACAAAAATAAATCACATGCCACTTTACACTCATCCACATACCAGAGATTGGAGAAACAAGTAACCCAAACTACACGACTCCATCCGGGAAAGGCATAAAATGGACAATTAGGAATGGCTGAACACAAGCTCAGCTACCTGTGCACCTTGCTTTTATTAAAAGTGCAATCATGATAATGATTAACCAGCCGGTATTGAACACAGCTGAATCCATGGGGAAATTATTCCCGTTCTCCACCAGGGGGAGTAATGGAGGAAAATCCCCAATCTGCTACATATATATATATATATATATATATATATATATATATATATATATATATATATATATATATGTAGCAGATTGGGGATTTTCCTCCATTACTCCCCCTGGTGGAGAACGGGAATATATATATATATATATATATATATATATATATATATATATATATATATATATATATATGTGTGTGTGTGTGTGTGTGTGTGTGTGTATATATTAGGGTTGTCAGTTAAACGGCGTTAACGCAAACTAGTTTTTTTCACATGCTTTTGCAACAGGACGCAGCATGCGCGGCGCTGCGCTATGAAACCCATTGATTTCAAAGGCTTGCGCTGCGCGAGGACGTTTTGTTGCTTCGTCGACCAAAGCGCAAGCGGATTTAGCTAGACCGGAAACAAAACAACAGGCACGACGCACACACTTTGGGCTTGCGAGCCGGCCAAATAGTAGGTTAACGTTAAGTTTTGAGTGGATGATCGGCTGAGCGCGAGACGCCGAAATGGATGCCAAAAGGATTCTGAATGGAAAGTTTACTTTTAAAAAGTTGCCAAATGGTTCCATTGACAAAACCAATGTGATCTGTGTGTTTTGTTGTTGTGAACTGAGCTATCATCATCATCGCGATCGCAGCACGTCCAGTCTGAAATAACACTTGATGGCCAAGCACACACACACAGCTGATGCGAATTCTCCGCCCCCTCGTCAATATCAGGACCTCGTCAGTATTTCTTTCACCCTTTTATTGATGGACAGTGTTACATTGAGAGATTATTTGCTCCAAGTAAGAATGTTAGTGTGAAATTGAACAGTATGACAATGTTGTTTTCAATAAAAAACATTTGCACAAGGCAAGCCGATCCACTTTTCCATGTTGATAAGAGCATTAACATGAGAAAAAATAATGGGACAAAAAGAAATCAGGAGACATTTAGAATAGATAAAAATCTGTGATTAATTGCGATTAATCGCAAGTTAACTATGACATTAATGCGATTAATCGCGATTAAATATTTTATTCGTTTGACAGCACTAATATATATATATATATATATATATATATATATATATAGTGTTGTCAAAGTACCGGTACTTCGGTAAAAATTCTATTTAAACAGAGCAGGATAATTTGTATATGTTAGGTTGACTATTTTATTATTATATTTTATTAAGGCTAAAATGAATAGGCTGCGGTGTCAAGATTGCAATGCTGGAATGTGTGTGTGTGGTTGTGGGTGGGTGTGGTGCGCGATTGAACAGTGTTACACATAAAAACATACTCCGTCATTTTGTTCATAAAGGACATCATTCAAACTGCAAAGTGTTTACTTATATTTGTGTACACTCGCAATAAAACACAACATTGTGGTTTTGTTAAATAAATTCAAGCAATACGTCCCCCGAAATTGCGCTAATTTTAAAATTAAACTAAAATGCTAACGGGTGCACAGGCATTCATAACGGCGCGCGTCCATGGCGAGGAACGAGCAGAACAGAGGGAAAGTTTTTTAGTTCATTCCTACTTCCTTAGGAATTAATTGAAAATGCTCGCTCTACTCCGCACCATTATTGGTGTCTTGTGCGGAAGTCCGTATTTTACTTTCAAGTTAGCGATTTAAAAGCACCCAGCGGTGTCACACCTTGATTAACCAGTGGGAAAATATTTCCATAGTCACATCCCTAATATATTTCTATATAAATACAATAGGCCTACCTGATTTTGAACACAAGAGGGCAGTATAGCAGTATGTATGATTTGGATGTATTTGTTTTTTGGACTAAACTATTCTGGCTGTTTTTAAACTTAAACATTATTCTTAAAACAAAAAAATAAATAAAATGGGTTTAGCTCTGATATGTGCATACTTTTATTTAGAAATAAATGGTGCATAATTACATTTTTAGAATATATGAGGCTTTTAGTGTTTCCTTTTTTGACATTACTTTAATCCCTTGCCATAGCAAAACCGTTTAAGATATTCAATATCCGTTCAAAATGTTGCATCTTTAATGTATTTTCATCATGTTAAAAAAGTTTGGTGTGAATAAAATAAACCACTTAGAGTCTGAAAAATCAAACTAAAAACAAGCTAAAAACTCAGAGTTTGAAATATCAAAAAATCCACATTCTGACCAAAATAGCCGACTACCTGTTGGGCTGGCTTAAAACTTAGAGCACGAAAGTTTATGGACCAAGTTAATTTAATTAATAAACTAATTATATAAAACTATTGTCAATGCACTACAATTAAACTGGTTATATGCCTTTACTTTATTAATAAAACTTAAAAATTAATAAAAAATGCAAGGGGTAAGACATTCATTTTCCTTTTTAATGCAGGCCAAACCACACAGCAGTGAAATGGTTATTCTAGCCCCCCTCCCCCTAAACACACACACACACACACACACACACGGACAGACACAGACATGAGGCAGAGAGAGAGAGAGAGAGAGAGAGAGAGAGAGAGAGAGAGAGAGAGAGAGAGAGAGAGAGAGAGAGAGAGAGAGAGAGAGAGAAAATGACCATATTCAAACCAAAATATCTGACTTTCTGTTGGTCGGGGCTAATGACTGTAAATTAGAAAGTTGTCCGGCTTGATGAGTACAATATACGTTCTACAATATACGTACTCCAACTCCAACAATCCCCTAACTTTTGTCAAAAGGTGGTGCTACTGAGCCCTCACCACGCCCGTTTCTGAAACTTTGCACATGTCTACTAGCTAATAAATGAGATGTGTCTGTCGAGTTTCATGCAATTTCAAGCATGCTAAGAGTCTCAAAAGCATCAAATAAGAATATTAAAGTTTGATGCGTTGCCATGGCAACATTATCTTAGATATTAAATAATCCTTTCACAGGTCTACATCTGCCGTGTATTTACATTATACAGATGCAGTTTGAAGCAAATCGGGTAAAAATAAGAGGGTGATTTCAAAGCATTTTGAAAGTGACACACTTCCTGCTGCCAGTTGGTGGCACTATAACTTTGACTCACAATAGTCACATCCATGTGATCGGCCTCTTACAACAAACACACTGCTGAAGTTTCATCAAGATCAGTTAATGTATGCAGAAGTTATAACACACTTCCTGTTTTATGTTTCTTGCCATAAATTCGTTTCCTCGCCACGGCCAAACCGTTTGAGATATCAAAAATCCCCTTGAAAAATCCTCAATGTCTTGACTTCACACTGACCGAGTTCGTGGCATTTGGATGAATTCTCTAGGAGGAGTAATTTAAATTCCATTGCATGCGTTTTCCAAACAACCCTTAATAGACGACTTCCTGTTGGGCTGGGGTAAAAAATAAGATTACGAAAGTTGTTCATCCCGATAAGATCTAAATGTGTACTAAGTATCATATTATTACATGCAAGCGTGTTTGATTTATGGACCAAGTTTTCGGACCCCGTTCAAGGGGGCGCTGTTGAGCCCCCCTGCCACGCCCGGGTACCATCTTCAGTCCGGCCCTGATGGCCACGGGTTCTGACCCGTGTGCAAAGTTTCAAGACTTTTCGAGCACGTTAAGAGCCCCATAAGTGCCCGAATAGTTGTTAGAAAAATAATAATAATAGAAAAAAATGTATTCTAAGGAAAACAATAGGGCATTCGCCTTTTCAAGGCTTGGGCCCTAATAAAAAAATAAAATAAAATAATAATAATCCTAAGGAAACCAATAGGGCCTTCGCCTTTTTAAGGCTTGGGCCCTAATTACAATTTTAACAATACTTTAAGTGTAATTTATAAGATTTGTTGTATTTTGAACCCAATCTTTCTTTGTGAAATCCATTAAGTTAATCATACTGATTTCAAAGTTAAGGATTTATTAGTTTGAATATACATTGAACCAAACACTATAATTGTCACGGAGCGGGTTGTGTTTTGTAGCTTGTTCTTGTCTGTCATGTGTTTCCCTGTCCTTTCATGTTCAGCTGTTGATTAGTCTCCCCATGTGTTTCTGATTAGCCACACCCCCTTGTTATCTTGTTTAGCTTGTCTGTTTGTGTATTTATACCTCCGTGTTTCAGTTGTGTGGTGTCGGTCGATGTTTCCTGTAGCTGTTCCGTCTCCCGGTCCCGAGTTCTTTGTCTGTGTTTCACAGTGGATTACCTGTTTGTTTAAGTAAAGTGCTTGCGTTTGAATTTACTCTCCGACTCATCCTTGCTGGATCATAACAATAATAACGTCTTAGTTGATAATTCAGTATACTTTATTTTAGGCAAAAAATCCATGTTTCGGTTGTGACAGCACATTTTCTGTAGTGACCGTAATGTGTTGGTAGCGACCACATGACATTACAAAATTTTAACTCGCATACTAAAACACTACTAAAACATACTAAGATACAAATAGGTTGCATAACTGTACAAAATGTTGTTTATTTCCTCCAAATAAATTATTATGTGTTTCCTTTTTTCACCACCAAAACAATGATGGCATGTTTCGGTCATGACTGAGATACTTTTGAACCTAGTTCAAAGATGATAACCAGCACATGGTTATCTAGCACAGTTCTGAACAGATGTACAAACACAAACTAAATTTTATCGAATAACACTAAACAAAACACAGTGGTGGACAGTAACGAAGTAAATGTAATTCGTTACTGTACTTAAGTAGCTTTTTTGCGTATCTGTACTTTACTCAAGTATTAAAAGTCTGGGAGACTTTTACTTTAACTCCACTACATTTCAAAGTCAAATATCTTACTTTTTACTCAACTACATTTTCAAAATCAGTCATTCCTTTTTATTTATGAGTGGATAAAAACGTAACTGGTCAAACGAGCCACCAATCACAGTACAGCGCGGGCGCTTTGTTTTGAACGGCGGTATCTACTAAGCACGAACCAGAGCCGTTAAATATGAGAGTTGCGAACATAGATGGTTGTGACAATGATCTCGCCGCCACGCGGTCACGTTATTCGTGTAGCTCTCAATAGTTCCAAACAAATCGCGTTGACAATGATTTTAAGCAGGACAGAGATCAGCAGCTATTATTGCAGCAATTATATTGGTAAGTATTGACGCATAATGTACATTGCTTACGTTGCCACTAAAATGACTTGCATATAATACTTTTTTTTTCTGGGGAGTAGCCTAGCAGAAACACTGCATTAATACGTTTTTGTGTTCAATTTTGGAGGGAAATTGGCTGCTCCCATAACATAGAATATAGAATATAGAATATATATATATATATATATATATATATATATATATATATATATATATATATATATATATATATATATATATATTTAATGGCGTTGTGTAGGTTTATGTGAATGTATCATGAAATTAAGATGTTAATAATTATGACCATAGGCGCTGGAGAAAAATATATACAGTAAATACTGTAAATGTTTTATACCTAATGGGAACAGTCCCCTTCCCTCCAAAATTAAACACACAAAAAATTTATTCAATTCAAATATATATATATATATATATATATATATATACAGTATATATATATCAGACTAATTAATGTCATTTCATTAATAGATTGGTGTGCCAAGAGTGACATTAGTCTTCACTTAGACTGAGTTAAGCAAGAGTCTTGTGACAAATTATAATAGGACATTATAGCCATAAAAAAATCAAAGTACTTGGATACTTAAGTACATTTGAAGGCACGTACTTTTGTACTTTCACTCAAGTGAATGTTTAAAGGCAGCACTTCTACTTTTGCTTGAGTAATATTTTACCTTGAGTATCTTTACTTTTACTCAAGTACATGGTATGTGTACTTCGTCCACCACTGACAAAACATGATGTCACAACTGAAACTTCACCACGTTTCGGTAATGACTGTTTCGGTAGTGACAATTTTAGATATTTTTGAGTTCTAGTTCAAAGATGATAGCCAGGACATGGTTACCTAGCACAGTTCTGAACAGTTGTACACACATAACATTTTTTTTTTATGGAATTACACCCAAAAAAGGTTGCTTAATTTCAGAAAAAAAGGTATTTGGTAGTGACGTCCCTTAAAGTTACACACAGATTTTCAGACTTTGGAACACATTTCCCTCAAAATGATGGTACCTATCTATAATGAAAGAGAGGCTATGAGAGAGAGGCACAAGAATATTTCCTGATCAAAAATGTAGGGGTGTGGTTAAAATCAGTCTCAGCCAATGGACTAAAACACACACTGTTTTGGTAGTGACATGAAAATGCAGGACACATTTTTTTACATAAAGTTTCATGATTTAATTTTTTTTTTTTACTTTACTTTTTAAAAGAAATCAAAAAGATATTTTTAAAAACAACAATGGAATTTTTTTTTAAAACTATTTCAATATAATTTTCACAAGTTGAAATTTAAGGGTTAGGGTTCGGGACAGCCACCTCCCAATTGAAAGTACCCAATAAATTATGAATTTATATATATATTAAGCTTACTTATATTTTAAATATTATTGTGGGATTCAGTAGATAATAGAAGGATCTTAGTAAACAATTAAAATTTGAATACTTAAATGCTTTTTAAATGTGTTTTTTTTTTTGGTTGTCGGACAGCAGTTTGCATGCACCAATTCCGTAGAATGGCCCACACAGGCTTATTATGACAAACTCTTTGCCACTAGCTAACTCACAAGGGAACATCCTTTAAAAAATGTATGGATCAAAATATTAAATAAGGTCTCTGCAAAGTTGCTGTCAATGAAAACATAAAAAATCAGATGTCCCATAATCAAATAATAAATCTGGAGCTGTCAAATAAACACATTACGGCAGTTTTTTCGAGCAAAAATTTAGGATAATTTCCACAGAATCAGAAACATTGCATTTGGTAGAATTGGTTCATTTTGAAATGCTTTACATGGTGCCCTTTGAGTTATGATTTTATAAGATTGAGCATCATTGTAAATGGACTGTATAGCCAAAAGCTCTTTTGAATTATTCAACAGGCGCTTCTTCAAGAAAGACTTTACTTATGCATTCACCTCTATTTGAATGCCAGAGTCTCCTCTGTCTCTGGTCTGTTATCTCCTTTCTTCCTGGTGAATTACGCTCTAGATGAAACACTGAGGAAAACTGCTCTGCCCAATTTAGAGGGCTATATTTAAACAGTCAGTGCTCTGTCTGAATTGTTCTTCATTCATAGCATGACAGTTTAATAAATCCCTTTTTTGTTCAGGTCCCTCCTCTGACATTCTACATTCTCAGAATTTCACCATAGATCTGCTATTAAAACTATTAAAATGTTGCATGGGAGGTTTAAAAAAAAAATGGAACAATCAAAGACACACACTTTGTATCATAATTCATCATTTCAAGAACACCTCAGCACTTGCCTATACACAATATTGGCACAATTGCCTATACTTAAAGTTTATTTCTGATCTTGCTTGTGTACTAGCTTATACCTGAAACTTAGCATTGAGAACTACAAACATTGTTGGCTCTTAATGATAAATAAATAATAATAATAAATTATAAAATAAATAATAATTCATTGTAAAACATCAGCTAAATGTGCTAAAACACACACACACACACACACACACACGGCCTCTACATTAATGTCAAAGCAATAGAGGGAATGCATTAACGTCACTTCCCCGCCGGAACACGCCCCCCTCAGCGGGACTGAGTGGCAGAAGAGCTGCTGCCTGACTGGAGTTAATAGGGGAAACTGCGTTAACGCGAGTAAAACAAACTATTATCAGTTTAAACTAAAAGTTGGACTCGATATAGGCTAGTGTTCCTTACAACTTATCAAAGATCCAGTGATCCATGGATATTGACATGCAGCCAGGAATCATGTTTCCTGACATTTATATGTGCCTGATTTCGACGCCGGGGAAATAAATGAAGAAAATTTGCCTGTAAACGTTTTATATAAATACAATATAGATAGGTCTAAATCCGAGTGATCACTTACATTAATGTTATACTGTATATCATCATATCGTCCAGCCCTAAAACTTATAGGTTTTAATATTATTGTATAGTTTTTTGTCAGTGTTTATTTAAAAACATCCAATTATGCAGAATATAGTCTGTTCTGTAGCTTTTTGCAGTCTGTAAAAATATACAGTACCTCAGATTTCTGGTCAAATCTAGTTGTACAGTCAATCGCAAAGCTCTTTCCCGTTTTAGATGTGTTTTGTGTGATTTTCACGGCATTCACGCTGAAAACAAATGCTGCCGCTCAGTCTTTTTGCCACTTGTGGGCGTGACCGCATTCACTCCGGCCAACGGTGACGTCATGCGCATACCCTCTATACAGTGCCCTCTTCAGGTGAATCTAAGCATTCTAAGCAAATTAAATTCTAATAAAAATTCTAAGCAGTAGCATTACTAAGAATTGCACATTCATGCTTTGGTTTAAAAGGGTACATGTATCGATAGTAGAAACAATGATCAGCAACGCTGAGAGTTCAGTGTTTTGTCCACAAATGGCACAGGGTGACATCAGACATTGAGTCTTCAACACAAAATAGAGTATTTTCCCCTTAACCCTTTGATGCGCAAGCTATGGATACCCCCTCTAATGCACAACATGCATGGGTCTAAAAAGACCCGTATTAATTTCCTATGTTATTTCATGCATGGCTCTGCATTTTTTTGTTTCACCTTTTGAAATCACTTTATTTGAGCATTTTATATTTCATGATCTATAAATTTCATGATTTATGAATATTCAAAATATCTTGTTTTCAATGATCACAAATTCATATTTTAATATTTCCTAGGTTTTGTGTAAATACATCAAGTTTACACACATGGGTCTAAAATGACCCATCTATGCAAGCGTGATAAAACAAAACAATAAAGAACACTTTTTGTTAAAATAACCATTGTCACAGTTGTTTAGATCAACACATTTACTGTAACACTTGAAATATGTTTATTGGCCACTTTGTCACGCATAACATACATATAACCGATAACACTGAAATTGAACTGTAGTGTAGTGCAACTGTGGGGGATCTCCCCACCACCAATGTGCAGCATCCACCCGGATGATGCGACAGCAGCCATAGTGCACCACACGACGGCTTATGTGACCGATAGCATTGATTTATGACCATTTATAAAAATTAATATGGAGGTACTGCCCAGGTAAGGTTTCTGCCCAACAGCGGCAATATATACTTGTATATATAACTTTCTATTGCAACTTTTATTTTGTTGACCTAGCTAACATTAGATAAAATAAAATATGTCGACCACAAGCTAGCTAATAGTATTGGACATGTTTCTCTTTTGCACTAGTAATGGATTTCAAGGTCAAGGTAACCTTAGCCTAAACGTTCAAATTTTAGGCTATATCTAGATGTCTTTCACAAAATATCAAATATTTTCTGTGACAAAAAAATTATTAAATAAAACTTACATGCATGAAATATACAAAAGTAGCCGTGTTGAATTGTGAAATGTTTGGCAGGTGAATAGTTTTCTGCAGGATATTTAATGAATACCTGGATTAATAAATGATAAAATACATTTCTTTCAAATATTCAGCAAAGAAACAGGAATACGGGTCTTTTTAGACCCATGTTGCGCATTAGAAGGGTAGTGAAACAAAAACCATTTTTATTCGAAAAGTAAGAAAGGAAAAATTTAAATAAGGATTTGTAATGATCTAAAACGAGTTAATTGAGGAATACCTGGAATACTGAATGATGAAATTAATTTCTTGCAAAGATATAGAAAATGAAAACTCAGTCGGGTCTATTTAGACCCATGTTGTGCATCAAAGGGTTAAAAAAATAAAATAAAATAAGGGGAGAAATAGAACTTGACCACTTGAAGAAAAAACTGGCACAAATGGGAGAGTTGCTTCAAAAGGAACTTCAAAGTAAGTGCTAATACACCAATTCACACAGAGTACTACCTCACATAACATCTATTATTGCAGGCAAAGATGACTTACTGATTAATTTTCTTTCCAAAGAATAATTGAAATAATCCTCTAAAGGGACTAGTACGCATATTTGTCTTGTCTTTTCTTAAAGCTACAGTGTGTGATTTTTACCCCCATCTAGCGGTGAAAAGGTATATCACCATCCAGTGAATATTAGTTTCTGTTCCTCTCAATTTAGATTTCGTTTTAACTCCTACGGTGGCCAATGGAGTCCAAGATTAACATGGCTTCCAGTACGACCTCCTCGACACGGTGCCATCGAGTGTTAAAACGCGAAAGGCGAAGCTTGATGTCCCTCTTTGGCTAAAGTACTTTCAAGATGGAGGGGCAACATGGCGACTGACATTAGAACCCCTTACCCGTATGTATTTTCAATGGCATATTATACACTCACGAGAATACTTTATTACTTGAACGAAGTAAATATACATTAATGAGCACATATATTTTTGAAAGAACTAAGTGTTTTTAGCTAAGAATAAACTAAAAAGTTACACAGTGTACCTTTAAACACTAGGTTGGTCCAAGTGCACCGCCTGGAGGTCATCATCAGGCTGCACCTTCATCACAGGGGTTCTCTCCTTTCTGTAGGTTGCAATGTTGTGTAATACGACACATGCAACAATAATGTCACAGGCCCTGTCAGGTGCAACCCTCAGACTCTTTAGACACTGAAATATTCCCTATAGTTGCCCAAAGGTCATTTCAATGCATGCCCTTGTCCTGGGTAGAGCTGCATTGTAACCGATTTGTGGTCCGGGGTTTGGGTCAGGAAATGGCGTCATAAAACACTGCATGCAGGCATTGAATTAACTTTAGTAGCTTTAATCAGAATACATTTCTTATTTGAATGCTGCTGATCAAGCGTTAGCGTTAGTTCTGGCAGGTCATGTTTGTCAAGCTCTCATCAGCTGACTCTCAACTGATCCACGTCTACCTATAGGAATATGACGCCTATCACAGAATCCATATATAAGCTTCTTCGGTGTTATCAGCAGCTATCGCGTTTCTCAGGAGCCAATTACCCTCCTCCATCCCCAGTTCCTATTATCATCCAGTCAGGATTTTGTATTCTGATTCCCCTTTGAATCAGACTAAATTCTGGAAAAATTTTCTACATTCAAATATTAAATTAATGATCTCTGCATTACATTCATGTTAGTTTTGTTCTGTTTACCCTAAGTACCCTAAGGGTTATTTCTGCTCTCCCTGCTCTTATCCATGCTAGGCTGCATGGATGGGCAGGGAGTTCTTGCCCAGAACAGAACTATACCGCCAATCCAAATAGTATGCTAACTGTCAATCATATTTGACGATAGTGGTCCTGACAGAATTAAATGCTCTGGCGTGGAGATAAACATGGCGGACTTTGTACAGTTTACTCAGGACGGGGTCTATGCTAATAGACCCCTTTTCAGTTGGTAAACATGGTGACGTTTTTTTTTTTGTGGGCGGAGCTTAGGTGGTGGCAGAACGATCCCTCTGGCCGCTTCCCTAACGTTAGTTTGCAAGTTAGCTTGTTTTTTTTAACAATGACTGGAGAAAATCCGATTTTATCTTAATGTGCAAGATCACTCACTGTCCAGGACCGCGATTGTTATTTGCAAAAGTTAATTTTAACGGACGGAACCAGATTGGCTGACCCGTACTCTACACGCTGTCAATGGATGGACGATCTGACAGAATTAATGTTAACACTACCTCCAATTGAGTGGCCTGACTTCTACACCTAATGTTACCTGATAGAGAAACAGAGCGGAAAAAGAAACTGAGGGCATATAAATCTTTAGATGCCTATAACTATGTGCTGAATGGTCATATACAAGACTTGTGTGGTACGATCCGCAGTTCTGCCTAGCCAGCACCAAGAAGACGACAATGTAAAGAGTGACATTACGGTGCAATTTTAATGATGTGAATATTTTCTAGAAATAAAAATTCCAGACACAGCATATTCATTTTTCATCGATTCTTGCCCAACAACACAACAAGATGACATTTAATAATAAAAATAATTTAAGCTCCTTATTATGTAGCCGAATCTGTTTTAGTTTGTATTGGCCACCTCCAGTTTTCCCTTTGTTTTGCCTCCAGCTAGCGCCGTGACGTAGGCACGAAATTGGTCTATAGGGCAGAGTATTTGTGATGTCACTTTTTTATTGCTTGAAGAAACATACAAGATACCAAACAAACCTAAAAAAGACAAAGCTTAATACAATTCCAAGAAGTCCAAATGGAAGAAAACATAATAAATAAACAACATAAACCTAAAGAAATGTTTAAAAAAATTAAATACATAAATAAAATATTACACAAGGGGGTTCTCATAAAAAAAAATCTGAAGATTACATAGTTTAAGTTTTTTTTGTTTGACAAGGGCCTCACATTGATCAGTACTTCTTACGACGTCAGTCAAGTCAGTCGAATGAAATCCAGTGACAGGAAGCAAACCACAGCTCGCAGGATATCAGCACCCCTGCCATAGTGGAGAGGAGGGTTTGCACAGTTAGTGATGAACATATTGATACTTGTAAACCCGGTCAGACTAACCAGCATAAGAGAGAAAAGAACCTCAACGGGCATAGGCCTGGAGTTAGATGGCCAAGAGCTTGTGAGAAAACTGCATGGGACACAGTAAACACAGATCTATGCTTTGCATTGGAAAGATTAACTGGTACAGTTGAAAAGAAGCTGGATAAATTTGGGGACATCATTTACGCATATGGAAGTGAGAGGTTTGGTGTGGAAAAAAGGAAGGAAAAAGTACAAACTACTCCTGGAAGGTCTAGACGGCAGCAGAAAATTGAAGGGTTAGTTAGAGAAAGGAGACAGCTGAGGAAGCAATGGAAAAAAGCAGAACAAAGTCAGAAGGAGGGACTAAATCTCTTACAAAGGGCCATAAAAGATAAGCTGGCAACATTACGCAGAGCTGAGCGCCTACGGAAATAAGGAACGTGCAAGGGCTAATTTCTGTAAAGACCCATTCAAATTCGTAAATAAGTTATTCACCAGTGAGAAGAATGGCATTTTAAAAGCATCTAGGGTTGAGCTAGAGAGATATTTGGAGGAAACGCGTACAGATGCAAAAAGGCATGAGCCTATGTCAATTCCATCAGACATCCCACCTATCAATCCATCAGAATACCAAATGGAGGTATGTGCACCTAAGTGGAAAGAGGTAGATCAGGCTGTGAGAAAGGCAAGGGCTTCATCATCTCCAGGGCCTTATGGAGTTCCATACAGAGTGTACAAGAGTGCTTCAGGAGTTCTATGAATTCTGTGGAAATTGATAAAGTAGCATGGGAAAAACAGGTTGTACCTAGAGCATGGCGCAGAGCAGGTGGAGTCTTTATACCTAAAGAAAAAGATGCTACAAGCATCAGTCAGTTTCGTCCTATTTCACTATTAAACGTTGAAGGTAAGATCTTCTTCAGCATTATTGCTCAGAGATTGTCCACCTACCTATTAAAGAATGGCTTCATTAACACTTCAGTTCAAAAAGCGTGCATTCCAGGGTTCTCAGGATGCTTAGAACACATCAATGTTATCTGGCAACGAATTAAATCAGCTAAAAAGGAGAGAAAGGAGCTCCATGTGACATTCCTGGATGTGGCTAATGCATATGGTTCAGTGCCACACGAGCTTCTTTGGGCAGCATTTGATTTTTTCAGAGTACCAATGTCATTAACAAATTTAGTGAAAGCCTATTTTGGAGATTTGCAATTTAGTTTCTCAACTCCAGAATTCAGCACTACATGGCAATGCTTAGAGGTTGGAATAATGGCAGGATGCACCATTTCTCCACTGGCTTTTACCATGGCAATGGAAGTAATAATTAGGGCATCAAGATGGGTAGTAGGAGGAGAGCGATTGGCTTCTGGGATGCGACTACCACCAACCAGAGCATACATAGAATGACATGACAACCATGACTACAACAATAGCCTGCACTAATCGGTTATTGGGTAAGTTAACCGATAATATTGAATGGGCATGAATGCAATTTAAGCCCTCTAAAACAAGGATAATCTCGATAGTTAACCCTCTGGGGACCAAGGTGTTTTTGGGGTCCTTGAGATGTTTTGACATGCTCTGACATTTGTGCTTTTTTCAGTTGCTTATAAACATTAATGGCACAGATGAAATTACACTCTATTTAGCACAAACAGGGCTACCATAATGTGTGAGCAACATGTATGTACATGTTTGTATTTTTGAGAGAATATTGTTTATGCGTGGTTATTGAAAAAACTAAAAAATAAAGTTTTTGAAATAAAGACACAAAAAACATACTAAATATGTGTCCACAAGACTTTTGACTAATGGACGTTGTCGCCTAGAGTTTTTGCTTCAAAATGATCTGAAAATCATCCTTCCTAATCATTCACATAAAACAATAGATTGTTTTAAATTGTGAAAAACATTTTTTTGTTTGCCAAGGCAATATGCGGATGGGCGGAACGGCCCAACCCCTATCGTGAATAATTAAGTGGTTCTCAGACAGTGACCCTGTATAATAATGAGCCTTTCATTCAGGGGTAAATGTATAAATGTCCCATAAATGTCTTATAAAGTATTATTTTTTAAAGTAGACCAATACAATAAAAATAAACCAGTCGCATTTCAAAGTCGTTCGCGAAATGACCGCCAGGTGGCGCAAAGGGACATTTATCAAAACGTAAGTGGGGCTAATGTCAAATAACAGTAAGGATGCAATTCTACAAGTTATGGTAATTTGCAAATAAGCCTACAACAAACATTTATTTTGAGATGGTTTTGAATGAAATATTGAAGTTTATAATTAGGATATTTTGGCACATCACGGAGTGGCGCTATGCATTATTCTAAAATCGGGCTTTATTCTGGCATGTTGAATTAGAGTTTGACAAACGCGGCGGCGCGTTCATTTGAATTTATTTTTCTCATAACAGCTAAAAGAACTTACTGCGTAATTGTTGGTCATACAGATAAGATATCATCTTTTAAAACTGTAAAAGGTCTACTTTTATTCATGTAGGCTAAAGTAGGCCTACACTCACAGGCTAATGACAAAACGTTTTCTCGCTCATGTGAGAAACAAACGTTTGGGCATTTCTCAGTGAGTAAATTCATAGCCGAGCGGTAGAACTTACAGTTCGATCATCAAGATGACACGGGTTCAAATCCCGATCAAACATGGTCTACTGTAAATTTTATATTTATTAATGCAGAGAGATTTGTCTAGCTCTAAAACTCTGTTACACCATATATACAGTTTTTTGCTTATATTTATAAAATAAAATTACAATGCATTTCCATTTTACACTAGGTACAATAGTATCCAACAGAACGATTTTGCATCTGTATAATAATAGGCTACCAATCCTAATTTCAAAAGCAGTTCTGTAAAAAAAGTAATAATATATATAGCCTATAGCCTATATATATATTTTTTTTGATTAGGCCTATTATTATTTTTTATTTTTTTTGATTCCCTACAACCTAGAGTTTTTTAAAAACATGTTAAGTAAAGTGTGATTTGCCAGGGGGGACGGGGATTTCCTTCTGGTCTAAACATCCCTGCTTCTGCTGAATTATTTGAATCCCCACATCCCTCCCTCCACAGTAATCAATGCTAGGCTACTTCACCAATAGACCATATCAAATATAAAATAGAGATATGCAACAAGCACGTTTAAACGACAAACAATAAAATCAAAACCAGCGTTTCAGTTGTTCATTGGTTCAAGTGGCCTTAATGCATGCACAGATTTTAAAATTTCACAAAGCGTTTTGAGATTATTTTGAATTAAATATTGAAGTTTATAATTAAGTGTTTTGGCAGACCTCGCCGAGTGGCCCTATGCATTTTTCTAAAGTCGGGTTTTATTCGAACTTCTGCTAACGACAAAAGTTTATCTGTCGTCTCTGTCTCCGGGAACTTCGCGTCACAAAAATGAACCGAAAGCCACTTCAGCTCAGTCACTATAAGAAATCGGCTATGTCTAAAGCCTTTAAATGTCTAAATATTCAGGCTAATAAATGTTATCTGATTATGTAATCCATATGAAAACGAGAGGTACAGAGGATCTACTCAAACATGTAGCCTATGTAAGCGCTTCCCAATGAGAAAATGACAAGACAAGGGTGAAAATCTCGCTCTGATTAAATGTAGCAGGCTAAATCGCCCTGAATTAAAATGTAAAAACAGATCAAATAATGTATTTGTCGAAATGTTGCGATATTGTTTCATTTAAGTTCATAATTATTCTATACATGTTAATTAATTTAGCAGCATTACCACGAAGCACCGTGGTTCGATATTTATTTGAATAATACAAAAAAAAAAACTTAATTAATTGCATGCCTGGTTAAGGATCCAAAAGATCCCTGTAGAATAATATTGAGTTTTTTGTTCATGACAACACATTAACATGCGTTTTTTTCAGATTATATTTAGTTTTGCTTGGAAAAGGCTGGCCCAAACCAGTTTTATTTCATCAATTATTGAAATAATGAAATATTTAGTAATAAACTTTTATGACAGAAATATCACTAGTCTACATGTAACTTAAATCATTTAATTCTTTCATTATCAACACTGTCTAGAATAGCGATTTAAGTGTGAATTGCGACTTCTCTTTGTGTTAAGTCAGCCTCAGACTCCGATAGCCTGTGGGGGGTTGGAGGGACAGTTGCTGGACAAAGGTGTTAATGTTCCTCTTTCATATGGAGAGTGTCGGATAACCAGCCTAATGAGCAGGCAAAATTATTGTAAGGATAAATCTGTGTCCAAATGTAGGCCCCATATCTGATTAAATTATAAATATTGTAGTTTATTTATTGTAGCCTATTTAAAGTTTTTTTTCACACAAAATTTCAATTGAAGTTATTGTAAGGGGAATTCAACAAGGCATGCTGTGTCTTTGAAGCAACAATTAAAGGCTAAATATTTTTTTCGTGATTTGTATGGCTGACACGCAGCGACATATAGGCCTACAGTATTATCAGCTGTATGATGTGTTTTTACATGTTTTTAAATGTTTAATTTCGAGAGAGACCCGGCGGGCGCAGCGAGGGAGACTAAATAAACTTGCTAAAAAGAGATCCAGCGCGAGAGAGGCAAAGAAAAACGCATGTTTTTAATTTAATTAGGCTATGTTGCTTTGGACAATTTTCGTTTTGTACTGTTTTAATTGTTTAATTTAGCTGTAATTTCTTTGGCAATACAAATTTAAAATGTCGCAAGAATAAGATTAGCCTAGTGTTTCTTATTTTGCATCGCAAAAGAAATAAACTCTAAACTCGATGCAATCCTGTTTTAAATAAATAAATAAAAAACTGTCCCGACACTTTAATTAAACCTTGAAATGTTCGAACTTGGTTTCAAACTTAAGTAATTTTAGTGTTCTTTTACATTACACAATAATTTAGCAGACTAAAGACGAGCTTCTTAATTTTCATTTTCTGATGCAATCGGCTGACAATCTTCCTTCATCAGTTTTTGTCGTTTGTGCAGCGGCTGCGGTTCTACAGGAATGTAGCAAATATATGTTGTAATGATAATTAAACAAAACTCTTGACTTTAAATAAGTAAACAGTTATAAACAGTTACCTATTTAAGCATCAAGGTGGTAAAATATAAACGCGGTCGGCCAACATCGGTTAAAAACGTATGGTACAGTCAGATTCGACCTCGGGTCGAATGAAGCTCCTTGATTCTCGTGTTGATGCATTAACCACTGAGCTACCGTCTATATGCTCTTTGAAAGCCTCAAATGTTTTTATTGCAATGTTTTATGTTGAAATGTTTTCATTATTTATTCAATTTAATTTTAGTAGCCTAATTTCAGTATTGTGATTATTAATTATTTTAACTACGTTTCACTTGAATTCATATGCTACCAGCTTTCAATCGCTCTGAATGCGCGGCAGCAGATTACGCAATAGAGAGAATAAACGAACACTTTTCAGAGTCTATGATTGTAGCGCCTCTTAGCGGTAAAAGGCAGCAAATACACCACACATTTTACCGCCGCGGTGGAACGGCTGATTTGGGCGTTGTCATGGCTTGCCTCAACATTTGCGTTTGAATAGCGCGCGTCCTCCGTGGGCGTGTCCGATTAACGCGTAATGAAGTGTAATGAGCTGGGAAAAAAATACTGAAATCACTCTCTTTTCATACAGATTGCATAAACTGAGAATATTTGTTTTTTATATAAATTACTTCATTGAAAAGAAGAGAATTCAAGCTTCATCAAGAAAAATCTCTCGTGCCTGTATGACACGTATTTGCGGAGTTATAGTTAATTTTAGGACGCATTTCAGAATGGACTTCACCGACAGAGAGAAGGCAGAACTTGCATCATGTTTATTTTTCTTTATTTGTCGAAAAGCACAACACTTTGTTTTTATTGTAAGTATACAGAAAAATAATAGACACTTAACATGATCGAATGATGTATAACACTTATATTTAAGATCAAAATCAACAGAGTATTTTGAGTCTCTTTTGCACTGATAAGAAAAAAACGAGACAATCGCGCCGGCGCGATAGCCGACCTCAGAGGGTTAAATGCCACGGCCTACCTGAGCATTGTTTCTGACCATGTCCATCCCTTTATGGCCACCATGTACCCATCCTCTGATGGCTACTTCCAGCAGGATAATGCACCATGTCACAAAGCTCGAATCATTTCAAATTGGTTTCTTAAACATGACAATGAGTTCACTGTACTAAAATGGCCCCCACAGTCACCAGATCTCAACCCAATAGAGCATCTTTGGGATGTGGTGGAACGGGAGCTTTGTGCCCTGAATGTGCATCCCACAAATCTCCATCAACTGCAAGATGCTATCCTATCAATATGGGCCAACATTTCTAAAGAATGCTTTCATCACCTTGTTGAATCAATGCCACGTAGAATTAACCCTCTGAGGTCGGCTATCGCGCCGGCGCGATAGTCTCGCTTTTTTCTTATCAGTGCAAAAGAAACTCAAAATACTCTGTTGATTTTGTTACATATTAAGTGTTGTACATCATTAGATCCTGATAAGTGTCTATTTTTTTTGTGGATACTCACAATAAAAACAAAGTGTTGTGCTTTTCGCCAAATAAAGAAAAACAAACATGATGCGCGTTCTGCCTTCTCTCTGTCAGTGAAGTCCATTCTGAAACGCGTCCTAAGATTAACTTTAATTCCGCGAATACTTGTCATACAGGCACGAGTGTTTTTCCATAAGGAAGCTTGAACTCTCTTCTTTTAAATGAATTAATTTATATAAAAAAAACAAATATTCTCAGCTTATGTAATCTGTATGAAAAGAGAGAGATGTCAGTATTTTTCTTTCCAGCTCATTATACCTAATTACGCATTAATGTGCCACGCCCACGGAGAGCGCGCGCTATTCAAACGCAAATGATCTAAGGCAAGCCGTTCAAACATGCCAACGCCCACCAGCTGGATTATAAAACACATCGTGTTTAGTAAGTATCTTGTACAGCTGTGTACACAGCGTATCCTTTCGCTGTGAGGAATAATACTATCTAACCCTGGAAAATGTACCAGAAGTGCTGGTAGTTTCATTTCGAGGAGCAACGGATCCAGCTGATATAGTAAGTCATTTATTCTAGTGCTTTGTTCTAATCGTGATATTGAATAGTGTCGGACTGTAAACCGCAAAAAGACTGTTTAAATATGAATTGCGTGTCTGTGTGTAGGCTAAATGATGAGTGAACGGCATAGGCACGCGCGCTTTGTTTACTACAGTTATACAGCGCGTGTCTGTGCCTTGTTCATTCACTCTCGCACCTACATTAGTAAACGTTATGTTTACATGAACACATACAAACTATATTGCTATAGCCTACTAAGATGAGTAAAAATAGACTGAAATATGTTGAAATAAAATGTCTGTATAAGCAACAAGCTGCAAATTCACATGTATATACTAATATATCATACACAATATATTACAGACTAAATATTAATGTTTAGACACGATTTTGTGATTAGTTTTGGATAGATTATAAAGTTTTGACTGTAAAAAAAGACTACTGTCACATTAAATAGGTACGCTTTTGTTCACCAATTTCTGCTCATAGTTAAATATACTATAGTATGATGTTTTGTCAAAAATAAAGTAGGTATATTGAATTATCAACTAAGATGTTATTATAGTGTTTGTTCCAATATTCAAACTAATGAAACCTTTTTTAATACGTATGATAAAATGTATACTTTTTACAAAGAAATACACTTGAAATATTGTTAAAATTGTAATTGTTGTTGTAATTGTAACCTATTTGTAATTGGTTACAATTTCTAATTGTAAAATATGTATAGGCTATGTAGATAATTTCTTTTTTCCTTGCATTCTTTGGGATCCTGTGACACACCTGTGTGAAAGGGCTAATTAATATGCAGCTCATTATGCGGCACATTATCCGGCCTTTGTCTTCTCAGGTGTGAACACGCCTCCACGCATATTGCCTTTCCAAACAAAAGGTGTCTAATAAAATTTAAATCAGTGTATGTGTTTGTGTCAATGATTAGGCAGGATGATTTTCAGATCATTTTGAAGCAAAAATTCTAGGCAACAACACTCATTAGTCAAAAGTCTTGTGGACACATATTTAGTATGTGTTTTGTGGCCTTATTTCAGACACTTTAAGTTTTAGTTTTTTCAATAACCATGCATAAGCAATATTCTCTCAAAAATACAAACATGTTTCATAATTGTTGCTCAGAAATTACGGTAGCCCAGTTTGTGCTATATTGAGTGAATTTACACCTTTGCCATTAACATGTTTATAAATAACTGAAAAAAAGCACAAATGTCAGAGCATGTCAGAAGACCTCAAGGACCCCAAAAACCCTTAGACCTCAGAGGGTTAAGGCAGTTCTGAAGGCAAAAGGGGGTCAAACACAGTATTAGTAGGGTGTTCCTAATAATCATTTAGGTGAGTGTAGGTTACAATTACAACAACAATTACAATTTTAACAATATTTTAAGTGTATTTCTTTGTAAAAAGTATATATTTTATCATACGTATTAAAAAAAGGTAAGGATTCATTAGTTTGAATATTGGAACAAACACTATAATAACATCTTAGTTGATAATTCAATATACCTACTTTATTTTTGACAAAACATCATACTATAGTATATTTAACTATGAGCAGAAATTGGTGAACAAAAGCGTACCTATTTAATGTGACAGTAGTCTTTTTTTACAGTCAAAACTTTATAATCTATCCAAAACTAATCACAAAATCTTGTCTAAACATTCATATTTAGTCTGTAATATATTGTGTATGATATATTAGTATATACATGTGAATTTGCAGCTTGTTGCTTATACAGACATTTTATTTCAACATATTTCAGTCTATTTTTACTCATCTTAGTAGGCTATAGCAATATAGTTTGGATGTGTTCATGTAAACATAACGTTTACTAATGTAGGTGCGAGAGTGAATGAACAAGGCACAGACACGCGCTGTATAACTGTAGTAAACAAAGCGCGCGCGCCTATGCCGTTCACTCATCATTTAGCCTACACACAGACACGCAATTCATATTTAAACAGTCTTTTTGCGTTTTACAGTCAGACACTATTCAATATCGCGATTAGAACAAAGCACTTAAGAATAAATGACTTGCTACATTAGCTGGATCCGTTGCTCCTCGAAATGAAACTACCTGCACTTCTGGTACATTTTCCAGGGTTAGATAGTATTATTCCTCACAGCGAAAGGATACGCTGTGTACGCAGCTGTACAAGATACTTACTAAACACGATGTGTTTTATAATCCAGCTGGTGGCCGTTGGCATGTTTGAATGTCTTGCCTTAGATCATTTGTGTTTGAATAGCGCGCGCTCTCCGTGGGCGTGGCACATTAACGCGTAATTAGGTATAATGAGCTGGAAAGAAAAATACTGACATCTCTCTCTTTTCATACAGATTAAATAAACTGAGAATATTTGTTTTTTTTTATATAAATTAATTCATTTAAAAGAAGACAGTTCAAGCTTCATTATGGAAAAACACTCGTGCCTGTATGACAAGTATTCGCGGAATTACAGTTAATTTTCGGACGCGTTTCAGAATAGACTTAACTGACAGAGAGAAGGCAGAACGCGCATCATGTTTGTTTTTCTTTATTTGGCGAAAAGCACAACACTTTGTTTTTATTGTGAGTATCCACAATAAAATAGACACTTATCAGGATCTAATGATGTACAACGCTTAATATGTTAGATCAAAATCAACAGAGTATTTTGAGTTTCTTTTGCACTGATAAGAAAAAAGCGAGACTATCGCGCCGGTGCGATAGCCGACCTCAGAGGGTTAATGACTCACACTTTGATGTACATCACCTTCTCATCACGAATGAAATGTGGATTTGTTATATCTATCTGAGCATGAATGAACAGTCTAAGCACGCTGGAGACAAAGACCATAAATCAACTAAGAGCCACTTTCCCTCTCAGACATGTCACCTTTCTTATTGGTCAGTCAACCCTTAGGGGTTGGATCTTTCTCAGGCTTTGTTAGAGACAGTCCACATGTGACCTCCCTCTCTTGGGTTTTCTCATCCAGCCGCAACACTGTTTCTGGTGATACTGGGGAACCCCTTCCCCCTCAACAGGGCCCAGGGCTCCGCAGGCCTTGATCCAACCAGATATGGGCTCAGGCAGGAGAGAGAAGACTCTCTAACAAAGAACCAAGGACAATCTCAGGAGTTTGGAACCACGGCTCCAACCAACAACGACTCCAATCATCCACTCTTCCGACTTCCTCACTTCTCCTGGGTGCTCGTGTGGCCTCAACGGGGCCCAGGGCCCCAGGCCTTGATAAAACCATCCATGTGCTCATTGAGAAAGATAACTTTCAAACAACTTCCACTTGCCACTGCCGGAACCATCAACGACTTCAATTCTCCCCAACTTCAAGAATTGTTCCCACTACAAATGCAAGTATTCAATTCAATGAAATGTGGAAATGAAATGCTGTTGGTTCTTTTTAGAGTTTACATGGATCTTCTCATAGTTGCTTTGCCTGTTTCCCATTTCATCCTGTCACTCACCTATTTATGTATTTATGTAGGTATGTATGTATGTATATAGGTTTGTTTAGTTTATTCATGTTTATGATTTAGTTAATACAACTTGTGCACTTTATGTATTTGGTTCTGATTCACTGTTTGCAAACAAAGTCTCTTTTGCAATCTTGATCTTGCTACAATGCTCAAAGCACTGTACATGCTAAGAAATAATCTGCCTGTGGCCATGGAAGATACCCTTTTTTTTTAGAATAAATTAATAATTAAAAGAGTTCGTTGGACGAACTGATTAATTTATTGTAATATTAATTTAGCCATGTCAAGTTAATCCAATTAACTGACCCAAATATTCATAATTAACCATAACAAATTATTAATGATTATTAATATTTCATAGAGCTAAGTTCCTTACACAACCCTAATCATATCTTTGTCTGGGGAACTCATTACAAGTATAAATATAATTAATCACTTTAAACTGAACCTCTTTTACCTTTGGTAGAAGTGGGTGAAGGGTTGGTCAAAATCCCTTGCCTCTTCAAATACATCTATAATCATAAATCCTTTTGGATGCTTATATACTTCCTTATAAAAAATCAATAATCAAATATATTCATTATCACATACTCATTTTTATATTCTTTGTGCTTGTGAAATTATATTTTCTTAAATGCATATGATGGAAGTAACCAGTTTATTTTAGGTGCATTCCAATCTTACTTTGAGATTGCACGTAGTACACGCAGGACACGAAGGCCATGTAACCCACAAGGCCGTTTGTTGATATAGGGTCCTAAAGGCAGCGTGGACACAGATGATCCTTCGCTGGACAGATGGTCAAGCTATATTGAGCGTTACTATCGAACTTTAATTGTTGTATTAAAATGTATTCTTTCCAGTATATTTCCTTCCTTGGGAGTAAATGCCAGTTATCTGTTTTTCTCCCAAACGAGTGAATGTTTTAGCATTATGTTTGGTATACTTAACTGATAATAAGGAGCTCAGACTCTCTTCAGCCTTGATGGGAGCTGTTATTTGCTAGTGTCTGTTATTTGTGTGTGTGCGTATGACATTCTATGCAGGTTCTGGACGTTCGGACCAGACACCCCGGCGCCCTTCTCTAACCTGCGAGGCCACCACAGACCTAAATCTATTGAGTGGACGACAACTATCTTTACTAATGGCGATAGGCACCCCTATCTCCTCACATGTGTTCAATTGTTTAGGCTCTTAATGTTTCTTAGCCAATGAGAATCATTCAACCTGTAAGCAATGACGTATAGCTTAGACCTTGGAAATGGTATAACTGCTGTGATCTTTGTAACTGTAAGCGGGGCGGCCTACGAACTCCTGTGTGAGTCTTGAAGCTGACTTCTGCTGATGAAAATGCAAACTATCTTCAGTAAAACTTTTCTTTAATTTTTTATAATTCTGACTCCGGGTCTTCATTCTTCATATCTGGTTCTGGGTCTTTAACTGTACACCCCCTTACATGGGAAAGTGAGAAATATTGTTCTAAGTCTCTGTATTTACAAATGCTCTTGAAAATGTAATCTTACAGCGCTCCTCCGTTAAATTAAGACCAGAAATGATTAAATTACTCAGTCTTGGAATCACAGGTGTTTTTGTGACGTTATGATTTATTGGGATTAAGTCTCTATTATTTTTGTGGGTACTCACAATAAAAACACAGTGTTGTGCTTTTCGTCAAATAAAGAAAAATTAACATGATGCGCGTTTTGCCTTCTCTCTGTCAGTGAGATCCATTCTGAAGCGCGTCCGTAAAATTAACTGTAATTCAGTCAATACTTGTCACAGAGATACGAGAGATTTCTCTTTTCAGCGCGTTTTGAGGATGGCACGCTACTCCTTCAGATGATTCTGGACAGCGGGGAAGAATTCACCCTTTCCCCAGAGGAATTTGAAACTCGGACGACGAACGGCTGCATTTTGAAGAACGAATTGACCCCGCCGAGGATACAAGCTCGGAGTAAGTTGTTTAGTTTTAACGTTATATAATTCCTTTTCTGATCATAGAGCTCAAATGAATTTTCAGACTATATTTTGCCTAGTTTTGGCTAGCTTTTGACATAGGAAAGATTACCTCACAATATCCCTAACATTCGTGTAGGCCTATACACTCGTGTAAACTTTTTAAATGTGATATTAGCCTACTACATATATTTCACTCTGTTTTGAGAATAGTCTATGACACTACTTATGTGTAAATACTGCCTTAGGCCTATGTGTTTGCATTTTGTTTGCGAATAATTGCTTAGGTTATAATGATTTAGTGAAATATATTTCAGACTCCCGAAAAATATGTGATACTGTCTAAATACAATATATTTTTTATATATAAATGTTCAATTTTGGTTAGCCTATGACACTACTTATCATGCGTAAATACTGCCTTATGCACATATGTTTGTGAATAGATGTGTAAATATTTGAAATGTAGTGATTTATCGTTCGCGAACGATCCATTGAGTGTATCAGTAAATGCGTGCGTCTGGGCCATAAACAGATACTTGCGGTGACGCGGCCTACGGCCCATCAATAGATGTTTCTCCGTCCATCAACAGATATATACATACATTGTGCATCCATACCCATTAATTGTCCATCAGTTTACTTTGGATAATGTGCTAACAGTTTTTTTGTTTTGTTTTTTTAGGACTGTGGCTGCATCATGCTCTCCTTCTCCAGCAGGTGTCGTTCAGTTCTCAGTGCGGTCGAGAATCATACTGAGTAAGTGCATAGATGTAATATTTTACAGATGTAATGTAGCCTAATTGTGTTTACATCGTCATAATGTAAAAGTTCATATTCTTGTGTGAAATTACAAAAAACATATTTTTTTTATCCATGGCAATTAGTGATTGATAATGATAATAATACAGTTTCTTTGCTTGTGTTATCAGCATGCTCACACTTTTTCTTTCTTCTTTTTTATAACAGATGTGACAATGAACATGTCCAAGCACCAGTTCCGAAGAGAGCCAAGGCAAACAAGCAGACGAGCAACAGACAGTCACTCTGTCATGGAAAACAGAGACCGATGTTGACATGGTTCCACAGACACTGCGATTCCTTCCTGCACGGGAAACTGAACCGCAACTGAGCTCTGTAGACTCGCATTCGCCCATGAGTCTATTCAAACTATTTTTTTCAGAAAGTGCTGTGTCAACTCTGTGCCACAACACCAATGCTCAGGCTGCCAAGG
This sequence comes from Tiaroga cobitis, assembly GCA_030578255.1. Lineage (NCBI taxonomy): Eukaryota > Metazoa > Chordata > Actinopteri > Cypriniformes > Leuciscidae > Tiaroga > Tiaroga cobitis. Next base: position 30,121,818 of record CM060591.1, on the reverse strand, counting down.
CAACTGCAAAAGGCTGCAAATATAAATGGACAGATGTCAGCATTAGTGAGATGTACCACTACCTAACTAACCATCAGCCTTCCGAAATCATTCTGATATGTTTTTTTTTAAATCAATGTTGGAAACAGTTGTGCTGCTTAATTTGTTTTAACCTGTGATAGTTTTTTTTAGGATTCTTTGAATAAAATTGTTTTGTTTATAAAAAAAAAAACAAGTTTGGTCTTTTTATGTTTGTTTTTTTGAAAGGATGTGTTAAGTGATAGTAATGACTTTAAGTCTTTGAGTTCTTAGGAAAGATTTCTATTTTGAATAAATGCTGTTCTTTTTAACTTTTTATTCATCAGTGAATCATTCTTAGTTCAGGCTGCCTCACAGCACCTTGATGGGCCATGGGGGGAGTGTCTTTAGTCTCCCCAGGTGTAAATCACATTAATATTCATGGCCATTCACACTCCCACGCATACAGCAGTGCTGACCCAAAAATTGACGTAAGAAATTTAAATCGTTATATTGTTGTTTGTGAAAGAGTGGTCAGAATGATTTTCACTTCATTTTGAAGTAAAAATTCTAGCCTACAAGAATAGTAACTCAAAAGTCTTGTGGACAACTATTCAGTATGTGTTAAATGGCCTTATTGCGGTGACATTTTTTTCCCCAAAACGTGCTAACCACGCATAATATTTTTTTTCTATAAAATGCAAACATGTACATTCATTTTGCTCACATATTACTGTACCAGAGTTTGTGCTGAATACAGCAAATTTATATGTTGGCAAATGGTATGTTTTAAGTAGCTGAAATAAGCACAAATGTCAGGGCATGTCAAAACAGCTCAAGGACCCCAAAAACACCTCAGACCCCAGAGGGTTAACAAGGAGGCGCACCAGTTCAGCGTCCACACCCGCACATGCGAAAGAGACACTCGAGGGAGTTGATCCGGCGAGTGCTTGGTTTTCGCGTCGGGCTCCGGCAGTCTCTGTGCACGGCGCTTCTTCTTGCGCGCTCCATCAGATGCGGAGTGACAGCTTCGGCACCAAAGAGGTCTAGACGAGCCCGCAGGGTCGACATAGACAGCTCCTCACAGTGGACACAGCCTCCCGATGAAAGTGCGAGGCCTGCGTGGTCTGGGCCCAGGCAGAGAGCGCAAATCACATGGCGTTCTCCGGCGCTGAGTGGGGCTCGGCACGAGCCACAGGAATTGCGAGGCATTCTGAAAAGAACGCTCACGATCTTTTAGAGAGAAGTGTGTGTCGCAGCGGCGAGCACACACACACAGTAAATAGTAGCAAAAAGGATATGTCGCCGGATAGCTAGCTGGCATGGAAGGCTTGAAGGTGGCGAGAAGTCGACCGGCTTCCTCAGGCGCTTTCCTCTGCTTGCAGTCGCTGATTTCAACGACAGTGGCTTCTCTCTAGATCCAGCGATGCGAAGAGCTTCGGTGAAGAGATGAAAATCAGGGAAGCAGCCTCTGAGCCGTGCTTTTATACGCTAAGCCACACCGTAGTGGGCGCGAGGCGCCACCATTGGGCGTGATATCAGGCTCAGTGGTAGGCTGCTGCAGTTGCCGCAGAGCAGCCAATGAGCGCGCTAGACAACCTGCTCTAGGTCTGCTAGCTGCTGCACTGCGTTGACAAAGAATGCAAAATTAAGGATAATTTTTGGCTTCAATATCTTGAGAAAAGATAACTTTACTTTAAGCTAAACTTACGTAATACGAGAGAACCTCTCGTAAGAGAACAATCTATATTGTTATCTATAAATGAAGGCGATTTGACTTGACTTGATGGAACGAGGGTTACAAATGTAACCAAAACGTTTTCCCACTTTTCATAGGTGCATACTATACACATTTTAAAATGAAATGTTTTATTTATTTCGTCGGTTTATGTTAGTCCTGCCGACAATGTTATCCTTATTATGTAAGGATATAACAGTAATATTTGCACATTTGTGGAGTTTGAAAATGGCAAAGCGAATATATAAAAAAAAAAAATCAATACTTTAAAAAGCTTAAATTGGATATCACCAATTGCATTGCGATTCCTTTGAACAGGAACTCACAGATGCACTGAGATCATCTCCATGTTTAACCAGAAGCCCTGTCATCTCAGACAATATTGCAGGAGGATGACATCTATAGGTAAGTTCAAACAATTTCTCAGTGTTTATAGTCAACACTTTTAAAAAAAATCTAAATAGTAATTCATATAATGTTTATATTGTTATTATACTTGATAGAAAGTAGGTATAGCCATATCTTTTTCATAGTTGTTTGTTGTTTTGTTATGTGCTGCATTGTATTTTTTGTTGCTAATTTTGAGTGTTTTCATACGCTTTGCCCGCCCTGTTTTTATGAAGGCCCACTTTGAACATTTCTGGCTTGAGCCCCTGCCCCTTTAATCGCTAATAGTAAACTGCTATTTCGGTCGTATTGTGGTTGCAGCTCCATAAAGTTTATTAATAAAAAAAGTGCACCATTTTGACCAGTCAGGTCTTCAGGTGCTTAAGGAAGATCTGATATGCTATCAAAATATGCTGTTTTATTAACAAACTTTCTGGTGTTGTAATTTTAGTGTGCATATATCTATTCTTTCTAACAAAAAGATCATCACAATGGCACTAATAGATTAGCAGTCACTGACGTTTAATTCTGTTGTAGCCTACAGATTATTCTTTCACTGCAGCAATTCAGTGATAAAAGATAATTACCACTCTAGGAAATGGACACTTTACAAATCATACATATTTAATATTTATAGTTTTCATTAAAAATAATATGAACCCAGTTGGGTCCTGACCTGTTTGATTCTTTAATGGGACCCACATTACTTTTAGCTGCTAAGTCATTAATTTTTAGATAACCTTGAGGGCTCCTCTATGTACCATTTTTATTGCCTGGCATCTGGAAGAGGATGTATAAAGAATGTCAATGCTTCCAAAAGTCCCTAATGCTATTGTCAGCTTTTCAGGTGTATGATTGTCATTAAGGGCATCTCCTTGCAAATAAATTGCAGAAGGTAAATGATAGGTAAATGCTAACATGTGTTCTACAGGTTTTCTCAAGAGTGAGAATCATTTACCATAATTTAAACACTTGTCTCAGCAAATGTTAACAGCTTTTATCTAATGTATGAAATTTGACTGATTGATGCAATTTGTTTAAAAGTAAATGTAAAAAGTTTGCTTACAAGTAAAAGTTTATCATTATACATCTCCCTACATGTGTCCCATGAGTTGCATCATTGCAAAATCCGATTTGTCTACATTCAGTCTACATACATCTCATCATGGTGATAATTATAATGTTTTCTGATTTAATCATTTTTGCATATCAATATGAAGAAGAGTGTCAAGTCCATTCTGTAAAGGCTTCAAAACTGTGAGTGGCCCACATGACCATGGTATTTCAGGCTAATTGCTAATCAGTAATGAATATCTAATTAAAATTAATGAGAAAAAAAATCACAGCATGACATGGCAGTAACTTCTTCAACACAATGGAACCCTCCAAGTATATTTTTTGTTCGTATTGGGGGTCCTGCTTCCCACCCCGCTACAGTTAGCTTTTTCTCCCCACATAAGTTTAACTTCTTTTAAAAACTACTTATAGTCAGAGTCATAATTAATGATACTTAAAAAAACAAATTAGATCATTGGGTTTTAAATTACCAATCTTTGTTGCTTCTTCAAAATTACCAGGTCTCTGGATTTTACTGAACTTTTGCCAAAGAAAATATCTGAGCCGTTGTCTGTGAACAGCACATATTTTCCTTGTGCTTCTCTTACGTTAAAGAAATTTGCTGGCATCTAGTGGAGAAAGAATTAATGACAACACATTTTCTGTTTTCCATGTGGAGGAGCACATTTTAGGGCAGCTGTGGCTCGTCTAAATATTCATCGAAACATAAACCTCTATATACACTGAATTAATAATAAATATTAAATTGTAAATGTGTTCAGCATTCTGCAACAAATAGTTTTCAAATTTTCTAAACTATTTTAAGTCGTAAAGTGAGCAGGATACATAAAAATTTAGGGCATGGATTATTTTCACGTGACCTTACATAAACCTCGCTATCAGTCAGTTTAGTGTTGTGTCTGCATCTGGTCAGTAACTAGTTGGCATGTCTGTTTTTCCTATGTGGAGTAGCAAATTAATGAAAGTATAAATTCTTTAGTTTAAACATGCTAATGTGAATAGCCTTTATATTTAGTTGTTCTTTTGTGTTTGTTTTATGTTTGTTCTGAAAATAGACATGACTTTGTTTGCCTCACTGTAATTACTACACAACTTGCAACATTCTAAAACAACATTCGGAGACAATAAATACCACAATAAGGCAATCATAATTAAAGTGCCACTCTCAGGCTGAATAATGCAAGGACATTAGAATTCTGCCAAAAGTGGGTCTGATGTGTTCAGCATTTAGAATATAAATCTTACTAAATGTTTACCATAAACTAGCGCTAAGACCCAGATATCACATTTTATGTGCTGTCTTTTAAAGAAATAGTTCACCCAAAAATGACAACTGTCAAATCGTACTCGCATCATAAAAGAAGTTTATGCGACTCTCTTTATTTCAAGTCTTAAAGCTATACCACAACTTTGTGACTGAAATGTAGGCATATTCACTATAGTCTTCCCTTTCAGTGAGCTGTTAAATGCTGCAACTGGATAATGGTGAACTTTCAAAAGCAAAGGCAGTGATTTACACTAAATTAAATTCTTCTTTTTTTAAAGGAAATAAAAATGTTGCATGTTGTCTGTTGGAAAAAAAAAAAACTTGTGAAAAAAACTTAAGTTAAGTGAAGTTATTAAAAAAAAGATTATCAGTCTGCTTTTCACTCATGTTACAGCACTGAAACAGCTCTGATTCAGCAAACTCTTGATCTTAGTAGGGTAACATGGGTGTGCTCTTTGATACCAATCTTTTATTTGAAAGTCATGTGTCTAGTATCTGTAAAAACACATGTTTCCATCTTAAAAATATATCTTAATTACGTCACATGCTCTCAATGACAAATGCGGAACAATTAGTTCATGCGTTCATGACATCAAGGCTAGAGTATTGTAATGCTATTAAGGGTGGTTGCCCTGCATGCTTAATAAACAAACTACAGCTGGTCCAAAACGCACCAGCTACAGTTCTTACCAGAACCAGTGTAACTGGTGTCTGGTCTGCGTTGTGTTTTGGTTGGTATGAGAAGAACAGGACAGCTTTCGGGAGTTTCACTGATCTTTTATTCCTAATATAAAACAAATGTAATCAGCCTCTTAGTGTGAGAGTCGCCCTTGATTACTCTATAAATCAAATGTGATGTACACTTATCACGTGTGCTCTCCTTTCCACATTAACTTAAACGGGATGAAATGACAAAAATAACCACACAGATAGGTAAAATAATATTATATAGATTAGAGTGAAGATATAGACATAATAGCAACAATTCAAATTAAGATTAAAAAAGATTATCAAGAGCCCAAAATAACCTTAGCTCTCCACTGCATCACCAATGCAAATAGGAAAAGGAGGGGACAGAACAAGAAATTATATTGACTCTGGTGACTCAGGTGTATGTAAACAAACAATTTTGTGTGAATTCTTATAAACATATGTATTTAACAGGAAACTTTCTGTACCTGTTACACCAGGAAGTATGACCATATCAGCCCGTGATATGACCATATCAGTTCTGTCAACACTGCATTGACTCCTTATTAAACATCATATACATTGGTGTCACGGGCCCACCGGTGGGCTCAAATCCATTACATTTTTAAAACAGTAATATCCTATACTAAACCTAAACTAATCTTGACAAACTATATATCATTTGAAAGCTTACAATCTCTAGTTTCCATATTTGGTGATTCATTTTCAAAATAAATTACAGAGGAGCCATAATTTATCAATTTGCAACAAAAACGCAACAAAAATATTTTAATACTCCTAAGGCGTGTTTAGACCTTTATTTTGAAATAGTGATGGACATGAAAAATCATGAAAGAATGGTAGAAACCTCAGTTTGTTTTCATGCCAAGAGTTCAAAAGATAGCATCCATTCAATTATTTTAGAAAAAAAGGTCTGAATTTTTTTTAAATATAAAGAAAAAAAAAAAATAGATTCACCATTTGTGATGTGGCAGCAAACTATAACGCACATACTTGTTATGTTTATATGTTTCTTAGAGGTTGCATTCATATCAAAATCTGCCAAACTTCTCATATTACTTCTAAATTGGATGTCTACTTCATAAATTGTATGAAAATTGTGGAAATAATGGTTCATATCACTCAAAACACATATGGAAATGGAGCCACCCTTATATGGGCAGTAATGGAGTCTGGTTGTCATCTAGTGAAAAAGTTCGGTACTGCGTCCAAACAAAATCTTACTGAAAGCTTTTTTTTTGAGATATCAACCTAAAATTTGAAACACAACTTGTTCAGATTTTTGGCTTTGATTTTTTTGCAGTTTTAGAGTCGCCCAGGTTTTGAAAATTAATATTTTATATCAAATCTGAATAATTAAATATTTTACATTATACATTTTCATAAAGTCTAACTTTTTTTCTGTTTAATTTTCTTAATTTATTTCACTTCTATAAAAATCTGCCAAATGTCTTCTTTAAAACGAGACCAATCTTACGTCTATATTCCAAAGCATTCTTGAATTACAACCATTTAAAGGAACACTCCACCGTTTTTTGAAATAGGGCTTATTCACATTCTTTCCTACATTTAGATATGTGTGCAAATGCATTTTTGTCTCAGTGCATGCATTGTTTTAGTTTGACAGGGTCTGCGCTAGCTTAGCTTAGCACAATGAATGGAATCCTTTGTTGCCAGCTAGCATGTCCTGAGTAAAAGTGATTAAAAAAAACAAACAAACCCACGTAATTACTTCTTGTGGCCTGCGTATTCACAACGAGTACAAATAGCGATGCAGAATAACACTAGGCGATTTCCTAGGCAGATATTGACTTGGGACTATATTAGGGGGAAGCACAGGCGAAGCACTGCTGCTTAGGCGAAGCACTGCTACTTGGGCGCAGAGATATCACGCAACACATGAAATCCCACGACTTCCATAAACATACCGGCGTTCAACGCGTCAAAACACAGAAGAAGAAGAACATACCAGCGTTGAGCCTGGTCATCGATGGCAGTAACTGGTCCCACTCTCCACAGCACAGACACTCTATTTCAGTCGGCATAGGTTGGCATATTCCCCCACATTCACACCACCAGTTCGTGTTGGCTCTCATCCTCATGTCCTCAGGCTGTTGAGCGATCTCAACCTCCTCCTCCTGTCGGTCTATTTCTAAAGCACGCAGCTCCTCTTCTGTAAACTCTGGTACAAATAGGTATGGCTCTGGCTCTTGATTGTCTGATGGTGTGTTCACACCGAACGCGAATAGAGCGTCAAATACGCGTCTAGTTAGACGCTTGAACATTCGCTCGAGTTTAAATTTTTCAACTTGCACGGAAGGCGCAACGCTGCTCGTGCGACTCGTGACACAGGCTCCGTGTTTGATGTTTGTTTTGTTTGTTTTTTATATCAAGTGTTTTGTAGTTTTCTTAATTTATTATTTATACGCAATGATGGCTAACTTCTGGACATTTCTGGGCCTTCTGGTGATTATTTCTCAACCAAGTTTGGCTTTGTGGACAATACCGACAACGCAGACTGGAGCATGTATATCAACCGTGGAAAATCTGGTGTACTCACGTGGACTATTGCTGGATTTGCGCCCGCTTGCTGTTTTGCCGACAACGGATTCATCACTTTTTAAAAATGTCCCAAAATATCTCTTGGTTGGCATCAGTTGGAAAAAGTTTAAAGCGAAACGGAGGAAAAGGGGTTCGAGAGGAGGAATACTTAAAAGGTTACGGAGAAGAGGTACTAAACTGCCCTTACCTGCTATCACCTTATCAAATGTGAGATCCCTGAGAAATAAAATTGACGGACTGTCTGCGTTGATCAAATTTGATGAAGATTATCGTCGCACAAGCCTTTTCTGTTTTACTGAGACATGGCTCTCCCAGGGAATGGCAGATTTTCACCTTGATGGATTTACTTTGATTCGGTTTGATCGAGATACTTTTAAAACTCAGAAAACTGTTGGTGGGGGCCTGTGTATGGCTGTGAATAACAGATGGGCAACGAACTTTACGCTGAAGGAAACCGTTTGCTCAAAACATTATGAAATTATGGTGGTCTCCTTTCGACCGCATTATCTCCCTCGAGAATTTACTCAAATAATGGTGATACTGGTGTACGTCCCGGGACCGGATTTTATGTTAGCTGCTGAAAGCATTGCAGGCATTTTTAATAATATTGTAAATAAAGTTGGAGATCAGCCGGTGTTTTTGCTCGGAGATTTTAATCGATGTGACGTTGCTACACACCTGCCGAATCTGGAGCAATATGTCACGTCTGTCACTAGGCTGGACAAAACACTGGACCTGTGATATGGAAATATACCAAGTGCTTACATCTCCAAGGCACGCCCGCCTCTTGGTCGTTCAGATCATAATACTGTACTACTTCTACCTCGATATAGGCAAAAACTTAAAACTGAGAAAGTGAAAACTAGGACTATCCAGGTATGGGACTTTGATTCCACTGAAAAACTAAAAGGATGCTTTGAAGTAACAGATTGGAATGTATTTTTTAAGGACTGTGGAAATGATGTAGATATGCTTAATGCTTCCATATCTGGGTATGTAGATTTTTGTGTAGATAGTACTATTCCTGTAAAACATGTGAGGTGTTACCCTAACAATAAGCCTTGGATTACAAAAGATCTGAAACATTGTTTAAATCTTAAAAAAAATAGCTTTTTTAAATGGAGATAAATATGGTTTTAACCTTTTACAGAAAGAATTCAAGCTAAAAATTAAGGGGGCCAAAAAGCAATATAAACGTAAGTTTGAGGAAAAGTTTACAAGAGGTAATGCACGGATGGCCTGGCAAGGCCTAAACACTATGATGGGAAGAAACCAGAAGCAACACAATATCCAATGTCCGGACTCTGCCTGCTTTGCTACTGAACTGAATGAGTTTTATGCTCGTTTTAATAATAGCTGTTCAGATGAGCACTGGACTCCGACAGACCATTCTGACTTTTCACCCATAATAATTGAGGAACAGATTGTGGAAAAGGTTCTAATGAAAGTCAAACCCCAAAAGTCATCGGGGCCGGATGGAATAAAAGGCAAGGTACTGAGGGAATGTGCATCTCAGTTGAAGGGTGTGTTGACACAACTTTTTCAGCTGTCTCTTGACTTTAATGTTGTACCGCATTCCTGGAAGGAAAGTACCATCATCCCGTTACCAAAAAAGGCTCATGCTAAGGTGCTTGAAGACTATAGACCAGTGGCTTTAACATCAGTGCTCTGTAAATGTATGGAGAAAGTGGTTTGTCAGCAACTCTCCCAGGCAATGGCTGGCAAACTTGACCCTTTACAATTTGCTTATAAAACGGGGCGTGGAGTTGAAGATGCAACCCTCACTTTGCTGGACAGGGCTGGAAAGTATTTGGACTTCCCAAATTCATACGTTAGGATCTTATTTATGGACTTCACTTCTGCCTTTAATACTGTGAATATAAACACACTTCTGAGGCGCCTGGAGGAGCTACAGGTGCATCGAACCTTGATCTTATGGATTAATTGTTTTTTAAGGGACCGTCCACAACATGTGATGGTAAATGGCGAAAAGTCAGAAAATGTGGTTTTAAAATCTGGTCTCCCACAAGGATGTGTTTTATCCCCAATGCTTTTCTCTATTTATACAAATGAGATAACCTGTAATAGTGATTGTCAGGATACAGGCACAGAGGCGGAGGTAAGTGAAAGCAAACGTGAGTTTATTTACAGTGATATATGTGCAGAGACAAAGTTCATGTGCTGGTGTGTTGACGATCACGTCGTGCAGAGGATCCCAGGTGAGCAGACTCTTCTTCAGAGAATTGGACGGGTGTAGATAATGTCCAGTGATACGAATACTTTTCTGTTTCAGATCCAGGGAGGAACAGGGAGATCTCGGTGGACACTTGGAGCGCTTGGATTCAACGGGCAGGATTCGGGAAGCAGGGAACCAGACAGGAATACTGGAGACAGCAAGACAGGGAGACAAAGGTGAGTATATTCAGGGGTGAGTATAGTTACGTGATGGGTCTTCGTTGGCAGATTTGGAAACTTCGGGAAATCGTGGGTAACGGTCTTCTCCTGTTGGAGGCTTGACAATGACTGGGGTGTGCGTGAGTGTTTTATAGGGCTGGGTAACGAGGTGACTGATTGTGAACAGGTGTGTCTGGTTAATATTCCGGGGAGAGTGACCTTTGAGTGGTGGATGGGAATGAATCTGACTGATTCCTGACACTACCCCCTCCTCTAGCGTCCGCACCAGCGGACCTAGCACCCCGACGTCGTGGGGGTCTACCTCGAGGTCGAGGAGCAGGTTTGCCAGGATGTTGTTCGTGGAAGGCAGTGAGTAGCGTGGGATCAAGGATGTCCTTACGAGGTATCCAACACCTCTCTTCCGGTCCATAATTTTCCCAGTCAACCAGATACTCGAGTAGACCACCCCGACGTCGGGAGTCCAGGATCTCTCTTACAGCGAAGATGGATTCTGTTTCAATGGGAGGTACCGGAGGATTCTCATCTTGTGCTAGATCTGTAGAGGGGACTGGAACGGATGGGTGATGAGGCTTCAGGAGGGAAACATGGAATGAGGGGTGGATGCGGTATTGACTTGGCAGACGGAGCTGGTAGGTAACTGGATTGATTTGTCTTGTTATGGGAAACGGACCGATGTATCTTGGACTTAACTTGCGACAGGGTAGTCTCAACCGGATATCCTTTGTTGAGAGCCAAACCAATTGTCCAGGTTGGTATTCGGGGGTGTTGCTTCGGTGAGCGTCAGCAAAGTGACTGTGGCGGTTTATGGCTTGTTGGAGGTGATGGTGAGCTTGGTTCCATATTCTCTCACTGTCCCGGAACCAGGCATTAACTGCTGGGACTTCTGAGGGTTCCCCGGACCACGGGAACAGTGGAGGTTGGTAACCCAGAATGCACTGGAACGGAGTCAGGTTGGTGGAGGTTTGTTTAAGGGAATTTTGGGCATACTCTGCCCACACGAGGTAACGACTCCAGAGGTGCTGATTGGCATGGCAGAAAGTTCGGAGGAAACGGCTGACATCCTGGATTTTTCTTTCTGCCTGACCATTCGCCTGTGGGTGATACCCTGAAGTGAGACTTACGGTGACATTCATCAGTGCAAAGAAGGCTCGCCAAACTTTTGAAATGAACTGAGGCCCCCTATCTGATACAATGTCCTCTGGGAGGCCGAAATTCCGGAAGACATGTTCCATTAAAAGTTCTGCGGTTGCAAATGCCGTGGGTAAGTTCTTTAGGGGAATCAGCTTACACGCTTTCGAAAAGCGGTCGACGGCCACCAGGATGCAGGTGTTCTCTTCGGAAGGTGGAAGATCAGTCACAAAATCCACCCCAATATGCGACCAGGGTCTTTGGGGAACGGGTAGAGGCATGAGTTTTCCTGCGGGCAAATGACGAGGATTTTTATTCATTGCACATAGGATGCACCCCTGGATGAATGATTTGATGTCTCGGAGCATATTGGGCCACCAGTAGCAGTTTTGGAGAGTGGAGCAGGTTTTGGTGATTCCTGGGTGACCCGTACCCACAGAGGAGTGCGCTGATGAGATGAGTGCTATACGGAATTCCTCGGGTACGTAGATTTTCCCGGCTGGGCATTCCGCAGGACTGGGTTGGTCTCGAGACAATTCCGTCAGTTGTTCGTTTAAGTCCCACTGAATGGGATTGACAAAGATTGTCTCTGGCAAGATTTTCTCGGGTTCTTCATGGGGAGTGTCAGGGGCATGGAGACGAGACAAAGCATCCGCTCGGATGTTCTTGGAGCCGGGACGATAGGAGATCTGAAAGTGAAATCGAGTGAAGAAAAGCGCCCATCTCGCCTGGCGTGGATTGAGTCGTTTCGCTTCTTTCAGATACTGCAGGTTTTTATGGTCGGTGAGAACCAGGAACGGGTGTTTGGCGCCCTCCAACCAGTGTCGCCATTCTTCAAGCGCAAGTTTTACCGCCAAGAGTTCCCGATTGCCGATATCATAGTTTACTTCGGCGGGTGATAACTTGTGGGAGAAGAACGCACATGGCATAGGTTTGGGTGACAAATTGGAATATTGAGACAACACTGCTCCGACTCCAGTGGTGGAGGCATCAACTTCTACGATGAACATCTCTTCGGGATTAGGATGTTGGAGTAGAGGGGCAGTGGTGAAGGCGGTTTTCAAAGACTGGAATGCATGGTCGGCTTCCTCAGTCCAGAGCAGCGTTTTTGGTTTTCCTTTTAGGAGTGACGTTAGAGGAGCTGTTAGCAGGCTATATTGGTGAACGAACCTCCGATAAAAGTTGGCAAAGCCAAGGAATCTTTGCAATTCTTTTACCGTCTGTGGGGTTGGCCAGGAAGTGATCGCCTTGGTCTTGCGATCGTCCATCTGTACTCCTCTTTCACTGAGTTGATAGCCTAGGAATTCGACTGAAGTTTGGTGAAATGAGCATTTTTCTGCCTTTAGGAACAAAGAGAACTCACGTAGCCGTTGGAGGACTAAGGAGACGTGTCGTTGGTGTTCCACTGGATTCTTGGAATAGATTAAGATGTCGTCGATGTAGATTATGACAAATTGGTTCAGATAATCTCGGAATACCTCATCCATAAAGCTTTGAAAGATGGAAGGAGCGTTGACCAGTCCATACGGCATAACCAAATACTCGTAGTGGCCAGCAGGAGTGATGAACGCGGTTTTCCATTCGTCGCCTTCTCGAATTCGGATGAGGTTATAGGCGCTCCTCAAGTCCAGTTTACTGAACATCTTGGCCTCACGCAGCTGCTCCAGTGAGGAAGGAACCAACGGTAGTGGATAGCTGAACTTCACGGTTATTCTGTTCAGGGTTCGATAATCGATACAAGGACGTAGTCCGCCATCCTTCTTAGGAACAAAGAAAAAGCTGGCAGCAGCAGGTGACGTGGAGGAACGGATATACCCCTGTTTCAGAGCCTCTTCGATGTACTGTTGCATGGCTTTCTGTTCAGGAATAGACAGGGAGTATATTCGTCCCTTAGGAATGGGTTCTCCTGGAACAAGGTCGATCGCACAATCCCAAGCTCGATGAGGGGGTAATTTAGCTGCCTCGACAGGATTGAACACATCGGCGAACGAGGAATAACAGGTAGGTATGGACACGGACAGACTCTCAGTGGGGCTTTCGATGGAGGTTGAGTTTACTGGGACAATGTTAGGTGCATCACCGATGGATGTGGTCGCCAAATCAGCAGTTCTGGATGCACACTTACAACCCCAGTTTAGGATCTTACCGGATGACCAGTTGATATTGGGTTGGTGTCGAATAAGCCATGGGCGACCCAGAATTAGATCAGTCTGACTGTTCTCTAATATGAAAGGTTCAAAAAGTTCGTGATGTGTATTTTCGACACCCAGGATGATGGGTTTAATCCGAGCTGTGACATACCCCTTGTTTATGGTTTCACCCGTCACTGCCTGGATGGAGTATGGTCTGGCGGTGGCTGATTTCTCGAGCTGGAGATTTTGGCAGAGCCGTCCGGAGATGAAGTTCCCTGCCGACCCGGAGTCCATGATGGCTGTGGCTGAAACATGGAAAGTCGTGGATTTTAAGATCACTGAAATAGTTAGTGGGGCTGAGACCGAATCGGCCGTAAAGACAGAACTCACAAGCATTCTGGGGGGTCGAGTCGGACATGACTGACGAAAATGTCCTGCCATTCCACAATACAGACATAACCTGAGTTCACGGCGCCGGGCACGTTCCGCTGGGGACAGCCGGTAAGTATCCAATTGCATTTTCTCTCCATCTGCTTCGGGAGGAGCTTCTGTGGAATACTGAGAATTACTAGTGGATCGACGATTTTCTGGATAACAGCCCTGAGATCGTTGATGCACACGGAGAGCTTGTTGGATAAATTTTTCAACACCCAGACTGTCATCATATATCGCCATTTGCAGACGGAGAGCAGGATTCAGACCACGTCGATAAACAGAAATGAGTGCCTTGTCGTTCCACCCACTTACAGCGGCTAAAGTGCGAAATTCCAACGAATACTCAGAAACCGATCTTTGACCTTGGCATAGTTGCAGTAATTTGTCACTGGTGGAAGAATCATCAACTGGTCGTCCGAAAACCTCTTTAAAACGGTCTACAAACCCTTGTACAGATGAAGTTGTCGTGGACTCCTGTAACCATATGGTTTCAGCCCATCTCAAAGCAGCCCCGGATAACTGTTGGATGATAAAAGCGATTTTCGATCTTTCTGTGGGATATAACTGATTTTGCTGCTCCAGAGCGAGCGAACACTGAAGCAGGAACCCGTTGCAATCCTCCGCCCGTCCGGAGAATGGCGCTGGTCGTGATGCTTGGTTAGCGAAGCATATCACCGAAGAAGTGGAGTCTGCGGAAGTTCTGAGCGGAGACTGACCGGAATTTTGAGCAGCGGCTGTAGACTGTACAGGGTTATCACCATGGCGGGTAGCTTCCATCGCGCTGTTTCACTTTTCTGTTCTGGTCAAGCCTTCTGTCAGGATACAGGCACAGAGGCGGAGGTAAGTGAAAGCAAACGTGAGTTTATTTACAGTGATATATGTGCAGAGAGAAAGTTCATGTGCTGGTGTGTTGACGATCACGTCGTGCAGAGGATCCCAGGTGAGCAGACTCTTCTTCAGAGAATTGGACGGGTGTAGATAATGTCCAGTGATACGAATACTTTTCTGTTTCAGATCCAGGGAGGAACAGGGAGATCTCGGTGGACACTTGGAGCGCTTGGATTCAACGGGCAGGATTCGGGAAGCAGGGAACCAGACAGGAATACTGGAGACAGCAAGACAGGGAGACAAAGGTGAGTATATTCAGGGGTGAGTATAGTTACGTGATGGGTCTTCGTTGGCAGATTTGGAAACTTCGGGAAATCGTGGGTAACGGTCTTCTCCTGTTGGAGGCTTGACAATGACTGGGGTGTGCGTGAGTGTTTTATAGGGCTGGGTAACGAGGTGACTGATTGTGAACAGGTGTGTCTGGTTAATATTCCGGGGAGAGTGACCTTTGAGTGGTGGATGGGAATGAATCTGACTGATTCCTGACAGTGATAACCTGATGCTTATAAAATATGCAGATGATATGGCACTGGTGGGATGTGTGAAGGATATCCAATCACTGGACATTTATTTTGATTTTGTTGATTCTCTCACAGCCTGGATGGAGGAGAGTTCTTTGCAGCTTAATATTAACAAAACCAAGGAAATGTGTTGTGGGGCTAATAACACACGTATACTATTTAAGCCTTTGATACTTAATGGAGAGGAAGTTGAGCAGGTGGGATCTTTTAAATACCTGGGTACAGAGATTGACTCCCAGTTTAAATTTGATAAGCACTCAGAAAGTGTTTTTAAGAAGACGTATCAACGTCTAGGTTTATTGAGGAAATTGAGGAGTTTTAATGTTGAAAAGGACATTCTGACAGTGGTGTATAAATCACTTATCGAATCTGTGCTTACTTTCAACATTGTATCCTGGTTTAACTCTCTTTCTGTCAAATGTAAAAATAGACTGTTAAGGATTATAATTATGGCTGGTAAAATTATTGGTGAGAAACAAGTAACTCTGTCTGATCTTTACACTGCGGCAGTGAAAAGGAAAGCGTCTGTTATTGTGACAGACTCTACTCATCCCCTGCATAGTTCATTTTATGTACTTCCATCTGGTAGACGATATAAAGTACCTTTGGTGAAAAAGGCCAGGTATAAGAGGACTTTTATTCCGACTGCCATTGATATTTTAAATAGGAAATAGGGGAGGGGAGGGGAGAAGGGGTGTATATAAAAGTAAATGTATATAGAAGCGGATATAAAAAGAAGCGTGAACTTTAATAAACAAAACAAAAGATTCAAATCCAAAACAAGAGTAATCCAAAATAAAATGGAAGGCAAAATAAATGGAAGGCAACATAAAAGTGTGCATCATACACAGACAACGGTCAGAGCTGAGAGAGAGGACCCAAAAGCGAAAGCAGGTAATAATGTCTTTAATAGAAATTAGGCAATTGGCCGCGTATGCTGGCAAACAGAAAGTCTCTCAATAATAATGAACATAAGCAGGAGATGGTCCGAGACCGGGAACTACAGGTCCGTAGAAGTGAATAGCGATGGCAAACAGCAGCGGCCGTAGACAGGTGTACTCACGGGACCAATCTCAGCATTCAGTAGCAGCAGAGCTGGACAGAGCACAAGTTAGCACAAACTCACACAAATGAATGTAGATAGTAGACGAGTAGGCAATGAAGACCAGATAGGGCCAGACAAGATTTGGAGATAGAGAACGATCACAAACGTGTATAAGTTAATAATCTGGCAGAGGACAAAGGAGAGAAGGGAACTAGAAGTAGAGATGCTAATCAGAGAGAAAGAGAGGACAGGTGTGGAAACGAAGATACTGATTGCATAGGGAGATGAGGAACAGCCGAGTATGAATGAAAGTGCTAAACTGCGTGCTAAACTGGTTGCAGAAGGCTAAACTGCGAAGGATGCGGCTGACGATTTGGTTAGCTTGCTCGGCTTGACTGCGGGAAAAAAAGCCCGAAGACAGACTAGCGGTAGCACAGATGAGACGACAAAACTCCTTCCAAAATTGAGAAGCGAATTGGGGTCCCCGATCTGAGACTATGTCAGAGGGGAGCCCGTGTATCTTGAAAACGTGCTCAACGACGATCTGGGCTGTCTCCTTGGCGGAGGGGAGCTTTGGTAGGGTAATGAAGTGAGCCGATTTGGAAAAACGGTTGACCACGGTTAGGATAACAGTATTTCCCCTTGATGGGGGAAGTCCTGTAATAAAATCAAGGCCAATGTGAGACCACAGCCGAGAAGGAACGGGTAGAGGTCTGAGGAGACCAGCCGGCGAATATAGAACAAGACGCGACAAAGCGGCGAATATCGCGCTACCTGGTGGGCCACCAGAACCTCGGACGAACAGAGGCTATGGTGCCTCTAACACCAGGATGGGCAGACAATTTTGATGAATCCCCCCACTGAAGGACGGCCAGACGAGCGGAGGGTGGAACAAACAAAAGTCCCTTAGGACAACCGCGCGGCGTGATGCAGTGTGAGAGAGCACGTCTGACAAGACGCTCAATTCCCCAGACCGCTGCGCCAACCACACAGGCCTGAGGAAGGATCTCCTCCTGGGTTGGCACAACCTCTGGGGAAGCGAACTGACCCGAGAGGGCGTCGGGCTTGACGTTCTTTGACCCCGGACGGTAGGAAATCGTGAAATCAAATCGAGCGAAAAAAAGTACCCAACGTGCCTGGCGAGCGTTAAGCCTCTTAGCAGAACAAATATATTTGAAATTTCTGTGATCTGTCCAGACCACAAACGGCACGGACTATCCCTCCAGCCAATGACGCCACTCATCCAAAGCAAGACGGATGGCCAGCAATTTGCGGTTACCGACGGCATAATTTCGTTCAGAGGGAGTGAGGCGATGCAGAAAATACGCACAGGGGTGAATCTTCCCATCGGAGGAAGAACGCTGGGAGAGGATTGCCCCCACGCTCACCTCTGATGCGTCGACCTCGACGACAAACTCCCTAGAGACGTCCGGGGTGGAAAGAATGGGAGCAGACGTAAAAAGAGACTTAAGACGCAGACCAAACAAAACGGGTCTTGTTAGACGTGAGCGCGGTAAGTGGGGCAGCGACTTGACTAAAGTTACGAATGAATCGACGATAAAAATTTGCGAACCCCAAGAACCGTTGGAGTGCAACGTGAGAGTCGGGAATGGGCCAGTTAGTGACTGCGTGGACCTTGGAGAGATCCATGCTGATCCCCTCCGCCAAAATGACTGAGCCTAAAAACGTGACCGACTGAGCATGGAAAGTGCACTTCTCCGCTTTAACAAATAAACGATTCTCCAAAAGACGTTGCAGAACGCACCGAACGTGCTGTGTATGCACCTGGAGAGAAGGGGAAAAAATCGAAATGTCATCGAGATAAACAAAAACAAAAATGTTTAGCATGTCTCTTAAGACGTCATTGACTAAAGCCTGAAAGACAGCTGGGGCGTTGACTAAACCGAACGGTAAAACCCGATATTCAAAGTGCCCTAAGGGTGTATTAAACGCCGTCTTCCACTCATCTCCTTCCTTGATACGGATCAAATGGTAAGCGTTGCAGAGGTCTAACTTTGTGAAAACCTTTGCTCCCTGCAAGACATCAAAGGCTGATGACATCAGTGGCTAGGGATAGCGATTCATGACAGTGATGTCGTTTAACCCTCTGAGGTCGGCTATCGCTCAGGCGCGATAGTCTCGCTTTTTTCTTATCAGTGCAAAAGAAACTCAAAATACTCTGTTGATTTTGATCTAACATATTAAGTGTTGTACATCATTAGATCCTGATAAGTGTCTATTTTTTTGTGGATACTCACAATAAAAACAAAGTGTTGTGCTTTTCGCCAAATAAAGAAAAACAAACATGATGCGCGTTCTGCCTTCTCTCTGTCAGTTAAGTCCATTCTGAAACGCGTCCGAAAATTAACTGTAATTTCGCGAATACTTGTCATACAGGCACGAGTGTTTTTCCATAATGAAGCTTGAACTCTCTTCTTTTAAATGAATTAATTTATATATATATATAAAAAAATATATATTCTCAGTTTATTTAATCTGTATGAAAAGAGAGAGATGTCAGTATTTTTCTTTCCAGCTCATTATACCTAATTACACGTTAATGTGCCACGCCCACGGAGAGCGCGCGCTATTCAAACGCAAATGATCTAAGGCAAGCCGTTCAAACATGCCAACGCCCACCAGCTGGATTATAAAACCCATCGTGTTTAGTAAGTATCTTGTACAGCTGTGTACACAGCGTATCCTTTCGCTGTGAGGAATAATACTATCTAACCCTGGAAAATGTACCAGAAGTGCTGGTAGTTTCATTTCGAGGAGCAACGGATCCAGCTGATGTAGTAAGTCATTTATTCTTAAGTGCTTTGTTCTAATCGCGAAGCGATATTGAATAGTGTCTGACTGTAAACCGCAAAAGACTGTTTAAATATGAATTGCGTGTCTGTGTGTAGGCTAAATGATGAGTGAACGGCATAGGCGCGCGCGCTTTGTTTACTACAGTTATACAGCGCGATTCTGTGCCTTGTTCATTCACTCTCGCACCTACATTAGTAAACGTTATGTTTACATGAACACATCCAAACTATATTGCTATAGCCTACTAAGATGAGTAAAAATAGACTGAAATATGTTTAAATAAAATGTCTGTATAAGCAACAAGCTGCAAATTCACATGTATATACTAATATATCATACACAATATATTACAGACTAAATATGAATGTTTAGACAAGATTTTGTGATTAGTTTTGGATAGATTATAAAGTTTTGACTGTAAAAAAAGACTACTGTCACATTAAATAGGTACGCTTTTGTTCACCAATTTCTGCTCAAAGTTAAATATACTATAGCATGATGTTTTGCCAAAAATAAGGTATATTGAATTATCAACTAAGATGTTATTATAGTTGTAGCGTTTATACGCCCGTATAAATATAATTAATTATTATTCATAATTGTTATGATCAATAATTAATAATTTGATTATTTTCAGAATTTACTGTAGCAGAATCAATAGTATGATCATTTTATCAGTTCATCCAATGAACGTAAAGCATAAACAATTATTAATTCTAGGAAATATAATATCTTCCTGGCCAAGAAAGACTAATTCCCAGCTAACAGCTAAATTAAGAAATAATTCAAGGGTAAAAGCATAAGTAGCTTATAGATCGCAGTTCAAGACAATAAATTCGTAAGCACATAACACAAGTAATGCTTCTCCTTTCAAATACAAACAATACTTTATTGATTATCAGCCTATGCCTAACACATAAAACTAATATCTAACACACACGAACAATACCTTATTGATTATAAGACTAACGCATAAAACTAATATCTAACACACACGCACACACACACTTTCATACGAGTTGCAGAAAGAAAGAGAGTGAGGAAGAAATGAGTTTTAAGAGTGATATGGTGAAATCCCAAGTTTCTATATGCACTTATAAGACATGACCTGAATGAACCATCAATCATTAATTTAACCCTTCTATCGTTTCTTAGGCGGGTTATGCAATTTTATCAATATACACCAGTTCAGCTAAGAGTCTGGAGGCTACTTGCTTGTCCTTGCGTTGCTTTTGGGGATTCCTTTTTCGTCGTAAAGGGGGTTTCCCAGTCCGTTCGTTTGGCTGATCTTCTCGTGTGCCTGGATAGATTTCGGACAGCCAGTCACGTGGTGTGTTGGCGCGGATGAATGAAAGTCTTTGAAGTTGGAAGCTGGTTTTGCAGTTGAAACGTTAAAACGAAACTTTGCAGCAAAACTTAACTTAGAACCGAGACTTTTAACGAATAAATAAAGGAAAACTTAGGAAAGAAAGAAAATTGAGACGAGAGTAGATGATGATGGCTTGAATGAAGCTGTTGAACCCGTTCTTCTGATCTTAATTTGGGTTCTTTGTCTCTACGCGTCTACATGGTTACTTCGTCTGCTCCACCCGACTTGTTCTATTCTTCTAGCGCATTATTCTACAGCATTATTCTTCTGCATTATTTTTCTCCTTATTTTTTTCTACAGTTCTGTTCGGGTCTAAGGTTTTAAACTCCAATGTTTTGTCCCGCCTCCTGGAGGAATTTGGAATTCGGACAATAAGATACTATATGGTTATTTGAGAAGGGGGTCTTTTCTATCCCACCATTTCTGAACAGATCTGTTCTTGCCAAATTATATAACATTGACAACGTTCTTCCTTTAGTTAAACAATAAAGGTCCTTCCGGTTGCAGATTCTCTTGAGCCTATGGCTCTGGGTCTGGTGATTTGATTCTGGAATGTGAAGACTCTTTGTGGGATTATGTATGAACAGTCACCTAAAAGCTTCAATTGTGTTTGGTTCATTCTCGTTGTCGCTACATATCCCCTCTTCGTTCGACGATGTGTTGAGGAGAAGACATCGGTGAACGCTGGAGAAACGGGTAGAGGAAGCAAACACACACAGCAAACAACAAGACAACACCTCCATGACTGGTCACTTTACTGGTGCAGGGCATTATATTATCTAGGCCTAAACAGGTTCACTCTCACAATATAGTCAATCACGGTGAATAAAGTTTAGTTCAATTTTAGGGCCGTCATTCTAGTTTGTTTTGGTACGGTGTTTGATCAACGTTGTGGCTAAATTTGATTTGTTTGTTTTATTCTCTTCTAAATTGTTCTAGGTTTAGACCAATTTACCTTTCAATTTGTGATACGAATGATGCAGGGAGTTCTCTGGCTCACATTCGTTTTAAGGTGACTTACAAATATTAGGCGTGGTGTGTCAATCCTATTGTGGTGACCTTGACCCTTAGGGGGTGGACAGGCCTTTTACCTAATAAAAGAAGGAAAGGAAGGAAGAAGTAAAACAAAACAAAGCAGTTGAGTGTTCCCGATATGACTCATAACTACGGTTGCACAGCTAAGGTGTCAGGTATCATGATGTAGTGAGAGGTGTTCTCAGGTGTACTTGTTGGATGGGTAGTTACCATGTTTCCTATGGTAAGTGTAGCTAAGTTGTTAAGCTAGTTTCTGAAGTTAGTTTCTACCTGTGGGGGAAAACATATTTGTTGAATGTTATGCATGGTAGAGGTGGTTAACTTCTGTGTGTTAGGGATTATGTTAGGGGTGTCGTGTAGTGCATGTATGTATGTATGCATGTATGGTCAGATCTGTTTCAGTCTGTTTTGCTCCCCCCTTTGCTTGATGGCTTAGCTTTGATGAGCTTGTTGCATCTTTGCCTTGGAAAAGGGATCTTCTGTGATCTGCTGGGGGTCAATCCAGTAAGGCAGGAAGTTCTTTGGCAGACATTTGGAGGTCGTTTGGCAAGGATGTGTGAAGATGTGGTGCGAAACTTGGTCTCCATTGTTGCATTCCTCCGACGATGCCGTCTGGTTGTGACAGACTTTCTGACCTTTTGTGCTTACTGTTGTTGCTGTAGCACACACATGGTTCTTGAGTTTGGAGCTCGTTTGGTGGTTTCTTTATGAGTGATGGGTAGCCAGGATGGTGTTTTCTGGTACCTCTGGGTGTTTGTCAGTGGTTGACTGTGAGAGGCCACTTTGTTCTGTGTTGTTGTAGAACAAGTGGTCGTCATGTTCGTTATGAAGGTGTATCAGATGAATCGGTGGTCTTCCGTTCCATCGCCATCCTGTTCATCATCCATGTTTACCTCATTTCCGATGAACACTTTCAGTTGCCTCATTAGCTGCTCCATGTCTTCTGAGGGTAAACTGCCTGGTTCTTGGGCATACTCAGTGCTGTGTTTAACTGAGTGGTGCCAAGGTGGGTTTCGTTGTTGAGTACCCAGATGGAGTGCTTTTGGATGCCTTGGTTGATGGCCTTTGGATGTCCAGTTAGGTTTCCAGTAGTTTCCTTCTTGTGGGTTACTTGAGAAGCGTGGCTGGTCCCATGGCATTTCCATGCGGTTAGTGTGGTAGGTGTCATCGGCATGGGAGTCACGTTCTCTGTGCTCCTTACGAAGGACTGTGCTCTTGTCATGCCACTGGGTGTCCTCCAGTGCAAGGCATGTGTCTTGGCTGATGGAGTTTGAAACTGTGGATGTTTTCAAACCTTTCTTTGAGGTCATCTTTTTTTTGATGTAGGCCTTGTGTGTCAGGTCACGTAGCTGTTGAATTGTCATTGTGCCTGGGCAGGCCATGATGCCAAGATGATGACTCAATCCGGGGTGCAGGTTTCTCAGGAAGAGGGTTTTGAAGTTCACATCCTCTTCAAGTTCAGGTTTGTTATGTGCACCGAAGTAGGCTTGTCGAAAGCGGTGGTAGTAGGCTTGGGGAGTCTCTTGTCGACCTTGTTTGGTTTCCATGGCGATTAACACACCGTGTTCCGCCTCTGGGCCAGTGAATTCTTTAATCAGTGTCTCACATAGCAGCTGGTAGTTTGACTTGACATGAGCAGGTTGTCGGTCTAGGAAGCTTCGTACCTCTGGACTGGATGTGGATCTGAGGAGGTAGAACCTGTCTCTGTCAGTCATATGTGGTCTCACCTCTAGGTGGAAGTTGATATCTCTGATGTAGGTCTGGATGTCGGGACCCTCTGTGGAGTTCGGGTTGAACTGAGTGATATTCTTAACCAGCTGGTTGAGATCTTTAAAGGTTATCCCCTGTGCAGCTTTGGAGTCTGCCTGGATGAGCTCTCGTTGCTTGTTGGCAGTGAACAGTTCTGGGGTGAAGGCCTGTGACGTTTTGGGTTGTGGCCATTCACTTCTTTCACTGTATGCCAGTTCTTGGATGGAGAACTCTGTTCTGCTCAGCAGGGGTGATGCTGAGGGAGGTCTCTCCCTTCTTGGCTCTGGTTTCTGTTGGAAAATGTGCTGGAGTTCATCTCTGACCGCGTAGAGCTTGTCGTTGGCATCATCTTGCTGTTGGGTCAGATGGTCCATTTCAGCGCTGCACCTTTCCAGGTGGTCTTTCAGAGCATTAATTTCAGAGTTCTTATCTTTAATGTCAGCTTTGGCTTTCTCTAGCTGATGTTCAGCAGACTGGAGTTGGTTTACCAGGTGCTTTTGGACAGTCTTTAATTCTAGTTTGTCACATTCAGTGACTGCAAGGGCTTCTTGGAGCTTATCAAGTTGTTTCTTTGTTTCTTGCTCCACTTCATCAGGCGCTTTGAGTTTGTCTTGAGCTTTTGCTTTGAGCTGGTCTGTGCAGTGTTGAGTGTGCATCAGCTCTCTCAGGAACTCAGTGGTCTGACACTTGAAGTTGTCCTGGACTTTCACTTCCAGCTTGTCTATGCGGCTTTGGGCACGTGTCAGCTCCTCCTGGAGGTGGGTGATGTGCTTGTCGCTTAGTTTCAGCTGGGCTGTGAAGGCATTGCTTAAGGAACAGGTTATTTTGGTTAGTTCCACGTGGTTGTGGTTCTGGCTTGAATCATGTGTCAGGAATCTTCTCAGAATTATGATTATTATTAAAAATAATATCAGTTCAATTGTCTTTGGTGTGAGGCAGTCTGTAATGCCTCTGAGCCAGGCATCCACGTCGTCCCTTTGGGCACTGGGGTTCGTCGTCCACGACATGTTGGCACGCTGGGTGAAGAGACTGACACAGATCTGTGTGGGGTATAAGCCTATATGTGGTTGAACAGCTAAGTGTCGTTTCAGTGACGATACACTAATAGGGAAATGTTGTAATGTCTATGTGTTGGTCTCAGTGTAGACAGGTAGGCTAGTGATGGGGAAAACTTTGTCACTCAACTGAGTGAGGGAAAGAGAGATAAAAAGGTTAAAACAAATCTCAAGGGTTTTTTTTTTCAATGGGAGAAATATTTTTTATAAAAATTTTCTATCAATGAAAAGCTGGTTTCAACTCGTGACGTGAGGACTATGTCACTCAACTGAGTAAGGAAAATAAAAGAGAGAGAGGTTAAAAAAAAACAATTTAAAAAAAAAAAAACCAAGAAAGAAATTCTTAACTAGGAGAGATATTATCTTTCTCGTAAATGCTTCCTATCAAACAGAATCTGTTTCCAGAAAGTTAAACAATATTATTGTTTGTTTACAACGAAAAATAATACAATAATAATGCTGATACCTCTTTTCTGAGTTTGACAGGATTGACACCACACACCGTCAGTTGGACCGCTTACAGCAGGGATGCTTTGAAGGCGACGGTTGCTCAACACTTGTCTCTGTTAATTGATCTTGGATGAGATGTCAAATTGTAAATTGCGTAAACAGATACAGGGAGATGTGGCGAGGGGGGCGTGGTTCAGCGAAGTCTGTAGCAGGAGAGCGAAGGCGGAACCGAGCGGTGAGTAAGTGGGTCAAGTACAAATGACAAACACCTGTTTGTGATTTCAGTAATTGGCGTGAGGAGACCGCATATAAGCGGACCGTGCTGACAGCAGTTTGAGAGAGGGACTGGAAGCTCGAGCATGCTGCCGTTTGTGTCTGCAGATCGGGAAGCTGTGAACAGCGGAAAGAGTGTTGCTTCATCGGCATCCTGAGAAGCTGTAGCCAGCGGGAAGAGTTTTTGTTTTACATGTGAATTGAGTTCACAATTCTGAGTTAGTTGTGAGAGCGCCAGAGAGCGCAGTGAAAAGAGCATTACTAATAAAGTGCACGAGCTTCACTCTTTGCCGAACCTGAATCTTCTTCCATCACCCACCCACGAATCCTGAGTATTATCACACTGGTGCCGAAACCCGGGATGGAAGGAGAGGCCGCCGCCAGATCAACTCTGTCATTGCCGTTTGCGGATATTATCAACGCGCTCGCGGGACTACACCAACAACATCAAGAAGCTCTGCTGAAGATGGAGGACCAGCAACAGCGCCTTTTCGAGGCACTCTTCCAGACCCAGCATGAGGACCGCGAGCAGTTCCGGAGCTGGCTAGACCGGGAGGCTCGGATGTCTACTTCGTCAGCTCCGGCCACGGCCCTTCCCCTCCATAAGATGGGTCCCCAGGACGACCCGGAGGCATTCCTGGACCTCTTTGAGAGGTCGGCCGAGGCCGGGAGCTGGCCGCCCGCGGACTGGCCTGTGCGTCTGATCCCACTGCTCTCAGGTGAAGCGCAGAACGCCGCCCAGCAGTTGCCAGTCCCCAACCTCCTAGTCTATGAAGACCTAAAACGCGCCATTCTTCAGCGGGTCGGCCGTTCCCCGGAGCAGAGTCGTCAGCAGTTTCGCTCTATGGAGTTCGGGGAATCCGGTCGGCCCTTCATCTTTGCGCAACAGCTCCGGGACGCGTGCCGCAGATGGCTGATGGCCGAGCGCCGCGACGTCGATGAGGTCATCGAGTTGGTGGTACTGGAACAGTTTATCGCCCGTCTGCCAAAGAAGACAGCACAGTGGGTCCAGTGCCACCGCCCGACGTCGCTGGACCAGGCCATCCAATTGGCAGAGGACCAGCTGGTGGCGTGCCCACGCGGATCAACTCTCTCTCTCTCTCTCCCCCTTTTTCTTCTCTCTCTCGCCATGTCCCTGCTCCCAGGTCCCGAGGCGGCTTCATACCTCGTCCGGCACCACGTTGGAGGACCGGCACGGCAGCTGAGCCGGCCCCGTCCCCGCGTGCGCCGCCTCGGGGAACCCCATTGACGGCTGGCAGTCTGCCAGCACCGGCCCCTGCGGTCTCCTCGCGTCAATCACCTGACCCACTTCCCGCCACTGGGGTGGCGGGGAGGCCTGGGCCGGCCTGCTGGCGTTGCGGGGACCCTGGACACTTCATCGATAGGTGTCCGGTGATGGAGGTCGGAACGCTGGTCAGGGTCCCCGACGCGCCACAGGTTGCCCCCGATCAAGCTGGGTTGTACCAAATTCCAGTAAGTGTAAAGGGGGGTACCTATCAAGCTTTGGTGGATTCAGGTTGTAACCAGACCTCCATCCATCAAAGTTTGATTCAGCCAATGGCATTGGATAAGAGCCGCATGGTTAAGGTGCGGTGTGTGCACGGTGAGGTGGTGGGTTACCCCTTAGTGCCAGTCACTATCCAATTTCGGGGGAAAAAGCATAGTGTCGAGGTGGCAGTTAACCAGCACCTCCAGCACCCATTAATTTTGGGAACCAATTGGCCGGGGTTTAAAACATTATTGGCTTATTTATGTACGGGTGCTTCTGGGATAAAAAGGCAGGAGAAGAGAGCGGTCGTTCAGGTTGGCGAGGCTGTGCCGGGACCCTCGGGGTCTGTCTCAGAGGAACGGAGCGCCTCAGAAAGGGAAATCCTTTTTGAGCGTGATGATTTTCCTCTGGAACAGTCCCGAGATGAAACGCTTAAAAATGCGTTTGATCAGGTCCGTGTGATCGACGAACAGCCTGTCCACCCAGACCAACCGCTCTCATATCCTTATTTTGCCGTGATAAAAGATAAGTTGTATCGGGTGACCCAAGACACTCAAACAAAACAAGATACAACTCAGTTGTTAATTCCAAAGAGCCGCCGGGAAATGCTTTTTCAGGCGGCTCACTGTAATCCGATGGCTGGGCATTTAGGGCAAACAGCTACACTGAATCGCCTAATGACCCGATTTTTCTGGCCGGGCATTCACGAGAATGTGCGCAGGTGGTGTGCGTCTTGTCGTGAATGTCAGTTGGTGAATCCACCGGCCAACCGAAAAGCACCGTTGTGCCCCCTTCCATTAATAGAGGTCCCCTTCGAGAGAATTGGCATGGACCTCATCGGGCCATTAGAACGATCCGCACGGGGGCATCGCTTTGCATTAGTTCTGGTGGATTATGCAACGTGATACCCTGAAGCAGTGCCGCTTCGCAACATTTCTGCTAAAAGTGTTGCGAGCGCACTGTTTCAATTAATCTCCCGGGTGGGAATCCCGAAAGAGATTCTCACCGATCAGGGCACGGCGTTTATGTCACGCACAATTCGCGAACTGTACGAATTACTGGGCATTAAATCGATTCGTACCAGCGTCTATCACCCACAAACGGACGGCTTGGTCGAACGATTTAATCGCACGTTAAAATCCATGGTTCGTAAGTTCGTTCGGGAAGACGCCAAAAATTGGGATAAGTGGTTAGAACCCCTCTTGTTCGCTGTACGCGAGGTCCCCCAAGCCTCCACGGGGTTTTCCCCCTTCGAGCTCCTCTATGGACGCCAGCCCCGCGGGGTTCTGGATGTACTTAGGGAAGCTTGGGAGGACGGACCTTCGAATAGCAAAAATGAAATTCAATACGTCCTGGACCTGAGAACAAAACTCTACACTCTGGGGCGGCTCTCTATGGAGAATTTGTTACAGGCCCAGGACAAACAAAGTCGGCTATACAACAGGGGGGCTAGACTACGCAAATTTACACCGGGAGATAAAGTGCTTGTATTGCTCCCTACATCCAGCTCTAAATTACTCACCAAGTGGCAAGGACCGTTTGTGGTCACACGGCGTATTGGGGATCTTAACTATGAGGTTATTCGATCAGACAGGGACGGGTCACATCAGATATACCACCTCAATCTGCTCAAAAAGTGGAATGAGGCGGAGTCAGCGATGCTGGCGACGGTGGTGAGTGGGGAGGAGGATCTCGGGCCAGAGGCGAACCTAAATTCTCAATCTTCCGCTCTGGCCGTTTGTGGAGACCACCTCTCACCGTCCTAGATCGCTGACATTCGAAATTTACAAACTGAGTTTGCTCATGTGTTCTCGCCCCTCCCTGGTCGAACGAACCTCATACAGCACCATGTTGAGACTGAGCCGGGCGTGGTTGTTCGCAGCCGGCCATATAGATTACCTGAACATAAAAAGAAAGTAGTTCAGGATGAATTAGCTGCGATGCTGGATATGGGAGTAATAGAGGAATCCAACAGTGACTGGGCGAGCCCGATAGTTTTAGTGCCTAAAACTGACGGCTCAGTTCGGTTCTGTGTGGATTATCGCAAGGTGAATGCCGTATCGAAATTCGATGCATATCCAATGCCAAGGGTTGACGAATTGCTTGATCGGCTCGGTACTGCTCGTTTTTATTCGACACTGGATTTGACAAAAGGGTATTGGCAGATCCCCTTATCTCCAATATCCAAAGAAAAAACTGCTTTCACGACGCCGTTTGGATTACACCAATTTGTCACTCTTCCTTTCGGGTTGTTCGGGGCACCGGCCACCTTTCAGCGTTTGATGGACAGGATCCTCCGGCCGCATGCTGCATATGCCGCAGCATACTTGGATGATATTATCATCTATAGCAACGACTGGCAGCGGCATATGCAGCATTTGCGAGCTGTCCTCAAGTCGCTGGAGGGGGCGGGGCTCACGGCTAACCCAAAGAAGTGTGCAATTGGGCGCGTGGAAGTTAGGTATCTGGCCTTCCACTTGGGTCATGGGCAGGTGCGTCCCCAAATTGATAAGACAGCAGCAGTTGCAACCTGTCCGAGACCCAAGACCAAAAAGGAGGTTAGACAGTTCCTGGGGCTAGCAGGATATTACAGAAGGTTTGTTCCTAATTATTCGGACCTTGCTAGCTCGCTGACTGATCTAACTAAAAAGGAAGCGCCAGATACCGTCCAGTGGACGGAACAGTGCCAGCAGGCTTTCACCCAGATATAGGCTGCCCTGTGTGGCGGCCCGCTGTTACAGGCTCCTAACTTTGCTCTCCCTTTTTTACTACAGACTGACGCGTCAGACAGGGGGTTGGGCGCTGTCTTGACCCAGGAGATGGAGGGTGAGGAACGGCCGGTGCTGTACATTAGTCGGAAGCTCTCAAAGAGAGAGACTATGTACAGCACCATTGAGAAAGAAGCCCTGGCCATCAAATGGGCTGTCCTCACTCTCCGCTATTATCTCCTGGGGCGAGAGTTCACCCTCTGTTCGGACCACGCTCCCCTGCAGTGGCTCCACCGCATGAAAGATACCAACGCGCGGATCACCCGTTGGTATCTAGCTTTACAGCCCTTCAAGTTCAAGGTGATCCACAGGCCGGTTGCACAGATGGCTGTGGCCGACTTCCTCTCCCGGAGGGGGGGGGGGGGGGGGGGGGAGGCTCCCCGGCCTGAGACGGGCGGTGGGGGTATGTGGCGAGGGGGGCGTGGTTCAGCGAAGTCTGTAGCGGGAGAGCGAGGGCGGAACCGAGCGGTGAGTAAGTGGGTCAAGTACAAATGACAAACACCTGTTTGTGATTTCAGTAATTGGCGTGAGGAGACCGCATATAAGCGGGCCGTGCTGACAGCAGTTTGAGAGAGGGACTGGAAGCTCGTGCATGCTGCCGTTTGTGTCTGCAGATCGGGAAGCTGTGAACAGCGGAAAGAGTGTTGCTTCATCGGCATCCTGAGAAGCTGTAGCCAGCGGGAAGAGTTTTTGTTTTACATGTGAATTGAGTTCACAATTCTGAGTTAGTTGTGAGAGCGCCAGAGAGCGCAGTGAAAAGAGCATTACTAATAAAGTGCACGAGCTTCACTCTTTGCCGAACCTGAGTCTTCTTCCATAACCCACCCACGAATCCTGAGTATTATCACAGGAGAGTATGGAGAACAGAGAGGGTTTGATTAGAAATCAAATACCTAATGATTTCTTTGGAAAGATTGTCTTTCTCTTTCTTTTGAATCAATTGATGGTTCTCTCAGGTGTATTCCCTACAAGTGCGAAGAATGGGATGGAATAAAGCAGGACAGCACAGGAAAGATGTGAGAGGGGAAGGAGGGAAGGAGATTGGATCCACAAATGGCTGGAGCCTTTGTCGAACTACGAGTATAGAATTGACAGTTTCCAAACAACTAAACATCCACAAATAAACTTTTGTAAGAGAGGGTTATCTCTGATTTATTTGAAACTCGTAGTGAGATACCAATGTCTCTTATTGAGGCGCAGGTGTGTCACTTCCAAGCAAAAAAAAAAAGGAAGAGGTAATGAAGATGAAAGAGAGTAATAATGATAGTAGACAAAATACAAAAGGGAAATTAAATAAAGGGGTAAATGAATAAGTAAAATAGAATGGTTAAGTTTATAACCACAACTGAAATAAATGAGAAAAGGCGGATACAACGCAAGAACAATAAGAAGCAAGTATGAGTCTAACAATATTTTGTAATAGGGAAAATGTTGGTGAAATAAGCTCTTAACTTTCAAAGTTTAAGACTTATTCGCCTGTGATTAGATCTAAAAAAGAAATTTAGAAATTATGAAATTAGATTTGTTAAAAATAAATCGAGAAGTCATTAGAAATTACCTGTTAAGAAAAATAGAATTTAAATTTTACTTTAATAGTTCCCTTTAAAAAAATCTAATTCGACCTTGACAATTAATAATCATGAACCAGTATGTTCTTTTTCAAGTAAAATGCAGGTAAAGGAATTAATAATTGCAAACGTCTTCCTTTTCACGGAAAATATGGGTTAAGTAAGATATGGGAAAGGTAAAATAAGACAGAAGTGTAATGGAATTTTTCCATTTAGTATTCTTATTTCAGTTATTCCTAATGTTGGCCTCATCTGTTTCTCTCACTTGTAGTGAGAGGGGGCTTTGTGATAATTTACTGTGGTTGGGAGTCAGTGGAGGTAAGGAAAAGTAGGTGGTCAAGGGGTCATCTTGAGTGCATTTATACTTTATACTTTATAGCCTAAAGGGTTAAGGGGGCATTTACCTCTCAGGGCCAGGGAGGAATGGAAAAAGACAAAGTATATCTCTCTCCCTGAGGGGAGGGAAGATATAAGGCCTTGGGTATAAAAAAGACAGGCACTGCTTCTCCTTATCTGTCCTCACTGACTCACGAATGTGTATTGGTGACGAGGATCTCTCTTGCAAGAGAATAAATACTTTTTAAACTATTAAATTGGACTCAGAGTGTCGCTTACTCAGTGGTGATGTTTGTTGAATGATAAAAAAAGCCACAACAGTTTTGGTGTCAGATAGTGGGTTTCATGGACGTGATCCGGGAACTGACGGACGGACGGGGGTTGATCACCTAGGAACTGACAAAGTTCTAACCCTACCTCGAGAAAAACATTAAGAGACGAGGGACCGTTTCCGCCGTTAGGACCGGATCCGGCCACTGGAATCAAAAGAACTCAAAGTGGCACAGAACAACATCTCTGGGTAAGCTAAGCAAATTCAGTTTAATTGGGGGGAAAGAGTGAAATTGAACCATATTGGCTGAGGGCTGTTTCTGTGGTACGTAATCTGAGATTAATTGAGCTCTATATATAGATCAAGAGGTTTCAAACAGATACGAGAGGAAATTATCTGAGATTAACTGAGATCTGTAACGGATCAAGAGGTTTCAAACAGATAGGTAACCTGAAAATCAGTTGTTCCACCACGGAGCAAATTGTTTTTAGGTGCTGAGGCTAATTAGGGGGAGCCAGAAAAGATTTTTTTTTTGGTAAACCTTAATTAGGAGGGCACTAAGAGTGCAACCCGACCGATTTGGGTTAAAAGAAAAAATCGGGTCTGGTGGGGACGCCTAACAGATCAAGAAAACGCGCGTTGAAGAGAAATCCACAGAGAACAGAAAAGCAGCCAGTATGGGGAAGTCTCAGAGCAAAATTATGAAATATGATACACCGGTGTACTACCAAATGAGAAAACATTATGGTCAGAAATGTATGCTAGATATTGAGAAATTAATCAAACATCATGATTTTCCCGAAGGGGGAACATTGAGCCACACGAGGCTGAAAGTGGTGAGAGACTCAGTGGAAAAGAGTAGTGAGAAACAATCAGCTTGTTGCTGCAAGTGTGTTAAACATGTATGCAAAAGATGTGAAAACACAGTCGATTGCTGGCTTGAGGAAGCAGATAAAAGAGAAAGAAGGCAACTGCAAAAAGAATTAGCAGGAAGGAAAAATGAAAAGTGTGAAAGTCTGCCTGTATGTGTGTCTGCACCACCAGAACCGACTAACCCACAGTATGTTTGTGTTTCCCCACATGAAATTGCGGTGAGACCGGCACCGCCGGAGTACAAAACACACTTCCCAGGAGCCGGATTGATTGCACTGAAGTTCGACCCCGACCTTGACTGTTCTCCATCGAGACCGACCCAGCCACGAGCACAAGCCGAACTGCAACCCGAGGCACAAGCAGCAATGAGACAAGCACAAGCAGCGCGTGACGCAGCGCGTGAAGCGCAAGAAGAGGAAAATGACCGAGCAGCAAGAGCTGAAGCGCTGGCCGCGCGGGAGGAACAGGAGGCGAGAGAAGCCGCACGGGCAGAAGCGCAACAACAGCAAACAGCGCAGATGGCGTTGGCATTCCAGCAACTAGCAATGCAAACGGCGCAGGCAATGCAACAGGTGCAAGCAGAGGGACAAGCGTCCAGTCACGTGACCCAGAGCGAAAAGGAAGAAATCACAGAGGACACGGACGAGCAACGCGGAGCCAAGCCGAAGAAAATCGTCACAAGATCACAGATCAGAGATGAAACAGCTAACATCACAGCTCCGATGGTTGAAGTGGCGGGGCCGGATGGATCAGTGATGGTCTACAGACCGTGGACGGTGACAGACATGAAAGAAGCAATGGCCCATTTGCCAAGCCCAGACGACGCAGGTGACAGATTTTCAAACGAACTAGTCACTTTCTGTCAAGAGTTCAGCCCCACCACACAAGAACTGAAGCGGCTGCTAGCCGTGAAACTGGGGGCCACGAGCTGGCACAAAGTGAGTAGCCACATGCCGACAACTGACCGACGGAGAGTGAACGGAGAGTGGATGAGTGATGCCAACGAACTGTATCGAACAGCAGTGGACAAACTCGCCGAAGAAATAAAGAAGGCTTTCCCACCACGAGTGGACACAGCAAAAATCAACAGCTGTTGCCAGGTGAGAGAAGAGACAGTTCGTGACTATTATGCAAGACTTTTTGAAACATTTCAGAAACACAGCGGCATGCCTGAGCCGGATGAGAGAGGAGAGCAGCCAGGCACATGGGAGTGCCATTTGCAGGGCTGTTTCCTGAATGGACTGAGACCTGAAATCGGACAAGCGGTGAAAGCAAGTTACATCTAGTGGCGGAGCGGGCGACTAGCAACCACCCTAGCGCACGCTGTGCACGCCGAGGAACAGCTGCTGACAAAGAAGGACAAAGCCGCGAAAGTAAAGGTGGAGAGAGAGCTGCAGCTGGCTGCTGTACAGATCAAAGCTAGCACGAGTGCACCACCAGCGCGGCAGAACTGGACCAACAAGAAGAAGAAACTATATCAGGGAAAGTGGAAATGTGGACTGTGCGAAAGCAACGAACATGAATTTTTTAAATGCACGAAGTGCAGAGTGTGCAAAGGCGACGGACACTGGGCAAAGGATTGTCCGGAGACACAAAGGGCGGATTGACTGTGGAGGAACGGAGAACAGGAAAGGGGAGGGCGAGCGACAGGCATTCAACCGACTGCGAGAAAGGGAAGTGAAATTTTTCTAACACACACGCACAACACGAACACATACACTGATGCACATACTGCTTCTTGCAATGAAGAAAATGCTAGCAAATCTTTATGTGTGAGTGATGAAAATTTGAATAATGCTGTTACTGCTGAATGTCTGAGAATGTACAAGGGTACAGGATTTTTAAGACTACCGAGATATCCACTGTTAGTTGACGGTACAATGATAGAGTTTCTCGTGGATTCGGGAGCTGCCCGGTCCACAATAAGGCCATATGACTTGCCATGCAAACCAAGATTGACGGATGTGATGTTTGAAAGCACGTCAGCGTCAGGGCATGTAATTTCAGAAAATTTCACGGTGCCATTACAATGCGAGACGGAGGGGGGCAAAGCATTGAAACATGCGTTTTTGTGCTCTGCAACCTGTCCGACACTCCATTGTTGGCACGAGATCTAATGTGTGAATTAAATTTGAAACTCACTGCGGGCCCGATGGGTATCGTGATTGAGGAAGAACAGCAGATATGTTGTGCAAAATTTGAGCCAAAATGGGCATACGAGTGGCAGATAAAAGATTTTGATTGGGCACAAATGATTTTGAAAATGGCAAAAGATCGAACAGTATCGGATAACACAGAAAATATGATGCCTGACAAATTGCATTGCACGTCACATGTTGTCTTTGAGCGTGAACCTCAGTTTGAGGAAGCGTGGTTTAACGAGACAGAAGATGAGAAAATGAAGTTTGATAAAATGTTCTGGAATGAAAATGTGTGTGCGCTTTCAGCTTGCCTGTCAGAAAAACAAATGCCGCTGTATTTGATAACAGGAATGTCGGCACCTCACTTATCAGTAACCAAGGGCAAAGCGCAGCAGTGGGCAGATTTGGGCCCTTTTGTGAGACAGTGTGTGACAGCCACAGATTGGGCTGAAAGGGGAGACGGGGTGCAGAAGAGTGACAGTGTAGGGGCATTTATGCTGCCATGTGATTTTGAGGTTGATGTACACAGAGCTGTGACTGCTATTGTTCAGAGTGTAATGGAGAAGCATGATCACGGAGCTATTTCTGCCACAGATATTCATCCTATCCTGGCAGAAATACCTTCAACATTGTGGGCGAAACACAAGTATGATGTTGGATTGATTAAAAATTGTGAACCAGTAGTAGTCACCCCAAAGTCTGATTACAGGCCGTGTCAACCGCAATATCCCCTGAAAAAGGAGGCATTGCGAGGGATCCGGCCAGTTTTTGAATCCCTCCTGAAGGAGAAAGTCATCATCCCGTGTCATGATTCTCCAGTACGAACACCCATTTTCCCCGTAAAAAAGGCAACAGCTAATCAGAATGACATGGTTCAGTGGTGTTTTGTGCAGGATTTGACTGCAGTGAATGCAGCTGTTATCGCAAGAGCCCCGCGAGTCCCAAACCCGTACAATATTTTGTCACAGATTCCACAAGAGGCAACATATTTCACTGTGGTTGATTTGGCCAACGCTTTCTTTAGCGTCCCAGTGGCAAAGGAAAGTCAGTTTTGGTTTGCGTTTGATTTTGACGATAAAGGATTCACATTCACCCGCCTTTGCCAAGGGTTTTGCGAGTCTCCCACGATTTATAATGAGGCGCTCAAACGAAGCCTCGAACCGTTAATTTTGTCAAGCGGAACCGCGCTATTGCAGTATGTAGACGATCTGCTAATTTGTGCACGAGATGAGGCTGTGTGTGTGGCTGCCAGTGTGTCTCTCCTGAAGCATTTGGAAAGGGAGGGGCACAAGGTCAGTCTGGCTAAGCTGCAGTTTGTGAAGCAGGAAATAACCTTCCTGGGTCACACGATTACACCAAACAGTAAAGCTCTTTCTGAAAAACGAGTTAAAGTGATCAAAGAGGTACCCAGACCGGTAACAAAGAAACAATTGTTATCCTTCTTGGGAATGTGTGCATATTGTCGAACGTTTATTCCAAATTATGCACTACTGGAAAAGCCCTTGAGAGCCCTGACAGCAGGGAAAGGGCTGAGATCATGTGACAAGATTGATTGGCCCACAGAAGCACAGGATGCTTTTGAAAACATGAAAAGGCAACTGGCTCAGGCTCCCACGTTGGGCCTTCCAGCAGTTGACAAACCATTCACACAGATGGTAGATGAAAAGCACGGCTTTATGAGTTCAGTGCTATTGCAAACCCATGGTGACAGACTAAGACCAGTAGCATATTTTTCAACGAAACTTGATGCAGTTGCAGCAGGTCTGCCACACTGCCTGAGGGCTGTGGCGGCTGCTGAGCTGGCTGTGCTGGCTTCAAGAGAATTTGTGGGGTATTCTGATTTGACTTTGATGGTTCCACACGCAGTTACCATGATTTTGCAAGAGCAGAAAACATCACACTTATCTTCAGCCAGATGGTTGAGATACCATACAATTTTGCTTGATATGCCGAACATAACTGTGAAACGATGCACAACTTTGAATCCTGCCACACTTCTGCCAACAGAAGATGATGGGGAGGAACATCACTGTTGTCTCTCTGTTCTGGAGGAGGTGTGCACTCCACGTCCAGACCTGTTGAACACACCTTTGGAGAATTGTGATAATGTCCTCTTTGTGGATGGATCGGCATCCAAAGATCCACAAACAGGCCTGAATAAGGTTGGTTTCGCGGTGACCACTGAATTTGAAGTGGTGAAATCTGGCAAATTGCCGGCAACTTATTCGGCTCAGGCAGCTGAATTGGTTGCACTGACGGAAGCGTGTAAATTAATGGCAGACAAATGTGTGACGATTTACACAGACTCGCGTTATGCATTCGGGATTACGCACGACTTCGGGGCAATTTGGAAACACAGGAATTTTTTTGGAAGTCGGATGGACATCCGATATTGAACACCTCACTAGTGTCAGAGCTTTTGGAGGCCATTCTTTTGCCAGACAAGGTTGCAGTCTGTAAATGCGCAGCGCACTCTAACGATAAAGGCTTTATTTCCACAGGAAACGCACGAGCCGACGCGGCAGCGAAGGCCGCGGCAGCGCAGGAGACAAAAGAAACGACTTGTGCTTTGGTATCTGTGCCTAACCCTGACATTTCTTTTTGTCTAGACAGCATGCAGACGTTTTCCACAGGAGCAGAAAAACAGAAATGGAGGTCGTCTGGCTGCAGTCTCAGGGGGGGGGGTGTATGGATGAAGGATGGCATTCCTTGTTTACCAAAACATTTCTTTCAGCATTACGCTAAGTTGACCCACGGATTAGACCATGGGTCAAAGGGAAGTATGGTAATGCAGATGAAAGATTTATGGTATACTAAAGGTTTCACAGTCTTTGCTGAAAATTTTTGCAAAAGATGTGTCACTTGTAACACACACAATGTGGCAAGAGGGATAAAAACACCCTTAGCATCTCAACCAGCCCCAGCAGGTCCGTTTGAGTATCTGATGATGGACTTCATCGAATTAACCCCTTGTGGGAAACAGAAACACTGTCTGGTAATGGTAGACATGTGGTCAAAATGGGTGGAGGCTTTCCCGACCTCACAGCAAGATTCGGCAGCAGTGGGAAAGGCCCTGCTAACCGAAATTGTGCCAAGATGGGGGATACCAAGAAAAATCAGCTCTGACAATGGCAGACATTTTGTAAATGCTGCAATAAAGCAGGTGGGAGAGTTCTTGGGCATTGATATGAGATCAAATCAAACAATCAAGAACAAATTGGCAAAATGTTGCGAAGAGACGGGTCTGTCTTGGGTTAAGGCCCTACCAATTGTACTCATGTACATGAGAATGAGGAAACGAGTGAAAACAAATCTGAGCCCATTTGAAATTTTGTTCGGCAGGCCGCCATTTATGGGCATAGAGGGGGGTAAACAAAGGCTGCCATCCACGGATGTGTGTGAGAATGACATGTTGAATTACTGCAAAGAAATGTCTTGTCTGTTATCACAAATTTCTGTGCAGGTGAAAGCTGCCCAGGGGAAAGTTGCTGAGACGTTTCTGCACAAGGTCAGACCGGGTGATTTCGTGGTGATTCGTGATCACAGGAGAAAGAGCTGGAAGGCGAAAAGGTGGCTTGGACCTTTCCAGGTGCTTCTGGTGACGTACACGGCGGTGAAGGTCGCAGAGAGGGCCACGTGGGTTCACGCGAACCATTGCAGGAAGGTGCCGCCCATTGCGGAGGCGGAGCAATCGCAGGAGGAGGTTCAACGATCATAAACGTCAAGTCCAGTTATTGAAAAGCAAGAAAAGGTACCGTTATCTGCGCAAGAGCAAGGCCATGCAAAAGACATAACAAAGCCTGCAGAAACAGACCTTTGCATTGAAACAGCAGGAAGGAGACAGGAGGAGACAAACAACTTTGGTTGCGCAAGCGGCATCCAGCAGGAATGTGTGGCCTAATTAAGACCACATGCATAATGACTGTGTTGCCAATTTTGGTCATAGTAGTACTGATTCTGTTATGCATACCATGTATTATACAATGTGTGTCTAGCTTAGTGCAAAGACTGGTTAAAGTTGGAATGTCTGTTCAATTGGTGAAAATGATAGTCTATCCGAATGATGAGGTTGGTGAACAACAATATGATGACACAAGTAGCGGAAGCTACAGCGAAACGTGCTAATTGAGTAAAGAAAATGTTTCCTTTGTCACAAGATGACGTGCAAGGACGAGGGTTGAATTAAGGGTTTTTTTTCTTATTATACTTCTATCTGTTCGGGTTTTCTTCTATTTGTTTATTTTCTGAGAAAGATTAAGGGCAAAAGATTTAAAGAAGGTTACAAGCAGCGGTCATCCGTGTTACGAGATGGCGTACAAAGATAGGGTATGAAACTGAGTGATTTTTATTATACTTTTATTTTTTTGTTTCCTTACTATGTTATAACTACCTTTTTCCTTACTGGTGTGACTGAGGGTCTGTTTACAGGAGCGCAGGAACAGTGATTTCTCGCTTAGCCCGGCGCCGTAAAAATGTTTACTTGCTAGCTAAAATATTACGGGGCCTTTCCCCCACAAAAACAGCCTTATGCTTCTTCATTCTAAATTTTTTCTTCAACAGGTACAAGGAGAGTGATTTTATGTAACGACTTGGATTTGCATTCATTATTACTATTATTACAATGTGTGATTAATCAGTTATCAGAGTATGATAAACAGAGAGGAGTTGTAATGGAATTTTTCCATTTAGTATTCTTATTTCAAGTTATTCCTAATGTTGGCCTCATCTGTTTCTCTCACTTGTAGTGAGAGGGGGCTTTGTGATAATTTACTGTGGTTGGGAGTCAGTGGAGGTAAGGAAAAGTAGGTGGTCAAGGGGTCATCTTGAGTGCATTTATACTTTATACTTTATAGCCTAAAGGGTTAAGGGGGCATTTACCTCTCAGGGCCAGGGAGGAATGGAAAAAGACAAAGTATATCTCTCTCCCTGAGGGGAGGGAAGATATAAGGCCTTGGGTATAAAAAAGACAGGCACTGCTTCTCCTTATCTGTCCTCACTGACTCACGAATGTGTATTGGTGACGAGGATCTCTCTTGCAAGAGAATAAATACTTTTTAAACTATTAAATTGGACTCAGAGTGTCGCTTACTCAGTGGTGATGTTTGTTGAATGATAAAAACAGCCACAACAGAAGAAAAGACCAACAGGTGTAAAGTCAAGGTGTTTAAATTGTTAAATCACTTTAACGTTGTTCAAACAGACACTGTATTTAACCATTGATGTTAATACTACTGATGTAAATAATGCTTGAGGCTTTAGCATATAGGCCTCACTGTAACAACTGCTTTGGTTAGCTTAGCAAGGGGTTAGCTGGCCTAGCTAGCCACCGA
Organism: Tiaroga cobitis; assembly: GCA_030578255.1. NCBI lineage: Eukaryota > Metazoa > Chordata > Actinopteri > Cypriniformes > Leuciscidae > Tiaroga > Tiaroga cobitis. The sequence continues at coordinate 30,081,994 of CM060591.1, read as the reverse complement.
AGGGTTTTGTTTACACTGTGGCTCAAGCCTGTGAGAGGTCAGAGTTCCCCCGGAAGCGTTGGTTAAGACTTCCGTGTCACGATCGTAACTAGGGCGACCGCACGAACGCTAGTGGGTAAACATGTGAATTGCAACAGTTTGGAAACAGTTACGCATGTTACATGAAATGTCGGCGCATTTCAACAATGTTCATAGAATATGCATGTGCAGTAACAGTCGATCATATTACGAGAAATGACGGCGCATTTCAAACTGTACCAAAAATACACCACTCGTAGCTTTAGCTGGTTTTACGACGTGGGGCTTCACTCAATTTGTAAAGAGTGATATTAACTTTAAGCAAGCGACAGCTTTGCGTTATAATAGGTGGAACGATGGCGACCTCAGCGGATCGTCTCTGTGCAAGTTTATCTGGGCACACGAACAACAGGGTTCTTAACTGTTGGATCAGTTTCAATGTCAAGCTTTACTTGAACACAACTTTAAAATAACTCTTATTAAACTACACTCGGACACACGCAGTGTTTGCACGATAATTCATTGAACAGACAACCATACAAGCAAACATAGACAAACAGCTGTTTATTACTGGGATTGCAATGGAACACGCATTGACAATCAGATAAATATAACTGCTTCTATGTTTATCACGGATCGCAGTGGAACGCGCACTGTGAATCGGATAAAAATATATAACGTTAGATGAGGAACACGCTCATCGCTCTGTGAGGAAAATATTCGTTCTTATATGGTTATTTTAATTACTGCAGTATAATTTTGTTAAGCTCTCTGGCTGATACACACACATGTATAGCTTTGACAGACGCTGGAACACGCAGACGTCAGTACGCTATAATCAAGGTATTTCAGAAATTGAGGAACACGCTCAATTCTCACCTTATTGTTGTGTGATATTTTATATCTTGGGTTATTTTACTGCAGTTGAAAAATAACATATATGGAGGCAGACAGACTGACAGCTCTCTCTCTCTGGGGTGCATCCACGCACGCAGCAGACTCATTCAAACAGGGCGCGCGCTGCGCGCTCTCCATACGTCACACACAGACTCTCGGAGGTTCGGATCTCTCATCCGCACAAAATGAAAAGATAAATTACTTGGTATATGCTTACAATTTAGGTTAAACTGCCCGCATCCTCCACCATAAAATGTAGCGTTTATACGCCCGTATAAATATAATTAATTATTATTCATAACGGGTTATGATCAATAATTAATAATTTGATTATTTTCAGAATTTACTGTAGCAGAATCAATAGTATGATCATTTTATCAGTTCATCCAATGAACGTAAAGCATAAACAATTATTAATTCTAGGAAATATAATATCTTCCTGGCCAAGAAAGACTAATTCCCAGCTAACAGCTAAATTAAGAAATAATTCAAGGGTAAAAGCATAAGTAGCTTATAGATCGCAGTTCAAGACAATAAATTCGTAAGCACATAACACAAGTAATGCTTCTCCTTTCAAATACAAACAATACTTTATTGATTATCAGCCTATGCCTAACACATAAAACTAATATCTAACACACACGAACAATACCTTATTGATTATAAGACTAACGCATAAAACTAATATCTAACACACACACACACACACACTTTCATACGAGTTGCAGAAAGAAAGAGAGTGAGGAAGAAATGACTTTTAAGAGTGATATGGTGAAATCCCAAGTTTCTATATGCCCTTATAAGACATGACCTGAACGAACCATCAATCATTAATTTAACCCTTCTATCGTTTCTTAGGCGGGTTATGCAATTTTATCAATATACACCAGTTCAGCTAAGAGTCTGGAGGCTACTTGCTTGTCCTTGCGTTGCTTTTGGGGATTCCTTTTTCGTTGTAAAGGGGGTTTCCCAGTCCGTTCGTTTGGCTGATCTTCTCGTGTGCCTGGATAGATTTCGGACAGCCAGTCACGTGGTGTGTTGGCGCGGATGAATGAAAGTCTTTGAAGTTGGAAGCTGGTTTTGCAGTTGAAACGTTAAAACGAAACTTTGCAGCAAAACTTAACTTAGAACCGAGACTTTTAACGAATAAATAAAGGAAAACTTAGGAAAGAAAGAAAATTGAGACGAGAGTAGATGATGATGGCTTGAATGAAGCTGTTGAACCCGTTCTTCTGATCTTAATTTGGGTTCTTTGTCTCTACGCGTATCCCCCCCCCCCCCCTTTCCTCATCGTGAATCATGTGTTATCTGTGGTCTGCTTACTCATCAGCTCGAACAGAGGATTCAGTTTAGACATAATTTCCATTTTAAGAACATAAACATTTTTACACAGATTTCAATCAAGCCATCATCTGAATTACGAATATGTGGTCGCATTGATAGGAGACACGATACACTTTCATTCACACAGGTAATAGTTATAACAATTATGAATTGTATGGCGTCTAAGCATATGAGACATACATAGATATAACATATAATTATGTGGTTGCGTGATGTGATTATAAGTCCATCGAGCATTGTTCTGGAATGAGTTTTTGGATTTCGATATGTAAAGTGTTAGTGTGTAAAGTTTAGGTTTAAGCCATTCCAGTCTGAGGCCAGGGGTCGTTCCTAATGAAGGCTGTTTTGTTCATCTCTCATGGGACCTCTGGTCCTTGAGAAAGAGTAGTCTGTTAGTCGCAGGGGTCAGGTGACCTCTTGTTAGGGCCTCTTGTTTCACCATTTCTGAACAGATCTGTTCTTGCCAAATTATAAAACATTGACAACGTTCTTCCTTTAGTTAAACAATAAAGGTCCTTCCGGTTGCAGATTCTCTTGAGCCTATGGCTCTGGGTCTGGTGATTTGATTCTGGAATGTGAAGACTCTTTGTGGGATTATGTATGAACAGTCACCTAAAAGCTTCAATTGTGTTTGGTTCATTCTCGTTGTCACTACATAGTGTTTGTTCCAATATTCAAACTAATGAATCCTTACCTTTTTTTAATACGTATGATAAAATGTATACTTTTACAAAGAAATACACTTGAAATATTGTTAAAATTGTAATTGTTGTTGTAATTGTAACCTATTTGTAATTGGTTACAATTTCTAATTGTAAAATATGTATAGGCTATATAGATAATTTCTTTTGTCCTTGCATTCTTTGGGATCCTGTGACACACCTGTGTGAAAGGGCTAATTAATATGCAGCTCATTATGCGGCACATTATCCGGCCTTTGTCTTCTCAGGTGTGAACACGCCTCCACACATATTGCCTTTCCAAACAAAAGGTGTCTAATAAAATGTAAATCAGTGTATGTTTTTGTGTAAATGATTAGGCAGGATGATTTTCAGATCATTTTGAAGCAAAAATTCTAGGCAACAACACTCATTAGTCAAAAGTCTTGTGGACACATATTTAGTCTGTGTTTTGTGGCCTTATTTCAGACACTTTAAGTTTTAGTTTTTTCAATAACCCTGCATAAGCAATATTCTCTCAAAAATACAAACATGTACATAATTGTTGCTGAGATATTACGGTAGCCCAGTGTGTGCTATATTGAGTGAATTTACACCTTTGCAATTAACATGTTTATAAATAACTGAAAAAAACACAAATGTCAGAGCATGTCAGAACACCTCAAGGACCCCAAAAACCCTTAGACCTAAGAGGGTTAACCCTCTGAGGTCTAAGGGTTTTTGGGGTCCTTGAGGTGTTTTTTCAGTTATTTATAAACATGTTAATGGCAAAGGTGTAAATTCACTCAATATAGCACAAACTGGGCTACCGTAATTTCTGAGAAACAATTATGAAACATGTTTGTATTTTTGAGAGAATATTGCTTATGCATGGTTATTGAAAAAACTAAAACTTAAAGTGTCTGAAATAAGGCCACAAAACACATACTAAATATGTGTCCACAAGACTTTTGACTAATGAGTGTTGTTGCCTAGAATTTTTGCTTCAAAATGATCTGAAAATCATCCTGCCTAATCATTTACACAAACACATACACTGATTTGAATTTTATTAGAGACCTTTTGTTTGGAAAGGCAATATGCGTGGAGGCGTGTTCACACCTGAGAAGACAAAGGCCGGATAATGTGCCGCATAATGAGCTGCATATTAATTAGCCCTTTCACACAGGTGTGTCACAGGATCCCAAAGAATGCAAGGACAAAAGATATTATCTATATAGCCTATACATATTTTACAATTAGAAATTGTAACCAATTACAAATAGGTTACAATTACAACAACAATTACAATTTTAACAATATTTCAAGTGTATTTCTTTGTAAAAAGTATACATTTTATCATACGTATTAAAAAAGGTTTCATTAGTTTGAATATTGGAACAAACACTATAATAACATCTTAGTTGATAATTCAATATACCTACTTTATTTTTGACAAAACATCATACTATAGTATATTTAACTATGAGCAGAAATTGGTGAACAAAAGCGTACCTATTTAATGTGACAGTAGTCTTTTTTACAGTCAAAACTTTATAATCTATCCAAAACTAATCACAAAATCGTGTCTAAACATTCATATTTAGTCTGTAATATATTGTGTATGATATATTAGTATATACATGTGAATTTGCAGCTTGTTGCTTATACAGACATTTTATTTCAACATATTTCAGTCTATTTTTACTCATCTTAGTAGGCTATAGCAATATAGTTTGTATGTGTTCATGTAAACATAACGTTTACTAATGTAGGTGCGAGAGTGAATGAACAAGGCACAGACACGCGCTGTATAACTGTAGTAAACAAAGCGCGCGTGCCTATGCCGTTCACTCACCATTTAGCCTACACACAGACACGCAATTCATATTTAAACAGTCTTTTTGCGGTTTACAGTCAGACAGTATTCAATATCACGATTAGAACAAAGCACTAGAATAAATGACTTACTACATCAGCTGGATCCGTTGCTCCTCGAAATGAAACTACCAGCACTTCTGGTACATTTTCCAGGGTTAGATAGTATTATTCCTCACAGCGAAAGGATACGCTGTGTACACAGCTGTACAATATACTTACTAAACACGATGTGTTTTATAATCCAGCTGGTGGGCGTTGGCATGTTTTAACGGCTGGCCTTAGATCATTTGCGTTTGAATAGCGCGCGCTCTCCGTGGGCGTGGCACATTAATGCGTAATTAGGTATAATGAGCTGGAAAGAAAAATACTGACATCTCTCTCTTTTCATACAGATTACATAAGCTGGGAATATTTTTTTTTTTTATATAAATTAATTCATTTAAAAGAAGAGAGTTCAAGCTTCATTATGGAAAAACACTCGTGCCTGTATGACAAGTATTCGGGGAATTAAAGTTAATCTTAGGACGCGTTTCAGAATGGACTTCACTGACAGAGAGAAGGCAGAACGCGCATCATGTTTGTTTTTCTTTATTTGGCGAAAAGCACAACACTTTGTTTTTATTGTGAGTATCCACAAAAATAATAGACACTTATCAGGATCTAATGATGTACAACACTTAATATGTAAGATCAAAATCAACAGAGTATTTTGAGTTTCTTTTGCACTGATAAGAAAAAAGCGAGACTATCGCGCCGGCGCGATAGCCGACCTCAGAGGGTTAAAGTGTGCGTGAGATCCAGACAGTCGGCTTCAGCGTTCCATACAGCCGTTCCCCATTCACGTGCTCGTCCCGTCAGCAGCGAGACCACGTAAGCGATTCGGGAGTGATCCATGGAGTAAGTCGAAGGCTGTAGCGAAAATACAACCTCACATTGGGTTAAGAAATAGCGGCACTTGGTGGGCTCACCAGCATAGCAGGGAGGATTGTTGACTCTGGGCTCGTGAACGTCGGAAGTTCTTGGTGGTGGCGGGTCTACACGAAGATAGTGAAGCTGCTTGGATAAATCAGTAACCTGGGCGGCCAGAGTCTCCACGACGTGACGGGCGGCGGAAAACTCCTCTTCATGTCTGCCCAGCATAGCTCCCTGCATCTCAAAAGCAACTTGAAAATGATTCTCCTTTGTGACGACCTCTGCTGTTGGTCTTGAGCATTGCAGTTTGGTATCTGAGCCCACTAATTGCCTCAATTGGCAGTCAACTGGAAACACCTGTGACCGTGCCTTAGACGCTTCTTAAGAGATCACCAACTGAGCCAAAGGGAGAGGGAACTTTGGTGTTGGATTTTTGCTTTTGGACTTTGCCTTTTGCTTGCGTTGTATTTTGTAGTGATGGGCAGATCGAGGCTTCGTGAAGCAATGAAACAGTCGAAGCAAATGTGCCATTTTGTTTCGAGGCTTCGAATCAATCCGAAACTCGTCTCCACGGTGACACCTAGTAGTCACTTGGAGCCTGCAAGTGACCACTAGGTGTCACCGTGGAGACGGGTTTCTGGTGTTGATCTGAAACAACCTTTACAAAGAGCTAATAAAAAAAATGTGTTGTTTTTTTTTATTATTGTATTTTTGTAATATATGAAGCTCTATCTATCTATCTATCTATCTATCTATCTGTATCTGTATCTGTAATATATCTATCTATCTATTAATCATATATATATATATATATATATATATATATTTCTATCAATGCATCTATTAATGTGTCACTATATGTACTCTGTGTGTCTCTAAGTCAATGTGTAAATGTAAATTAAATCCTAAATATAACTAAACAAATCGCACTATAAATGTCACTATATCACCAAAAATCCGCTATCTCAAAACAAACTCCTCTCACAAAAACCCACGATATGAAAATGCGTTGACAAAACTTTTATACTGTGTGATTGTGTGATTTGTTCCCAAACCGACCAATCAATGAAACCCTGATTCGGCGGAGCACTCCACCTGATGAAACACTTAGACGCTTCATTTAGCCGTTGTCACGTGACGTGGGTGTTTTGAATCACGCTTCGGATCAGTGTTTCGAATCATCTTTGCTTCGGGATCTCGCAAAGCTTCGGAACGTCTGTTTCGCGCCAGCCATCCTTAGTATTTTGTTACTTTTTGCATTTACATTTCAACTTCAACATTACATTACACTTTCAGCCATGCATCTTGCTTTACACACTGATCTTACTGATGAATACAGAAACACTCTTATTTTCTTTAATTGTTTTCATTCTATTATTTAATCTTGTCTTATTTTTGTAGTTAAATAAACATTACTTTTGAGCTTACAATTTGGATTACGTGTTTCCCTTGTTTTTGTTGCTTCTCTTGAGCCAAGGGTCGTAACAAATTGGGGGCTCGTCCTTGCTTAGGTTATTTGATTGCGTAAAATTTTTGGACAATTAGTTTGATAATTGATTATTTTTTGGACACACGAAAATGTTTTGTGCCAAAGTCAATTTGTTCACCGTGTGAAATCACCAGTTGGTAAGTAAATGTGCAATGTTGAGTTTTGAACGTGAGTTTTCTCTGATAGGTATAGAGGCATGTTTATAGAGACGTGTCGGATTTGCTATTTTTGTGTAGTGTTGCGGTGAAAGTGGGTAGTAGTAATTATCTCGGGAGCACATCCGTGGTGTTGAAGGCGTCGCTGGTTTGACCAGTTGCGTTTTTCACCCAGCGGGCTACAGTGCATAAATACCCCCACCGGTAATCGCATGAAGACTAGGGTTGAGTTAGGTAGAGAAGTACTGGGAAGGTAGGTAGAGGGGAAAACTCTCGTTATTTGATTGCACTGTTGATTAAACTTGTTCTGGGGCCGTATTCACAAAGCATTTTATCTTACCACTAGGAGTGCTCCTAAATCGCACTAAAAGATTTTAGCTAGGAGTTTTCTCTTAAAAGTTATTCACAACGTCTTTCAGACCTACTCTTAGCAAAGAAAAATGACAACTCCTAAACTAAGAGTGAGTCTTCGTTGCTATGGATGACGTCATTACTCATGCACGAGCTTGACTGAAGTGACCACCTTGATTGGCTGATGATTGTAACGCGGGAATGATTCCAAACACCTCCCCTACGATGATGAGTGACAGGTCTGAGAATGCGTGCGCTACACAAGTAGTGCGAAGGACGGAAGATGATGAATAACTGAATAAATAGCCAAAATGAATAAGAGTAAGGAAAAACAAATAGCCTAGTAGCCTATTGAAACAATTTTGCAATATCTTTGCAACATTATTGAATTAATCTGTCACTATATTCCTCTGCCTACGTTTGCAAAGAGAAGAACATTTTAATTTGATTCACAATGAAACGTTACAATTAGTTTACATGCAGAGAGTAGCCTAGTTTTGGTTGTTGTTGGTGGCGTTATTGCATCCCTAGTTATGCCTACAATGCAAAATTGTTCCCTCGCGATTGGAAGATTCTGTAGCCGCCGCATACGCATTTGAAAACATCGCAACGTGAAATGCCACAAAAAGCGGTTTGTGAATAGGTCTTAGTGAGTTAAGAGTCCTCTCGACTTCTTTTAAGCTCTCCCAGGCTTAGGTGCTACTTTTAGGGCTAAAATGCTTCGTGAATTACTCTTAGTCAAAAAAATTAGGAGTCCTAAAGTTAGGAGTGACACGCCCATTATTTTTAGGAGTTGCTCCTAAATTCGCCAGTTAGGAGCTACTTTTAGCCTTAAAATTCTTTGTGAATACGGCCCCTGGTGATTTTAGCATGGCTGATATTGATGAGTTTGTTAGTTCACCTTCTCATGAATTTTTGAATAGGTGTACTAAAGAGCAATTATTAAGCATTGCTGAACGTTATGAAATTGTGATTAAAGATAAAAGGCTCAAAGAAAATGTTAAAGCAGCTTTGAAAATTGAGTTGATTGAAAAAGGTTTCTTAGACACCGAGATGGAGTATGTACCAGTTGCATCTGAATTAAAAAGTAATTTGTCTTTTGAACAGCAAAAAGAGCTGCTACTTTTACAGATGGGTCACGAGCTGCTACAGATTGAAGCAGCGTTCTGAACAAGGTAAAAATGGAATTAGAGAAGGCAAAATTGGATTTGGAGTTTCTCAAGCTCAACCTGATGAAAGAATGTAAGCTTTCTAGTTCTGGGGCCGTATTCACAAAGAATTTTAAGGCTAAAAGTAGCTCCTAACTGGCGAATTTAGGAGCAACTCCTAAAAATAATGGGCGTGTCACTCCTAACTTTAGGACTCCTAATTTTTTTGACTAAGAGTAATTCACGAAGCATTTTAGCCCTAAAAGTAGCACCTAAGCCTGGGACAGGTTTGTAGTGTGTCGTCAATGGGCGATCACATGACTGCGTTGATGACATTCACCTGTGGCAGGAGTACACAAAGACTTTAAAAAGAGGCGTGGGGCAAGCAAGCGGGGTTCTGAGGTGGTGACCTGTGGGGAACGTTTTGGCTGTCTCTCGGGGACAATAGGTCCTCCGGAGATGAAGATAAGTTAGTTAGTTAGCCGCCTTTGAGTGAGACAGTGGAGTTAGAGGGGGGGAAAGTATTAGATTGTCACCAATTACCTCGGAATATTGTTGGGCTGTCGGCCCCATGCCCTTGAGACTCTGAGAAGGAGAATCACCTGATGTGAACGACGAACTTGATGAATGAACTTGGACTGTAAACGCCGCCCGGTGCTGTGGATTGGCGTCGGCTGCCTATACGGGTCGCTGCTGGCACTACTCACCCCATACGGATGGGTCTTCTTAGCCCGGAGAGGGAAGTGTTTTTAATCTATTCATGCATGTATGAACTGTTTGATTGTGTAACGGACAGCGGGTTGGGGGGGGAGGTCGGGGAATTGAGACCGGAGAAACACGCCCTACTTGTGTTCACTGTGTGTCGTGCAGGCTGGGGTGCTACGTTGAGTATAGAACACTGTGTGATGTATTAAGCGTGAAACTCACTGTGTGTAACTGGAGTGCTGTGTTTTGCGGGTCCTCCCGTGTTTCTCTTCCCCTTCCCCCGTATCTATACTTGTTGTTACCCGTGATTATGAGTTTTATCTTGTCAATGCCAAATAAAGTGTAAACCCCTTTTTGATCAAACCGGTTGGTTGTTGAGAGTGTGACTACCGTAGGGCTGTTCTTGAGGTTTATTACACTGGAGGCAGCGGTGGGATCAGCGTTGAGTGCGGTGATTTATATTAAATCTCATTGAATTATTTCTTTTGATAGCCTACGGTTCGTCAAAATGTTAGAGCCACAGGAGGAGGACAGCGGTATTAATGCCGTGCCGATGGCAGGTGCTGGAGCCTCCAGGGGGATAAATGCTGCATCTCGTCCTGTTTTTATGCCCGAGACATTTACGTGTACGGGGCGGGAGTGGTCCGATTGGGCAGAACAGTTTGAAATGGCTGCGGAGATTAATGGTTGGGATGATGTATTAAAACTAAAGTTTATGTCCTTGCTATTGTCAGGTCGCGCGCGGGACATTTATTGTGGCTTGCCAGATGAGGCTCGGCGAAATTTTTGTCAATTGAAGGCAGCAATGGGTAGGTGTTTAGAGCCCTGTGAAAGCACCGATTGGAATCGGGTGAGTTTTTCCTCGCGCAAGAGGCAACCAAATGAAACCGTGCGCGAGTTTGGGAATGCTTTGAGGCGGTTAATTTCGAAAGCATATCCATCAGTGGATAACTGGCTCGAGATCATTTCGTTGCCCATATAGGTTGTGCTGATACACGTATTCATTTGCGTAGTGTGAAACCAGCCACTTTGGAGGGGGCTATTAATTTGGCGTCCGAACTGGAGTTAATTAGGAGTTTGGAACGTAATAGTGCTCTCCCAAATGTAAAAGTTTGTGGTGTGGTAAATGATAGTGTTGGGCCAGCTAGAGATGGGCAAATGCAAGCTTTAATGGGCATGGTGGAAGGGCTTCGCCAAGAAGTAAAGACTTTGCAGAGTACTGTTAAAATATTACAAGATCAAGTGACAATGAATTCGTTTTCTCTGCCTAGTCATCAGGCTGATTATGATACAAATAGACGAGATGCAAGGACTTTAAAAACTGATAGTTCGCGAATAGACCCGCAAAACCGAGATAAGGCTGAAGCTTGTTGGGAATGTGGGTGTACTCGGCATTTTAAGAGAGATTGCCCATATGTGTCGGGAAACGGGAGGGGGCGGGCCCGGTAGACCAGGAGCCCGCCCCTCTCTCTGTTGCGTCTATGTCTGGGGGAGCATGTCAGTCCCAGCCAGAAACAGGTGGAGTTTATGTGCTTGGTAAAGTTGGGGGGGTGGAGACTCGCTTATTGGTGGATACAGGGGCTCAAGTATCGATTGTACCCAAACAGTTTTGGCTGAGGGCAACAGGGGGAGGGGGTGATTTATTAGAGTTTAAGGGTAGATTGAAGGCTGCTAATGGAGATCAAATGGAAGTTATAGGTCAATGGAAAACCACTTGTCAATTTGATTCCCTGACAGTAGTGGTTGATTTTGTAGTGGCAGATATTAGGCCCGGTGAAGTGTTATTGGGGAGTGATTTTCTAGTCAAATTCGGTGCAAAACTGGATTTGAAGGAATTATGCTGCTACTTGATGGGAAAAAAAATTTCCGTACAATTGCAAACGGATTTTTTAGCTCCTTCCATGCCAGTGGTAGTTCGCGGTGATATCAGCATACCACCACGCAGTGAAGTGATAATTTTGGGGACAGTGGAGGGAGCGCCACCAGGAAAAATAGTAGGTATGCTGGAGCCTGGTTCTTCTCTGTCTCGTTATTGTGATGTGTTGGTGGCACGGGTGGTGTGTGCAGTCACCGCTGGCATCATGCCAGTTCGTGTTATTAATGTAACCAAGGAAGCTCATACTTTACGTGATGGAATGAAAATTGGGGTGTTGTCTACAAATGTAGAGGTGGGGGAAGGTGCAGTGGAAACAGATGAGGGGTGTGATGATAAGATCGTGTGGTCTGCTGATGCGTTGATTTCTTATTTTGGGTTAGACTCGAGAGGGTTTAATGTAGAACAAATGCAGGCTATTCGTCAAGTGTTAGAGCGCTACAACCAACTTTTCAGTACGGGGGATACTGATTTAGGTAGGACGCATCTCATTCGCCATCAGATTGATACAGGAGCTGCTAAACCTATCAAAATGGCCCCACGTCGGGTTCCGCTTCATTTACAACAAGAAGTGACGGATCATATAAAGCAGATGTTGGACAATGGCATTATTCAGCCTTCTTGTAGTCCTTGGGCAGCTCCAGTGGTGCCAGTTAGAAAAAAAGATGGCAGTCTGCGTTTCTGTATTGATTATAGGAAGCTAAATGAGTTGACACAGAAAGATGCCTATCCGCTTCCAAGGATAGATGATGCGTTGGATAGTCTGGCAAACGCTTGTTGGTTTTCGACTCTCGACCTAGCCAGTGGTTACTGGCAGGTTGAGGTTGACCCAAAAGATAAACCCAAAACTGCTTTCACTACACGACAAGGTCTTTTTGAATTTAATGTTCTTAGTTATGGCCTGTGTAACTCCCCTTCCACTTTCCAAAGGTTGATGGATTTGGTTCTGGCAGACCTTCAGTGGACTACGTGCTTAGTATACCTCGATGATATAATTGTTTTTGGTAAAACATTTCAGGAACATCTGGGACGCTTGGAGCAAGTTTTTACCAACTTATATGAGGCCAATTTGAAGGTGAAACCCTCCAAGTGCAATTTATTTTCAAAACAGGTATCCTATTTGGGTCATATAATTTCAGCGGAGGGTGTTAAGGCTGATCCTTCTAAAGTTAAGGCGGTGAGGGGGTGGCCGGTTCCTAGGAATCAGACAGAGGTTCGTAGTTTTCTGGGACTGGCCTCTTACTACCGTCGCTTTGTGAAGGGTTTTGCTGAGATTGCTAGGCCTTTACACCAATTGACGGAAAAGGGTAAGAAATTTCACTGGGGGGAAGATTGTCAAAGAGCCTTTTTAACACTCAAGTCGTGTCTCATTTCAGCCCCAGTTTTGGCTTACCCGGACCCCGTGAAACAATTTATCTTGGATACCGATGCTTCAGAGGTTGGGATAGGTGCTGTACTATCCCAGGCGGAGGGGGGGATGGAACAGGTTGTGGCCTATGCAAGTCGATCCCTTACAAAACAAGAACGCAAGTATGCCACCACCAAAAAGGAATTGTTGAGTATGGTGACATTTACGAAACACTTTAAGCATTACCTTTTAGGGGCAGAGTTTGTGCTGCGGACAGATCACAATTCCTTGCGGTGGTTGCATAATTTTCAAGGGATTGAAGGACAGTTGGCCCGTTGGCTAGAACAGTTAGCGAGTTTCCAATATAAGATTGTTCATAGGGCAGGGAAACAACATACTAATGCGGATGCTCTATCGAGATTGCCGGGCCTGAGTGAAATTTCGGGTCAGGTGTCAGACCAAGTTGGGGGTGGGACGATGGAGGAAACCTGTCCTGTGAGAGTAGTGCAAGTTTCTAAATCGAGTGTAGGGCCACCGCCGGGAGAAAAACTGGAAGATGATATGGTTAGGTTGCAGAGGGAGGATGGTGAGTTGGGGCAAATGTTTCAGCTGCTAACTAAGCCACTAGAAGAGCGTGAGGAGGTAAGGAACTACCCTGAGCTGCAGAAATTTGTAAGAGTATGGGATCAGCTTCAGATACAGGACCAGTTATTGGTGCGAGTCCCTCCCCGAAATTCTGATGCAGCTGATAAAGTACAGGTGGTACTTCCAAAATGTTTGGTTCCGAAAGTGTTAGCCATGTTGCACAATGTGGTGACAGGTGGCCATCTGGGGGTACAAAAACTACAAGGAAAAGTTAAAGATCGGTTTTATTGGCCGGGGTGGTTTGCCAATGTGAGGAGGTGGTGTAGTGAGTGTTCGGACTGTGGCGCACGGAAACTTCCAGCTCGAACCCCACAGGCCCCGATGTGTCCTTCTGTCACGTCTCGCCCTTATGAGCGTGTGGCTCTGGATATTTTGGGTCCACTTCCTGAAACCATTGATAAAAATCGTTATATTTTGGTTGTGGGAGATTATTTTTCTAAATGGACAGAAGCTTTTGCCTTGCCAAATCAGGAAGCACGATCAGTTGCTGAAGTTTTAGTTGAGGAGTGGGTTTGCCGTTATGGTGTCCCTCGCAGTCTTCATTCCGATCAAGGCAGAAATTTTGAATCTACTTTGTTTCAGGAACTCTGCAGATTATTGGAGATTAATAAAACGCGTACTTCCCCCTATCACCCTCAGTCAGATGGGCTTATTGAGCGTTTTAATAGGACTTTGCTTTCTATGCTATCAATTTTCGTGGATAAGAATCAACAGAATTGGGATTCTTTATTACCTTATGTGATGATGGCGTATCGGAGTAGCGTCCATGCCACTACTGGTTTTACCCCCCATAAAGTGGTGTTTGGGAGGGAGATGGTGTTACCAGTGGATATTATGTTGAATGTGAACTTGGAAGAGGCTTTCGAGTCTCCAAGTGAATATGTGCAACGTATGGCAGATATTTTGTCCACTGTTGTTGGGGCAGTACAGCAACATCAGTTTCAGGCTTCCTCCCAGCAGAAAAAGTATTTTGATTTTCGGGCCCAGGTACAGTATTATTCAGTGGGAGAACTAGTCTGGGTGCGGAATAAGGCTCGGAAAAAGGGGGTTTGCTTCAAACTGCAGAGATGTTACAAGGGCCCCTTTAAAGTAATCGAGCGATTGTCTGATGTGTTGTACCAGTTACAGTCAGTTGATGGTGGGGCCACTATAGTGGTTCATTACAATCGCTTAAAACCATATGTTTCTCAATCTGTTTCAGATAGGCTGGAGGGAAATGAGTCGGTACAACCACCATTGCAGCGATTGGCCGACCCATCGACCCTTCAACGGGTGCCCCCTGTCGTGGCTGAGAGATCACCAGAGGGACAATCCTGCTCGGGGGGAACAAGGGAGGCAAATCTTCAGCATGGTGCATCAGCGCCTTTAGCGCGGTCAAGGTTGGAGCATAGCCCGGGGCTAGTGGGTGAGCCATTGGACGATGGGGGAGGCTCTGCACAGAACATCACAACTCCTGCAGAGATGGTTCGACCTCCTCGACAGAGGAAGTTACCGGTTTGGACAAAGGATTATCACCTTGACTCGAGGACGAGTTCTTCTGGATTAGAGGGGGAATAGTGTAGTGTGTCGTCAATGGGCGATCACATGACTGCGTTGATGACATTCACCTGTGGCAGGAGTACACAAAGACTTTAAAAAGAGGCGTGGGGCAAGCAAGCGGGGTTCTGAGGTGGTGACCTGTGGGGAACGTTTTGGCTGTCTCTCGGGGACAATAGGTCCTCCGGAGATGAAGATAAGTTAGTTAGTTAGCCGCCTTTGAGTGAGACAGTGGAGTTAGAGGGGGGGAAAGTATTAGATTGTCACCAATTACCTCGGAATATTGTTGGGCTGTCGGCCCCATGCCCTTGAGACTCTGAGAAGGAGAATCACCTGATGTGAACGACGAACTTGATGAATGAACTTGGACTGTAAACGCCGCCCGGTGCTGTGGATTGGCGTCGGCTGCCTATACGGGTCGCTGCTGGCACTACTCACCCCATACGGATGGGTCTTCTTAGCCCGGAGAGGGAAGTGTTTTTAATCTATTCATGCATGTATGAACTGTTTGATTGTGTAACGGACAGCGGGTTGGGGGGGGAGGTCGGGGAATTGAGACCGGAGAAACACGCCCTACTTGTGTTCACTGTGTGTCGTGCAGGCTGGGGTGCTACGTTGAGTATAGAACACTGTGTGATGTATTAAGCGTGAAACTCACTGTGTGTAACTGGAGTGCTGTGTTTTGCGGGTCCTCCCGTGTTTCTCTTCCCCTTCCCCCGTATCTATACTTGTTGTTACCCGTGATTATGAGTTTTATCTTGTCAATGCCAAATAAAGTGTAAACCCCTTTTTGATCAAACCGGTTGGTTGTTGAGAGTGTGACTACCGTAGGGCTGTTCTTGAGGTTTATTACAGGTTAAAAGAAGTCGAGAGGACTCCTAACTCACTAAGACCTATTCACAAACCGCTTTTTGTGGCATTTCGCGTTGCGATGTTTTGAAATGCGAATGCGGCGGCTAGGAGCTTCCAATCGCGAGGGAACAATTTTGCATTGTAGGCATAGGGATGCAACAACGCCACCAACAACCAAAACTAGGCTACTCACTGCATGTAAACTAATTGTAACGTTTCATTGTGAATCAAATTAAAATGTTCTTCTCTTTGCAAACGTAGGCAGAGGAATATAGTGACAGATTAATTCAATATTGTTGCAAAGATATTGCATCAATCCATATGTTTCGTTAGGCTGCTAGGCTATTTGTTTTTCCTTACTCTTTATTCATTTAGGCTATTAATTCAGTTATTCATCATCTTCCGTCCTTCGCACTACTTGTGTAGCGCACGCATTCTCAGACCTGTCACCTGTCACTCATCATCGTAGGGGGAGGTGTTTGGAATCATTACAATCATCAGCCAATCAAGGTGGTCACTTCAGTCAAGCTCGTGCATGAGTAATGACGTCATCCATAGCAACGAAGACTCACTCTTAGTTTAGGAGTTCTCATTTTTCTTTACTAAGAGTAGGTCTGAAAGGCGTTGTGAATAACCTTTAAGAGAAAACTCCTAGCTAAAATCTTTTAGTGTGATTTAGGAGTACTCCTAGTGGTAAGATAAAATGCTTTGTGAATACGGCCCCTGGTCAAGAACAGAGTGTGTTGTTTTCAATCAATTCAAACATAAAACTTGTTCCCAAATTCAACAAAGAAGATCCTGATACTTTCTTTACTCTATTTGAACGCATGTCAGAATTAAGAAATTGGTCAGATGATAATCGTGTTGCACTGCTACAGTGTGTGTTAACTGGGAAAGCACAAGTAGCTTTTTCTTCATTGTAAAGATTTACGATTGTAAAGATTATGATAAAGTTAAATATCTTATCTTAAAAGTCTATGAATGTGTACCCGAAGCATGCAGACAGCGTTTTCGACTGCAGATAAAAGACCAGTTACAAACAAACTTAGAATTTGTGCGTGATCTGAGAAAACACTTTAATCATTGGTGTTCAGCATTAGACATTGAAACATTGGAGGATTTAATTAATTTGATGGCTTTGGAACAATTTAAAAATTCAGTCCCGAGCCATATAGCTATGTATATTAGTGAGCATAATGTTAAAACGCCAGAGGAATGTTGGCTGATGATTTTGTACTGACGCATAAAACCACTTTTGTTGATTGGCATGCTCGTGATGTTCAGTATGTAAAGTCTCCGTCTAACTCTAACCGTGTTTTCACAGGAAATTTTGACCCAAGCAAGATTTGCAATTACTGTCACGAGAAAGGACATTGGAAAGCAGATTGTCCTGTCCTTAAAAAGAAATCCAAACATAATGCACAAAGTTCACATGCTAAGCCTTCTGCTCTTGCGGCATCAGTCCTGTCTTCAGGGAGTGAAATTGTTGAAAAACAAAAACTTGATGTTGATTTCTCGTCTTACTCGCCTTTTATTACAGAGGGGCGTGTATCCCTGGTTGGAGAGAAAGAGGAAATCCCTGTTAAAATCTTGCGGGATACTGGCGCAATGGATCCATTTATCTTGGAGTCAGTATTGACTTTTTCCTCGCAGTCTCATACTGGTGAGAGTGTGTTAATTCGTGGAATAGGACTGAATACTCTGTCCGTGCCTCTTCATAAGGTAAGGCTTCAGTCCGATTTGATTCAAGGTGAGGTTGTAGTGGGAGTACGACCAGCCTTGCCAGTTGAGAGTGTCCATATTATTTTAGGAAATGGACTGGTGGGTGAACGTGTGTGGGCTGATACTTAAGTGTTTCCCATAGTGATCACTGATAATAAAAATGAAACTGAGCCGAGTTCTTTGTGTCAGGATTCAGCGTGTGTCGTGACTCGTGCAATGAAATGTGCCAATAAGGATAAAGTATGTGATCAAAAAGAGATTAAATCTGATAAAGTCTGCACAAAGTTGTTTATGCCTGATTTGTCTGCCTTTTCTTTTCCTGTCTCTGGAGACGAATTAGGAAAAGAACAGCGAACTGACTCCTCTTTGGATGAACTCTTCTAGAGTGCTGTTCTTCCAGGAGAAGAGTGTAACATTTCCCGTGGATATATTTCACTCACAATGGAGTATTGTTGAGAAAATGGAGTCCTCACAAAAATTTTGTTGGGGATCCTGTTTTCCAGGTTGTTGTTCCTACTAAATTTCAACAAATGTGTTCATGCGACGAACAACCGTATAAGTCCAAAAAAACAAAAATTGAGATAACCATGTGACTTGAATGTATGTGTGCCACTTTGTATACAGAATTACTTTGGGGGTGTGTTCGCGCGACCAAAACTCTGTATTTTAAAATAGTCTCACGCGGAAAAACCGTTTATGTCCACTAACGAAAAATGGAGACGCCGGTTGCTTTCATGTCCGCTGCGGACATTAAAAGGCAAAACCTCGGCAAAAAAAGGAGAGCGAACATGAATGAATGGAAGGACAGAGCAAGGAAGTCTTTGAGGGATGCTGGGAAACCATATGTGAACCGGAGAGGAGAGCAAAAACGAGGAAAAAGTCCACCGAAAGAGGTGAGTGAAAGAACCGTATACAAAGTATCTAACTACTGTTACAGTCAGAGGGGCGTGTAGGCTCCTGCGCGTCGTCTACTACAGTTCATTCATATAGCTCACTCTGTTTAACGGATCAATTCATTAATGGATCGAAATGAATGCTGTAGGCTACTACTCCTTATGACCGAGGATAAATGAATCGAAACATTATAGCTGCGTTTGATGTCTGGCTAGCCAGTTACTTTGTAACGTAGCGCTAGCTGGTTACAGTCAGGGGGCATATTACTGGGCGTCTAACGTTACTAATGTTCATACAGCTCGGACTGTTTAGCGAATCAAGTCATGAATGGGTCGAAATGATAGCTGAGAAAATTAGACTTTGATTGCTTTATGTCTTCACTGAAATTGGTAAAAAATAAATAAATAAAAAGTCATTGACGTGTTTAAAATATTTTGATATACTTTTTGGATCCCATGTTACCATTTATGCAACACTTTGTTTTGTAATATTGTATGCTATATTTGTTTGTTACTCATTTTTTAATAAATAAAATAAATAAAAGGTAATAATAAAAAAATGCATTGATTGTGTAAGCTGTTATATATTATAGGTAGTAACCTTAATAGCTGCTAATAGCTCTAGTGTTCTATAGCTATATATATATATTAAAAAAACGCTAATGTGACTTTGTTTTTGTTAAGGTCAAGGTGTGCAAGGAGACGTGTCCCAGGCAGTGTTCAAGCCTAACAGAACAAAGAAAACTCCAGCTCTTCACAGAGTTTTATGCTGTCTCTTATGAGAGGCAGCAGGCTATCATTCTCTCTGGTTTGGAGCAGGTAGGCTAACTTAAGCAATTCATGACCATATCATGTCAACAGTATGCAATGCATCACAATGTAGGCCCATGAAATAACCAGTGAATTGAATACTACTGTATGCCTTCAATTCACTAAGACTGCACATGTGCCTGATCACTGTAAATGTTAAATTTTGTGAGGATGGATGAAGGATGATCAGCATCAAGTAGGCCACCAAGTGCATTACAGTCAGACCACAGCGCTTTGGTGCCCTAAAAGGCTTATTCATTCTCCTAACCAAAGCCTACTCGCGTACTTAATGACCTTAACCTGACAACTCTACAATACGGCTAGCCTGCTACGCTATGGTAAATGTCTTTTTACTTCATGTCTTTTTACTTCTAGCACAAGGTGAGTCGCAGACGACCACGTGGGCCTGACACTGAGATTACTAAGAGGAAGTACACCTTCAAGTACCATGTGCAACAAGGAGGCCAAAGACTTGCTGTTTGTAAACTCACATTTATGTCAGTCTTTCAACTGACCAACAGTCGCCTACAGGCAAGTTTTATATAGCCTAGCCTTTTCCGTTTGTTAACTTTTTATTACATGCATGATTTTAATTAGATACATTGTCCATAACATATTTATTTAAAGTTACTTATCTTTGAAAAGGTTATTCAAGAAAAGTTAGGCAGTCAGTCTGAGGGAACAGAGCAGGTAGCTAAAGTCAGGTCTCCATTAGAGGACTTCAGAAGAAAACATAAGAACAGGTAAGTAAAAAAAAAAACAAATCTTGAAGGACATCATGCTCTCGTCCTGTTAGTTTTTAAAGCTGCACCATTGTCACACCTACAACATTCCCTGGTCTAATGGTGCACTGGATGCTGGCATTATAGAGCGTTGGGTGCCTTGCCACCCTATAACGCCAGTGTGCACATATCGTAATGGTTAGGATTCAGCTCACTGTTGTTGCCCAGTCAGGAAACGTATTTTTGCACTTTGAAATCGATATCAGAGATAAAGTGCTATGCAAATGTAATGTATGATTATTCTTTGTATCATTACAACATGTGGATCTTAAAGGGATACTTCAGCTCTGGAAAGATTAATGTGTATTTAAAATGGGTCATTTATGTAGTAGAAATGTGAAATTATTTTTGAATGGAGCCTTCTAAAAGCCAGAAAATGTATTTTTTATTTATGGGGATGAAAGACAACAACTCCCAGATTGCAATGCTAAAACGCAGACATCAATCAATCACGTTTAGCATCCATGTAAACACTACATTCAGATTCACAAATCGGAATAAATTCAGTTAGATTGAAACAAAAGGTGTGCATGTAAACAATGACAATTTTTGCGTCATCGGAGGATTTTTTCCAGACAAAAAATACATAAATCTCTCATCTCAGGGGGATATGAGGGAGAAAAGCATGGTAATTCGAAAATACTAAAAAGAATTCGGTTTTCTAATGATACAAAGCTTAATGCTAAATCCTGAAGTATCCCTTTAATGACTGTATGTGAAAAACAAAATCCTATAGTTTAGAGGAATGTTTATAATTATACATTTATGGTCACAGAAACAATGCAATTGTGAAAAACAGACCAGCATAGTTTATTATATTTCCCTTGTTCATGAGTTGTGGTGTTTATTTTTTAGGCCTCATAGCATTCATCCTGCAGTGAGAGAGGGGATAAGAGAGCATATCTTGAGCTTCCCACGCCAACCGAACCACTACTCACGGATGAAGGGAGATGTGGAGAGGGAGTACCTGAGCCCTGATTTAAACCTGCTCCGCATGTTCCGCCTGTACAAGGAACACAGTCCAACATCCACTGCAAAGTTCTGGCTCTATAGGGACATCTTCAAGCAGCAGAACCTCACTTTTGGGCAGCCAAGAAGTGACACTTGTGCGAAATGTGACGCCCTGTTTTTAAAATTAACAGCTGCTACAACAGAAGGAGAAAGGTTGAAGATCGCAGCCGAGAGTGAGCTTCACCACCGGAAAGCTGAAAAAGCGTACACCCAGTTGCAGGCTGACACAGAGTGGGCCAAAGCCAATGATGACTGCCATGTCATTTGTATCGACATGCAGGGGGTAGTGTTCACGCCAAACCTGACACACTCCAACGTGTACTATCAACGGCAAATGGCCAACTACAACCTCTGTATCCAGGAGATGGGCACTGATGATCCTCCTACAATGTGCCTCTGGCATGAGGGCATCGCTCACAGATGTTCCATCGAGGTGGCAAGCTGTCTTTTGAAGTGGGCAGAAACATCTTTTGCTCCCCTAGTCCAGGCAAAGGAACGGAAGCTCGTCATCTATAGTGACCGATGCTGTGGGCAGAACAACAACTGGCGAGTCCTAAACCTCACGGCCCTGCTCGTATCTAGAGGGTACTTCAGTCAGATAGAGCAGAAGTTCATGGTGTCTGGCCACTCCTTCCTTCCCTGTGACCGTTCCTTTGCCACGCTGGACAAGAGGCGTAAGGTGTCCACACTCCACACCCCCAGCGATGTCGCCGAGATGATCTGTGGAGCCAGGCAGCAGCATCCAAAGTCATTGAGATGAAATGTCCGGACTTCAGGCAGCTCCCTGATGCAACATTAAAGCGTCCACCTGGCTTGCTAATCACATCCATGATGTGGTTGAAAGTGACAGGTAAAAAACAAAAGAGTAGGTCTTCTGAGATTAACAGTGTTGGGGATATGTGCGTGAAAGAAGAATCTTTATTGAATTTCTTGTTGAATCATGATTTCAGCTGCTGATCCATGGTGTGTCCACACAAAAGGGAGCCACAGCCTCTACGAGGGATGGAAGACCTGGCTGATCACCAAACAGAGGAAGAATCAACCACCTCCAGCTCCCTTGTTCTCCACCACGTATGCTCGTGCTTATGAGGACCCTCTGCCCGTCAAGAAGGAGAAGCACCGGGATCTTATGAAAATGCTAGCCTACATGCCAGCGGAGGCCCAAGCATTTTATGGGGCATTAGAATGCGAAGAGTAGCCTGGTATGTGTAGGTCATGTGCAGGGTAAGGTGGGCTATATTGTGTAAAAATAATCATAATAGTAGTTGTAGTTTATCTTGTATGCCTTATGTTGTATAATAGGAATATATAGTTATTTATTTAGTAAATGAATGAATGGGGTGATTTATGAAATGTATTATAAAATGGTAAACTAGCATATGGAACCATAGCAAGGAATGATGATGTATGTCTGTATTGTAAATATGTATTGTTTACAGTTATTACTGTGGGGTTTTTTTTCTATGTATTGTTGATTGTATGTACGGTTTATTGTTTGTACTGACGTTTATTTTCTGTACTATAAGTAGGCCTATGTATTGTTCATTGTTCGTACTGTATTGTCTGTTCGTACTGTATTGTCTGTTTTTGTTCTGTGATTTATGTTGGTAAAAAAATAAAAGAAATTGAAAGAAAGAAATGTTTAATATTTTCTTTAAGGTTCTGTTACTGTATTAAAACTAAGATAAAGGAATCAAATCTCCAGTGGTTTAAGTGATATGATGAATTGGACTTATACTGTTATTCCACATTAACTGGACTTTTCTTCCACATTCCAGAAATGTAAATTACTCTAACTTTTTATTTTTAAGATTGATACTAAAAAATCTTATCTCATTAGAATTGTGAAACTTTTGTTGTCTATCTTCAAGTAAAAAAAAAAAATATATATATATATATATATATAATATTCAGAGTCCAAATTAAAAAAAAATTATAATTCAAAATTTGAAAATATGGACTTATATGGCTCTTCGTCTCAAGCCCTCAAATGATGATCGAAATTGCGCATGATCAATCAGGTCATCAGGGGGTGCGTAAGACTTATGATCGCCTGTTGCTATGTTTTTTTTGGCCGCGTTTAAAACGAGACATCTCTGCTTATATTAAGAGATGCAAAACATGCCAATTAACGAGTAAACCGAACCAGGTGTTGAAACCTGCTCCGCTGAAACCAATTCAGGCTACTGGTGAACCTTTCGAGCATCTTATTGTCGATTGTGTAGGGCCACTTCCCCGTTCGAAGTCTGGTAGCAGTTATTTATTCACTGTGATGTGTTTGAACACACGTTTTCCTGCGGCACATCCACTGCGTAACTTTACGTCTCGTTCTATTGTGAAAGCGTTAACCCAGTTTATATCTGTTTTTGAGATTTCAAAAATCATCCAAAGTGATCAAGGTTCAAATCTCACTTTGCATCTCTTCCAGCAGGTATTAAAACAGCTGCACATTGAGCATAATCAATCTACGGCGTATCACGCACAAAGTCAGGGTGCATTGGAGAGATTCCACCAGACGTTAAAGTCACTTCTCCGTGCGTACTGTGTGCAGCTGGATAGAGATTGGGAAGAAGGTTTGCCATAGATGATGTTAGCTGCATGTGAAGGATTGCAGGAAAGTACGGGTTTCAGCCCTAACGACTTGGTCTTTGGCCATAATGTTCGTGGACTGCTGTCTGTATTTCAGCAGGTTGGTAATGCTTTAGAGCCTCCTAAAAACTTGGCGTCATATGTTTTAGGGTTTAAAAACCGACACATCTAGGCTAGAGAACTAGCTAAATTAAATCTGGGAAAACGTCAGGAAAACATGAAGCAATTGTATGACCGTACGGTTAAACAACGAGTGTTTGTACCAGGTGATCAAGTTCTTGTCTTACGGCCTATTGTATCTTCTCCTTTTGAAGCCAAAATTGATGGCCCATTTGTTGTACAACGAAAATTGACTGATGAAAATTATGACGTCTCAATGCCATCACGGAAAAAGTCAGTTAAACGGTGCCATGTAAATCTATTAAAACCCTATTATGAAAAGGAAACCAAACCTGTAGAAAATGTGACCTCTTTGCACCCAGCACTTCTGGCCGTTTCTATCGGTGGGGGTAATGTTGTGAGTTTGGTGGGTGAGGAAGAGGAGACCCTTTCGCCCGATGATTGTGTTTTTCGCGGCCGTTTGAATAATTCTGAGTCCTTGCACAACTTGGAATTTACTCTCCGTCATTTATCTACTGTAAGATGCCAGGAGTTATGTGACGTATTGCGTAGTTTTCCCGAATTATTTGATGATGTGCCATCAAGTACTGATTGGGTTGAACATGATATCGATGTTGGGGACGCAAAGCCTATTAAACAGCATTTTTATCGTGTTGCACCTGAGAAACGGGAATTGATGGAGAGGGAAATTAAGTATATGCAGGATCACGATATTGCAGTGCCTTCTTTTTCTGATTGGGCTTCTCCGTGTATTTTAGTTGGAAAGTCAGATGGTACTGTAAGATTTTGTACGGATTTCCGTAAAGTTAACGCCTTAACAAAACCAGACTGTTTTCCTTTGCACCGCGTCGAGGATTGTGTGGACCAGGTTGGTTCAGCCAAATTCGTCAGCAAGTTTGACTTGCAGAAGGGCTATTGGCAAGTGCCTTTAACCAAGAGAGCACAAGAAATTTCATCTTTTGTCACCCCGTCAGGATTACACTCTTACCGGGTCATGAGTTTTGGCCTGCGAAATGCTCTGCCGACTTTTCAACGCCTCTTGAACCGTGTAATTTGTGGTCTTGAGGGTTGTGCCGTCTATTTGGACGATTTAGTCGTTTTTAGTGACAGTTGGGAATCTCATTTAAAACGGTTGCGTTCGGTGTTGAGACGTTTGTCTGATGCTCGACTTACCGTGAATTTGGCCAAATGCGAGTTTGCGAAGGCGACCGTGACGTATCTCGGGAAGGTGGTGGGGAATGGAGAAGTGCGTCCGATACAGGCTAAAGTGCAAGCCATCCAGAATTTTCCTTCCCCAACGACAAAGAAAGAGCTCATGAGGTTTTTAGGGTTGGTAGGATATTATCGATTTTTTTTGTCGCAATTTCTCTACTGTGGTAGCACCACTGACAGACTTGTTAAAGGGTAAGACAAAGTTTTTATGGTCTTACAGTTGCGAATTGGCTTTTGAGAATGTAAAATCCCTGCTGTGTTAAGCGCCCGTGCTTATGGCTCCGTGCTTTGACAAACCTTTCATGTTGCACGTTGATGCCAGTAATGTTGGAGCTGTCTTTCAGCAATCTGATGTGGACGGAGTAGACCATCCAGTTAGTTTCTTTTCAAGAAAGTTTAACACATACCAACGAAAATATTCTGTGGTCGAAAAGGAAGCGTTAGACCTTGCAACATTTTGCTGTTTACCTCAATTCCTGCACACCTATTGTTATATATACGGATCATAATCCATTAACCTTTCTCAATTCTTTGCAGTGTCCTAATCAGAGGTTGGTTCGGTGGTCCTTGTTTTTGCAATCCTTCTGTCTGGATATTCGACACATACGAGGACCGGAAAATGTGGTAGCTGATGCGCTGTCACGCTCCTGATGCATTTTAATCTATTGGATTCAAATTTATTGTTCCCTTTGGTGGTTTTGGGAGCTGTCTTTGGTCCTGAACTTGGGTGTATTCTATGCCTGTTTATTGAGATTTGTTTGTTTTGTTACAGGGATCTTTGTGGGAGTCCCTGTCTTATGGGGAGGGGTGTGACGACCTCTGCTGTTGGTCTTGAGCATTGCAGTTTGGTATCTGAGCCCACTAATTGCATCAATTGGCAGTCAACTGGAAACACCTGTGACCGTGCCTTAGACGCTTCTTAAGAGATCACCAACTAAGCTAAAGGGAGAGGGAACTTTGGTGTTGGACTTTTGCTTTTGGACTTTGCCTTTTGCTTGCGTTGTACTTTGGTACTTTTTGCATTTACATTTCAACTTCAACATTGCATTACACTTTCAACCATGCATATTGCTTTACACACTGATCTTACTGATGAATACAGAAACACTCTTATTTTCTTTCATTGTTTTCATTCTATTATTTAATCTTGTCTTATTTTTGTAGTTAAATAAACATTACTTTTGAGCTTACAATTTGGTTTACGTGTGTCCCTTGTTTTTGTTGCTTCCCATGAGCCAAGGGTCGTAACACCTTCGCTGGGTCCATGGTGGCCAGATTATTCTGTCAGAGCTGAGAGAGAGGACCCAAAAGCGAAAGCAGGTAATGATTTCCATTACACGAGAGTAGATGTTAAAACTTCATGCTGATTTGTACTCGGCTTTCGCCAAGATAAGCAAAACTAAGACGTAGCTTTACAGTAAACTATGCTTCTCCATCCATTTACGCTTCTTTTCCATATGGTGGTTTGACTCCCCTTCTGTCCGGCGTTAACGGCTGCAGTGTACTTGGTGCGTCAGCAAACGCGACGGCTGCAACTACAGGACCAGCACGACAACCGTCTGGATTGAGCCAAGTAGGGGACATCTCTAGGGCCTTCAAGTGGGCACCTTCCGTCCTCAGTGTTTCGTCGACTAGCCCACGACACCTCAAGAGGGCTCGACAGTGACTCTGGCGTCCCAGAGTCACCCCCCTCCGTCCCCCACTCAACTCAGCCCAGCTTACTGACCTCTACATCCCTCCTGCTGCTGAGACCTAACCACAATCTCACAATCTCTCCAAAACCCAACCATACGCGCCAACCCGTTTGACTAAGGCTGTCGAGTCCCACTGGTTCGTTAACCCTCAGGGGTTGGCCGTCGCGCCGGCGCGACGAGCTCGATTTTTTTTCCTTATCAGTGCAAAAGAGACTCAAATTACTCTGTTGATTTTGATTTTACATATAAGTGCTGTACATCATTAGATCCTGTTAAGTGTCTATTTTTTTTGTGGGTACTCACAATAAAAACAAAGTGTTGTGCTTTTCGTCAAATAAATAAAAATAAACATGATGCGCGCTTTGCCTTCTCTCTGTCAGTGAAGTCCATTCAAAAATGAACTGTAACTCTGTCAATACTTGTCACAGAGATACGAGAGATTTCTCTTTATGAAGCTGAAATTCTCTTCTTTTAAATGAAGTAATTTACTAAAAAAATAAATATTTCCACTTTATGTAATCCGTTTGAAACCAAGGAAAGGTACAGTTTTTTCGTCCTCCCTTCATTATCTTTAATGAGCTGAGGCCGCCACGCCCCCAGAGCTTTTCACATGGTAAATAAGCAATCTAACGTTAGGCACCGCACACGCCCAGCAGCGATCAATGGCATAAAAACACGTTTCTTCATCAGATTCACTGATAGTTCATCGCGTTTTGAGAATGGCACGCTACTCCTTCAGATGATTCTGGACAGCGAGGATTCACCTTTTCCTCAGAGGAATTTGAAACTCGGACGACCAACGGCTGCATTTTGAAGAACGAATTGACCCCGCCGAGGATACAAGTTCGGAGTAAGTTGTTTAGTGTTATATAATTCCTTTTCTTATTATAGAGCTCAAATGAATTTTCAGACTATATTTTGCCTAGTTTTGGCTAGCTTTTGACATAGGAAAGATTACCTCAGTCACAATATCCCTATACGAAGGCATGTACGCTCGTGTAAACTTTTTAAATGTGATATTAGCCTACTAAATATATTTCACTCAGTTTTGAGATTAGTTTATGACACTGATTATCATGCTAAAATACTGCTTTATGCATAATTTATTTTGTTTGCCAATAACTGCTTAGGTTAGATAATGATTTAGTGAAATATTTTTCAGCCTCCGGTAAATTATGTGATGCTGTCTAAATACAATAGCTAACGTTATATTATTTATGTATAAATGTTCAGTTAGGCTAACTGAAATAAAACCATGTCTATATTGTGAAGGGTAGTCAACTTTAGCATGGGTGTGTTCACTTATTCTAAGCACTGTGTGTGTGTGTGTGTGTGTATATATATATATATATTAAATTAAATCGCAATTTTAACCAGAAAAATCTCCAATGCATGCCCAAAGTCATGCAGCCATATAGTTTCTCTTGATATCAGCATGTTCAAAGGTGTTTATTTAAAAAAAATAAAAATTTACAGGGAGAGATACCACTGATGAGTCCTGCTGACTTCAACATTCAACAGTTTCTGTACATGAACATGGTAAAATTAAAAATCAAACAACTTGGAAATGACAGGTATGTGTTTCAATGGCACAAAGTTGTGTGACTGTTCAAGCTTCTGTCTTTAGATCAGTGTGTTTACTAATGTGCTTTTTTGTCCTTTGTTGTGTATCTTTGGATTATGTTGTGTTGTAAATAAATCCAAACAATCTAAAAGCCATTATTTTTTAAATCTCCTCA
Organism: Tiaroga cobitis; assembly: GCA_030578255.1. Lineage (NCBI taxonomy): Eukaryota > Metazoa > Chordata > Actinopteri > Cypriniformes > Leuciscidae > Tiaroga > Tiaroga cobitis. Next base: position 30,053,609 of record CM060591.1, on the reverse strand, counting down.
TTCTTTGTGCAAGGCTCCTTATAATGATATGGCCTGATAGCACCTAATAGGGCCATTATGGGAGGGTATTTGTCTTTCTCAGGTGTGAAATGCATACATATTAATGAGAGATCATGCCTCCTCGCATAAAGCTTTCTGACACAAAACACGTCATTAAAAATGTAAAAATACTTTATTGTCTTATCTGAAAGAGTAGTCAGGATGATTCTCATAGTTTTGGAGCAAATATCCTAGGCTATGTGATACAATTTTCAAAAGTCTTGTGAATAAATAATCAATGTGTTTTGTGGCCTTATTTCAGAAACTTTAATTTTTAGTTTTTTCAATAACCATGCATAAACAATATTCTCTCAAAAATACAAACATGTACATGCATGTTGCTCACATATTATTGTAGCCCCGTTTGTGCTAAATAGAGTGAATTTACACCTTTGCCATTAACATGTTTATAAATAACTGAAAAAAGCACAAATGTCAGAGCATGTCAGAACACCTCCAGGACCCAGAAAACACCTTGGACCCCAGAGGGTTAACCCTCTGGGGACCAAGGGGTTTTTGGGGCCCTTGGGATGTTTTGACATGCACTGACATTTGTGCTATTTTCAGTTATTTATAAACATGTTAATGGCAAAGGTGTAAATTCACTCTATATAGCACAAACGAACTACCATAATATGTAAGCAACGTGTATGTACATGTTTGTATTTTTGAGAGAATATTATTTATGCGTGGTTATTGAAAAAACTAAAAATAAAAGTTTCTGAAATAAGGCCACAAAACACATATTGATTATTTCTTCACAAGACTTTTGAAACTTGTATCACATAGTCTAGAATATTTGCTCCAAAACTATGTGAGAATCATCTTGACTACTCATTCAGATAAGTCAAGTCAAGTCAAGTCAAATATATTTATATAGCGCTTTTCACACTACAGATTGTATCAAAGCTGCTTCACAGTATCAATCAAGACAACTTAATGTTTGTTTATTACTGGAAAAAAAGACATCCAAGTTTGGTAGAGCTGATCAATGGTATGATTGGTTAATTAATTTGAATATCCCCAACTGAGCAAGCCAAAGGCAACAGTGGCAAGGAACCGAAAAACTCCATCCAGTGACCTAAAGGTGTCCTAACACACCATCAGATGACCCTATGGGAAAAAAAAAAACCTTGGGAGAACCCAGGCTCAGTCAGGGGCCAGTTCTCCTCTGGCGTTTATGAAACTAGAGGCCGAATTTACAGTAACTGTAAGATAAAAAATGTATATGAATGCCTGGCTAAATAGATGCGTCTTCAGTCTAGTTTTAAACTGGGAGAGCGAGTCTGAGCAACGAACAATATCAGGAAGGCTATTCCAGAGCTTCGGAGCTAAATGTGAAAATGCTCTGCCTCCTTTGGTGGATCTGGATATCCTAGGAATGACCAGAAGCCTCGAATTTAGTGATCTTAAAGAGCGCGATGGATTGTAGGGCGATAGAAGATCCGTTAAATAGACTGGAGCTAGACCATTTAGAGCTTTATAAGTCAAAAGCAATACCTTGTAATTAATACGGAACTTTATAGGTAACCAATGAAGTGATGATAAAATTGGTGTTATATGATCATATTTTCTTGATCTAGTTAGAACTCTAGCGGCTGCATTTTGGACTAACTGTAGCTTGTTTATTGAAGATGCAGGACAACCAGCTAATAAAGCATTACAGTAATCTAGTCTCGAGGTCATGAATGCATGAACTAACTTTTCTGCATCAGAGACTGATAGCATATTACGTAGCTTAGCAATGTTTCTAAGGTGGAAAAAGGCTGTTTTTGTAACATATGAAATATGCTTTTTAAAAGACAGGTTGCAGTCTAATGTAACACCCAGGTCTTTTACTGTAGCGGATAAAGTAACAGGGCATCCTACTATGTCAACCCTCTGAGGTCGGCTATCGCGCCGGCGCGATTGTCTCGCTTTTTTTCTTATCAGTGCCAAAGAGACTCAAAATATTCTGTTGATTTTGATCTTAAATATAAGTGGTATACATCAATCGATCATGTTAAGTGTCTATTATTTTTCTGTATACTCACAATAAAAACAAAGTGTTGTGCTTTTCGACAAATAAAGAAAAATAAACATGATGCAAGTTCTGCCTTCTGTCTGTCGGTGAAGTCCATTCTGAAACGCGTCCTAAGATTAACTATAACTCCGCAAATACTTGTCATACAGGCACGAGAGATTTTTCTTTATGAAGCTTGAATTCTCTTCTTTTCAATGAAGTAATTTATATAAAAAACAAATATTCTCTGTTTATGTAATCTGTATGAAAAGAGAGTGATTTCAGTATTTTTTTCCCCAGCTCATTACACTTCATTACGCGTTAATCTGACACGCCCACGGAGGACGCGCGCTATTCAAACGCAAATGTTGAGGCAACCCATGACAACGCCCACATCAGCCGTTCCACCGCGGCGGTAAAATGTGTTGTGTATTTGCTGCCTTTTACCGCTAAGAGGCGCTACAATCATAGACTCTGAAAAGTGTTCGTTTATTCTCTCTATTGCGTAATCTGCTGCCGCGCATTCAGAGCGATTGAAAGCTGGTAGCATATGAATTCAAGTGAAACTTAGTTAAAATAATTAATAATCACAATGCTGAAATTAGGCTACTAAAATTAAATTGAATAAATAATGAAAACAATTCAACATAAAACATTGCAATAAAAACGCTACATCAATGAGGCTTTGAACAGCATACAGACGGTAGCTCAGTGGTTAACGCATCAACTCGAAATTCAAGGAGCTTCAATCGACCCGAGATCGAATCTCAGTGTAGCATATATGTTTTTAACCGATGTTGGACGACAGCGTTTATATTTTACCACCTTGATGCTTAAATAGGTAACTGTTTATAACTGTTTACTTATTTAAAGTCAAGAGTTTTGTTTAATTATCAATACAACATACATTTGCTACATTCCCGTAGAACCGCAGCCGCTGCACAAACGACAAAAACTGATGAAGGAAGATTGTCAGCCGATTGCATCAGAAAATGAAAATGAAGAAGCTCGTCTTTAGTCTGCTAAATTATTGTGTAATGTAAAAGAACACTTAAATTACTTAAGTTTGAAACCAAGTTCGAACATTTCAAGGTTTAAATAAAGTGTCTGGACAGTTTTTTTTTTTTTAAACAGGATTGCATCGAGTTTAGAGTTTATTTCTTTTGCGATGCAAAATAAGAAACACTAGGCTAATCTTATTCTTGCGACATTTTAAATTTGTATTGCCAAAGAAATTACAGCTAAATTAAACAATTAAAACAGTACAAAACGAAAATTGTCCAAAGCAACATAGCCTAATTAAATTAAAAACATGCGTTTTTCTTTGCCTCTCTCGCGCTGGATCTCTTTTTAGCAAGTTTATTTAGTCTCCCTCGCTGCACCCGCCGGGTCTCTCCATATGAAAGAGGAACATTACAACCCAGTCTCACGGCAGTTCGTGAGAACGACTCGGTTACTAACGTAACCTCGGTTCCCTGAGAGGAGGGAACGAGTATTGCGTAAGTAGCTTACGCTATGGGAAAACTCCTTTTCTCGAGAAATATTGAAGTCTTTATGTAAAACGCATTGCAGCTGCACAGCATACAGCAGTGAGCGAGGCAGCTCGGTCATTGGCTGTGCTGCGGCAACTGCACGAACCTATGACGGGGCGACTCTAAACCCGCTTCCAATGAGCGTGCTTCGCGCCCGCGCGCGTCAGAGCCCGCCAAGATGGGCGTGGCTAAGGGCTATATATTGGGCGCCCCGTCATCTGAGTCCTTTAGGTTCAATCGACTGAAGCGAACTGACCAAGCACAAGCACGGCAGCTTACGCAATACTCGTTCCCTCCTCTCAGGGAACGGAGGTTACGTTAGTAACCGAGTCGTTCCCTTTCGAGAGGTCTCTCCTATTGCGTAAGTTTACATGGTGTTCTTGCGTAAGAACACCATGTAAAACGCCGTGCATGCTGACTTCGCTCTATTATAGCCAGAGGCAGATGCCTGAGCCTTTAAGCAAAGTAATTATCCAACGAGCCGGCCGAAGGCGGGCTTTATACGGGACAATGTAGAACGGCCCAATGGCCGTCCAGTGGAAAAACACACAAGGCACCTTTATGTACTGATATGCATAAAAAACCCTCTAAGTCAGTCAGAGACGGACCCTGTAAGGGAGGAGATAATGCTCAGCATGTACACACTCCAGTCTATACTTTTTTATATTTAGACCGACAGTATGTTGGAATGTAATGAGGGGACCTGTAGGTTATAAAACCTGATAAATGTTGACGGCGAGGCCCAGCCTGCTGCCGCACAAATATCCTGAATGGGTATCCCACTCGACCACGCCCACGAGGAGGCCATGCCTCTCGTAGAGTGAGCTCTGATGCCCAAGGGGCACTGAAGGCCCTTGGCTTCATAAGCCAGCGCTATAGCATCAACTATCCAGCGCGATATTCTTTGCTTTGAAACAGCGTGACCTTTGGTGCGGCCGCCAAAGCATACGAATAATTGCTCTGTCTGTCTGAACAGGGCAGAACGTTCCAAATATACTCTGAGCGCCCTGACTGGGCAGAGTAAATTAGCGTCACTTTCGTCTGCTGGAGACGATAGCGCAGCCAGAGATATCACCTGTGCTCTGAAGGGTGTGGAGAGCACTTTAGGAATATACCCGTGTTTTGGTCTAAGGACAACTCTACTGTCGTTAGGTCCAAATTCCAGGCAGGCAGCGCTTGATGACAGCGCATGCAGGTCGCCCACTCTTTTGATTGAGGCGAGAGCCAGCAAGAGAGCGGTTTTGAGCGAGAGCTGTTTAAGGTGCACAGTTCGTAGAGGTTGGAACAGGGCACTTTTGACTGCGTCCAGGACCGTGGCCAGGTCCCAGATCGGCACGTAGGGGGGGCGTGGGGGATTCATCCTCCTGGCGCCTCTCAGGAAACGAACAACTAGGTGGTTTTTCCCTAGTGTGCGTCCTGCCACAGGATCATGTGACGCCGCTATGGCAGCCACATATACTTTAAGCGTGGAGGGGGTGCGGCCTGCCTCCACCAGCTCTTGTAAGAAGGCGAGCACGCTCGGTACTTCGCATGTCTCAGGGTTCAGGTTCCTGGTCTTACACCAGTCACTGAACACCGTCCATTTCTGGGCATATAAGCGCCTCGTAGAGGGCGCCCGTGCCTCCGTGATGGTTCTCAACACTCCACTGGGGAGGTCCCCGGGAACCCGTTGAGGGGCCATGCATGGAGGGCCCACAGATCGGGGCGGGGATGGAGGATCATCCCGTTGGCCTGCCTGAGGAGGTCTAGCCTCAGCGGAATCGGCCATGGGGCAGATTGCATCATCTGCATCAGCTCCGGAAACCACGTCTGGTTCTTCCAGAGTGGGGCTACTAGGAGCACTGCACATTTCTCTTCCTTGACCCAACTGATGACCTGAGGTAGCATCGCGATCGGGGGGAAGGCATACAGCGGGCGGTCCGGCCAGATTTGGGCGAGCGCGTCTGTGCTCTTTGAGAAGAAGAGGGGGCAGTGCACATTTTCCTTGGAGGCAAAGAGGTCGACCTCTGCTCTGCCAAAGGTCTGCCATAGCCACTGGATCGTCAGGGGGTGGAGAGACCATTCCCCTGGGAGAACTTTGTCTCTGGACAGCATGTCCGCTCCCTGGTTCAGGGCACCCGGGACATGCGCTGCCCTCAGCGAGCGCAGGTTGCTCTGGGACCATAAGATGAGTTCCCTGGCCATCGAGTGAAGGAAGCTCGATCTGAGTCCAACCTGGCGATTTATATATGAGACTACCGTCATGTTGTCCATACGGACCAGGACGTGCTCGTCTTTTAGGTACGGAAGCAGGGCTCTGAGAGCCAAAGCGACCGCTTTCAGTTCCAGACAGTTTATATGTAGGCGCTTCTCCGGGTTTGACCACAAGCCGGAGACGGGCCTGCCCTCGTAAAGGGCCCCCCAACCTATTTTGGAGGCATCTGTCGTGATAATTTTTCTCCTTGTGTTCACACCCAAACTCACACCGGACTGATACCAGTCGGCAGCTTTCCAGGGCGTCAGGGCTTTTATGCAGCCGTGATTTGCTCTGATTAAAAAATGGCCCGAGCGCCACGCGTGAGTGGGGACACGGCTCTTGAGCCAGCGCTGGAGAGGACGCATGTGCAACAATCCTAGCTGGAGTACAGCTGATGCCGAGGCCATGAGACCGAGCATCCTTTGAAAACGCTTGACGGGGGCGCGCGCGCCCGCTCTGAACGATGTTGCAAGGCGCTGGATAGTGAGCGCGCGCTCTGATGAGAGGCGCGCCGTCATCTGCACTGAGTCTAGCACTATTCCCAGAAAAGAAATATTCTGGCTGGGAGATAGCGTGCTTTTTGCAAAATTGATTCTTAGACCCAAGCATTCTAGATGGCTGGTAATCCAAGACCTGTGCGTCATTAACTGACTCTCTGATTGTGCTAGGACTAGCCAATCGTCGAGAATTCCCTATTCGCACACCCCGTTGTCTCAGGGGGGAAAGTGCTGCATCCATACATTTCGTGAATGTACGGGGTGCCAGTGATAGGCCGAATGGTAGTACTGTGTACTGGTATGACTGTCCCTCGAAAGCGAATCTCAGAAATGGCCTGTGATGAGGCGCTATCGGAATGTGAAAGTAAGCGTCTTTCAGATCCACTGATAGAAACCAATCCCCTGGGCGAACTTGCGCGAGGATGTTTTTGGTTTTTAACATTCTGAACGAGCGAATCATTAAAGCTTTGTTCAGACGTCTGAGATCTAGGATGGGGCGGAGACCGCCATCCTTCTTCGGGACGAGAAAATAGCGGCTGTAAAAACCCGCCTCGCTCATAGAGGGAGGAACAGTTTCTATAGCGCCCTTCTCTATCAGTTTGAGCACCTCGGTGCGTAGAACATGTGAAACATCTTTTCTCACTTTCGTCTCGACCACCGCTGAGAAGCGGGGTGGTCTGCGAGCGAATTGAAGCGAGTAACCGTGTTTTATTATGTTCAGAACCCATTTCGGCATGTCGGGGATATTTTCCCAAGCTTTCGCTCGCACAGATATGGGCTGAATGCTGGTTGGGGGCGTGTCGTAGTGACGTATGGCTCCCGCCGGCGAATCGCTCTGTGCTAACACCGAGCTTACGGCTCTCAGAGGCGCGGGCGCGCGCTGAGCAGCTTTGTTGAGTGCCGAGTGCAGGGGTGCGTGTGAGATTACAGGCACGCTCGCCGCATCTGTAACGCTCACAGCGCGGGCTGGAGAAAATTTTGTGACTGTATGGGCAGTGCTTATGGGTGGGGGTGCATAAACTGTGGTAGGCACGCGCGCCACTTTCATAAAACCCCCCGCTCGTGGCGGTCGGTTTTTGGCCATGTAAACAGTGTTTGTGAGTAGGGGTGCGTGCATTACAGCGGGCACACGCGCTACTTTGACAGGATTTCCCGCTTTTACTGGGGAAGTGTTTATAACTGTGGGGACAGTGCTTATGTGTAGTGGTGCATACATGACAGTGGGCACATGATCTACATTTATGGGGCGTCCAGCCTGAGCCGGGGAAGCATTTGGCACTGTTTTGACAGTTTTGAAATGTGGGAATGCGCACTTTAGTGTGGACACGTGACCCTTTAGTGACACAGGTAGAAAATGACTCTTTATGTGATTTCTGTGTGTCGCCGTTAAAACGGCGTTTGTTTGCAGGTGAGCGAGCTGTGCGGCTGGCCCATTGGCTGCTGTACAGACATTTCCAGCCGCCTGTAAGGGGACTGGGTAATGTTTTAGACGTTTTGGAGAGAGTGGTCCGGCTTCTGCGAGACGCGCGCTCTCTCTTTTTCTCCCTATAGCTAGGAAGACTTACGAGGCTCCGGGTTCAGCACAATCTTGGCCCGAGGTCCCCGTCGCTCGGGCGGTTGCTTCTTGTTGGCAGAGCGCGAGCGGCGTCGGAAGTCAGATTCCGGTCTGGGCTGAGAGATGGGAGGCGCCGTCCTGACTCGCTGCTGCTGCGGCGGTTTTTGGCGGCTCTGCGACGAGCTGGAGCGCTTGGGCAGGAAGTGACGCATAGCCTGCGAATCCTTCCGGGCTTCGGTGAAGCGCTCAGCGAACTCTCTCACCGCTGGTCCGAACAGGCCGCTTTGGGAGATAGGCGCGTCAAGGAACGCCGCCTTATCCGCATCCTTCATCTCTGTTAGCGTCAGCCACAGATGGCGCTCAAGGACAGTCAAGTTCGCCATAGCACGGCCGATGGATTGGGCGGTGGCTTTCGTGGCTCGCAGGGCTATGTCGGTGGCGCTGCGCAGGTCCTTGAACGCTTCAGGATCAGGTCCAGACTCGTCCATGGTGCGGAGAAGAAACTTGGAGGACAGCCATGGAGTGAAGCTCTGACGCAGCTTGGCCGGCGGCGGCGTATGCGCGACCGGCGAGAGCTGAGGTAGATCGGCAGGGCTTCGAGGGGTGAGAAGCTTTGGCTTTCCAACCCGCGCTGGAGGGTGGACACAGGTGGTTGGCCACAGCCTCCTCGAGGGGCGGGGTTCCCTCGTAGCCTCTTGCTTTCGCGCGTCCACAGAGGAGAGTGACGAAGAGAAAGAAGGCTTCAGGCGGGCGGAGTGAGGGGCTTTCCACGACTTAGTAAGTTCGTCATGAACCTCCGGGAAGAACGGGGAGGGCCTTTGTCGGGGGGCCTGCCGGCGCCCCTGCAGGAACCACTCGTCCAGTCGGCTGCGGGCGGGTTCTTCCGGGGAAGACCAATCGAGCCCGAGGTCTTCCACGGCCTTAGACAGGATGCGGACGATCTCCGAATCCATGCTGGAGCCCACACTCGTGTCCGCTAGCGTCGATGGTGCGGGGTCGAAGGAAGAGCCCGGCCAGTCGTCGGATGCAGCATCAAGGGAAAGGCTGTCATCCTTTTCGTCATCCCCTGACGCGCCAAACGAGACGAGACCCATCGCTCTGCTGGAGGGGTGCTGGTCCGCCTGTGTGAACTGAACTGGCGGCGGGGAATCCTCGGGTGGCGGTGAAGCACGCGGGGATTGGCCCGGCGTGACGTCACTACAATCCGCGTGCTCTGGCGGCCTCTGCGAGCGGCGCTTCTTCTTGCGCGGCTCAGCTAGAGGGGATGGTAGCACGGTGGTGGTGGGCTCTCTCGCGGCGAAGCGAGCGCGCAGTTCAGTGAGGCCCAGGGTGTCACACTCGGGGCATCCGCCTCAAGTAAGGGCAGCTTCTGCATGGTCCGGGCCCAGGCAGCGAGAGCAGATGATGTGACGATCCCCGTCCGGAAGGAGGCCTCGACACGATGCGCAGGAAGGCATTTGGAACAACGCCTTTAAATTTGCTCTTTTAGCTTTGAAAAAGTGTCGCGGGGGCGAACACTAGAATGATAGCTTTAAAAGGATATGATGCGCGCCGGATGGCTTAGCAGAAGGCGTTCGAAGGCAGCTGAAGGCGCCGGCGTCCTCGTAGCAGTCCTGCTGTAGGCTTGTCGACGGCGGCGGCGAAAAGACTCCAAAAATCCGGAGGATCCAGCGAAGAGAAGGTCTTTGCTGAAGGAGATTAAATCTAAAGGACTCAGATGACGGGGCGCCCAATATATAGCCCTTAGCCACGCCCATCTTGGCGGGCTCTGACGCGCGCGGGCGCGAAGCACGCTCATTGGAAGCGGGTTCAGAGTCGCCCCGTCATAGGTTCGTGCAGTTGCCGCAGCACAGCCAATGACCGAGCTGCCTCGCTCACTGCTGTATGCTGTGCAGCTGCAATGCGTTTTACATAAAGACTTCAATATTTCTCGAGAAAAGGAGTTTTCCCATAGCGTAAGCTACTTACGCAATAGGAGAGACCTCTCGAAAGGGAATCTAAAATTAACCCATGTGTATTGCTTTGTTAATTGATTCTTATTTCTCCACACATCATTCTGTTCTAGTTCTTGAGTTATCTTAAGAAGCATATTACCAGACTGTAAGTGAGGTTCTTGCCCATTCCAATCCAATACAGAATTAGTGGTACAATTCCAATCTCCTCCCATTATTACACACATTTTTCCATCATCATATTGTCTTATTGCACTGTTTAACTTTTCAAATAATTCCATTCTTTGTGGACCTATATTTGGAGCATATACATTAATAAAAATAAATGTTAACTCTTTAATTTCTACTAAAGCTATTAAAACCCTACCTTTTTCTACTTCAATAGCGGATAGGATCTTTAGATCCAAATGTTTAGAAAAAATAATCGCTACCCCTGCGCTAAAATTTGTTCCATGACTCAGAATACATTCACCTTCCCACCATCTATATAATTCAATTTCATTTTGATTATCCGAGTGTGTTTCCTGTAAAAACATAACATTGATGTCCTTGAGATGAACATATTCTGAAATCATTGCTCTCTTACTCCTATCTTGCCCTCCATTAATGTTTAAAGATCCTATTATAGTGTTAATTTTACCAGCCATTTTAAAATTTAGTTTCAGTTTTAGTCCAGTTTCAGCATCGCTTGTTAGTTTTTATCACATTTAGTCGACATCATCCCATTTTTATTTAGTCTAGTTTTAGTCGACTATAAGTCGAGCATTTTAGTCTTTATTTTAGTCCAAGAAAACATTTTATTCGTTTAGTTTTAGTCAACAAAAACTGTCAACATTTTAGTCTAGTTTTAGTCAGGACATCATTTTAACCTTTTACTTTTTTGTCAGCAGATTATATTTAACATTTCCTAAAATTATTTCACATTTCAACATTTTCTCTCATCCTCTTTCTCCCGAGCCCCGTGCAAAGCATGTTTTACTTTTGACCTGTCGCCGCCTCGCCGTGAATCCAGCTCCTGTCTGCTCCATGTGTTGTGTAGTAGGCTACTCTGTGCCAGGCCCGCCCGCTCCAGGTTTGAAAGTGGGTGTGTGGCGGAAGAGCTGACGAGGAGGAGGCGGAGGAGGAGACAGGATTTGACAAAACCATATCATATAATAATATGTAATTTTCGTCTCGTCTTTGTTCGTGAACTAAAATGTCCATAGATTTTAGCCCAGTCTTTTATTTACCGAACTGCATTTTCGTCTCGTCTTTATTAGTCTACGAAAATTATTTCTGATTTACTCCCAGTTATTGTTTATTAGTGGGGATCCAGATAGCACAAGTCTATTTGATGTGATATTTACATCTGGAAGACGTATTTTAAAGAGTGTTTGCTCATCTGCAAGACGTCTATTGGACGTTTCCTGTCAGATGTCAAATAGACGTTTAGAAGATGTCAGTTTAACATGCATTCTAAATCATTACATCTTAAAGACATCTTCTAAACGTCTATTTGACATCTGACAGGAAACGTCCAATAGACGTCTTGCAGATGAGCAAACACTCTTTAAAATACGTCTTCCAGATGTAAATATCACATCAAATAGACTTGTGCTATCTGGGTTATGTCCTGACAGTAGAATATGAGATAGATAATCTGTTAATCTGTGTAAAAATCAAGCTCCTCTGGCTCCTCCCAGTGGTCCTATTGCCATTTGCAAGTCGATCGATTTTAGTCTCGTCTCGTCTAGTTTTCGTTCGGTGAAAAATGTGCGTTGACGAAAATATTTTCGTTTAGTTTTCGTTAACGAAATTAACATCTCAACATATCCATAAAAAGATATAAGGAGAGAAAAGAAAGTGAATTTTCAGTTATTGGCAAAAGAAATCTAATTTCTTTACATCTGGAAAGAATCTTCACTTCAGCAACCTTTCCAAAAATCCAGCCTGGTCTGTTAACACGTAAGTATTATACGTTTTTTTTTTCAAAGATAGAAAACGTACTTTTTGTACGTTTCATAGATCCTGAAACGTATAATATGGACGTATCTGCAACATTTAAACGTAACATTTTTCAGCTACAAAACGTTAACTGTTTACGTATATTTCATATCTGTATAATTTCCCTTTTACCATTTTATAGATAAATGTGAGATCCCTCAACCCTACTTCTAAACCTAAACATACCCATTTTATACAGAATATAAAAAGGATAAAACGTAATGGGCAGAGGTGTGTAGGGAAATGGCAGTTTTATTAACAATATAGCATTAAAATATATTTTGAGCCACTAATCCTACTCCTAATTTACCCCTAAACCTACCCATAACCATTCCTTAAAACTACGTAGGCTAACGTTACAATTATGAAGAAAAACACAACAGACAGACAATTAATCACAATAATTTATTTATTGCGAAAATGTCAAAACCGGTACCAAAAGTCGTTCACATCATGTGTTGCAGTCGCAGACGCAGTCCTCTCTGAGTAGAATTTAAGTTATTAATCCATGAAAATGTTAATCCGGTTTCGGCTCGCACTGTGAAGGCGCGCGCGCTTCTTCATTTCAAATGTTGCACACCGACTGGAACAGGGAATTTCGCAATTTGTGACGAAGCAGGCGAGAGCCAATGAGCGTTTGATATCCCTGCCGTAAAACATGTCGTAACGCTTCTTCAGGGCGCATTTTTTGAATTTGAATTCATCACGAGCGCGGGATTTGACGTTTACGGTCGGTGATGAGAATGGAGATGAAAATCGCTGGATAAAGGGCTGAATTTGGATCTGTTTCTTGCAAACGTATGGATTCTAAAGATTTGGATTACATCAAGCTAATAAAAATGTATGTCTTTTGTGAATTTATGTTGTGTTTTGGTGTATTATGGTTCTATAGGAGAAAACGCATTTTGTGTCTCACGGTAAATAAACTATATTACAAAATGGTTAAAAAATTAAGAAGGTAATGTTATTTTAAAGGGTTTAAAGTGTAGTCTTGTTTAACACAATATAAGTTAACTTAGGCTAACGTTAATCCTCTGAAACGAGTTTGCAGCAGAAGGCACGAACAGAGTGAAATATTATTTCTTAAATGAGTAAACTGCTTTTAATAAATGCGACTGAAAACGTAATTGATAAGACAGTTGAAAGCAATAGAGTCAAAACATTAATGCCACGATTTTAATAAGCATAAATAGGAACAGGTACAAATTTGTACGTCGGTAGAGTCCATACGTAAATAATTTACGTTTTTGTGCTGTCTATACGTAAATATTTTACGTTTTAGTGCTGTAAATACGTCAGTATTATACGTTTCTGAGTGTACAAAACGTAAGTAAATGTACGTGTGGTAGAACTACACTTAACGTAAAATACACACGTATTCTCATGAGATCACGTTGAAAAGTCTCATCCAAAAACGAATTAATCTCATCCAAAGAGTATACCTGATCACAACCTACCTGGGAAATATCTGACAGATATGAAGTATCAGATAAAACACCATCCTCATCATCAGCCTCGTTTATTTCATCTTCACCTAATTTTTTTCTTTTTTCTTTAGGCTCACATGGATCTTTCTTTCTGCCACTGTTTTGATCCTCAGTGCTTCCAGACTCAGTCACTACACAATCTCTTCTTTTTTGGCCTTCCATCCCCACAACATCATTTATTTCAGACATCTGTAGGCCTACTTCAACATCACCTTCCTCCATTCGTTCATTTTCAACAGACAACTCCTCATCCTTCCTCGAACTCTCAGTAGAGACCTCCTCGTCACTTCTCACTTTCTCAGTAGGAATTTCCACATCATTCCTTACATTCCCAGCATTAATCACAACAACCTGATCTTTATGTGGACCTATTTGCACTCCGGTTTTGTTAAAGTTTGTGATGTGTGCCCTCATACTGCTCACGTGTGTCACGTGTATGTGATCTGCTATCCATAAATGGGTATATGCTAATAAAAGGACGTTCCGGCCCAACAGAATGCCGAGTGATGTCTGTGTGTTTTTCCTCCGTATAATTTACTAAAATAACCGGTTATAATTCACGAAAATGGCTGCGCCAACAGGTTATGGGCCCAGAAGAGAAGTAGGTAACCGATGGAGCAGATTGTATTTCGACGGAGATGAAAAGAGTTACGAACTTTGGGAGACAAAATTTCTAGGCCACCTGCGTTTGCTAGGCCTAAAGGAAACCATTTTATCAGAGCCTCCCGCGAGTGATGAAGAGGATGAAGACGATAAAAACGAGGAAGCATATGCTGAGCTTATTCAATACTTGGATGACAAAAGTTTGTCTCTTGTAATGAGAGATGCAGCGGACGACGGTAGGAAAGCTCTACAGATTTTGAGAGGTTATTATGCTGGTAAAGGAAAACCGCGAATAATCAGCCTGTACACAGAGTTAACGTCGCTGCAGAAAATGGCAAATGAGAGCGTCACGGATTATATTATTCGAGCAGAAACCGCAATCACAGCTCTGAGAAATGCCGAAGAGAGTCTCAGTGATGGACTGTTAATTGCGATGATTTTGAAAGGTTTGCCAGACTCGTTTAAACCGTTCGCCATCCATATCACACAAAGTGATGAAAACATAACGTTTGGAGAGTTCAAAACCAAGCTGAGAAGTTTTGAAAGTACTGAAAAGTTTCACACCAGCGCGAGTGATGATAACGTGATGAGAGCGAGTGCCTCAGCTCCGCAACAGAGGGGAAGAGAACGGCTAACGTCAGCAGACTCGGATTTTACGTGCTATAACTGCGGTCAAAAGGGACACAAAGCCCGTGCTTGCCCGAACCAAAGTCACAAAAGACTGTGGTGCAATTACTGTAAGAGCTCGACGCACAAAGATGAAAATTGCAGACGCAAAAAGAGAGACAATGTTAAACAAGCCGCTGACAAAGAGGACATCGACGAACACACATTTGTCTTTAGAGCGAGTGACTGCCAATTCTACAGTGTGCAACGAAAGGGACTAATGGTTGACACTGGTGCAACATCGCACATTATTACAGACATTGAAAAATTCAAAAAGTTCGATGACAAATTCCAGCCGGAGAAACACTACATTGAGTTGGCTGACGGGACCAGAGCGAGTGGAGTGGCGCTGAAAAGAGGAGATGCGGAGCTGTGTCTGATTGACAAAGAGGGACAACAGGTGAAGACGACGCTGAGGAGCGCGTTGTACATCCCATCGTACCCGCAGGACATCTTCTCTGTTAAAGCTGCAACGACGAATGGAGCCTCGATCAACTTTCAACAAGGACGTGATGAACTCATTCACAAGAGTGGTACGAAATTTCACATTCAAGAATACAACAGACTGTACTATCTGAACACTGTCAACGAGGACAATGATAGTTGTAACGGATGTTATGACATTCAAACCTGGCATCAGATCCTCGGCCACTGCAATTATGATGATGTTTCCAAATTGCAAGATGTAGTTGAGGGAATGAAGATCAAGGGAAAGAGTAAGATTGATAAATCTAACCTAAACTGTGAGGTTTGCACACAAGGTAAATTTGTTCAGGGTAGAAACAGGGAACCTGACACACGAGCTAAGGCTGCACTTGAACTAGTGCACACAGATCTAGCTGGTCCTATTGACCCAGTAGCTAAAGACGGTTTCAAGTATGCACTTGCATTTACTGATGACTACTCAGGTTCAGTGTTTGTGTATTTTCTAAAAGCTAAGAGTGACACTGTAAAAGCTACTGAAAAATTTATCGCAGATACAGCCCCTTATGGGACTATAAAGTGTGTTAGATCAGACAACGGCACAGAATTTATGGCAAAAGAGTTTCAGTCTCTATTAAGTAAGAACTGTATTCGACATGAGACCTCAGCACCTTACTCACCCCATCAAAATGGGACTGCTGAGAGAAATTGGAGAACGCTATTTGAAATGGCAAGATGTATGCTCTTAGAGAGCAATCTACCCAAGATGTTGTGGACATATGCCGTAATGACTGCTGCAGTAATTCGCAACAGGTGCTACAATGGCAGAATACGGCAAACCCCATACTATGCACTGACAGGGAGAAAACCCGATCTTTCAAAAATGAGAGTTTTTGGTTCAGCATGTTATGCATATAAGCAGGACAAAAAGAAGTTAGATGCACGATGTGAAAAAGGGATCTTTGTAGGGTATGACAAAAACAGCCCTGCATACCTGGTCTATTATCCAGACACAGGAAAAGTTCTCAAGCACAGGCTTGTGAGATTTGTAACAAAGTGTGTTACTGAACACCAAACACAGACTGACATTTCAATGTCAGATGATGATTTCCATGGGGAAAGATATGTATCCTCCCAGTCAAAAGAAAATGTGACTGATCGGATCCCAGAAGAGACTCATAAATCTCAAAATGAGACTGAAAATCAGCAATGCGCTCAGACAGAGGTAGTTGATCACAGTATGCGTTATCCTCAGAGAAACAGGAAACCTCCTCAATATTTGTCTGATTATGTTTCTGACGTGGAATGTGATGATCATATTCTGACTAATGTGGACTTCTGTTACAGAGTGTGTGGTGTACCACAAACATTCAAGGATGCTATGAGTTCAAGTGAGTCACAGATGTGGGCTAGGGCCATGAAAGAGGAAATTAATTCCCTTGAGGAAAATGACACATTTACTCTAACTACGCTACCTGAGGGTAAACATGCAGTGGGGGGTAGATGGGTCTATGCCGTCAAAAACAATGCACATGAGACTGAGACATACAAGGCCAGATATGTTGCAAAAGGCTATAGTCAAGTGATGGGGGTGGATTATAAAGAGACTTTCTCACCAACAGCAAATATCACTTCAGTACGTGCCTTAATGCAAATGGCAGCACAATATGATCTTGAACTTCACCAGATGGATGTAAAAACGGCCTATTTGCATGCTCCAATTGACTGTGAGATTTACATGGAACAGCCAGAAGGATTTGAAGTGAAGTCAGATATAGGTGAGAAATTAGTCTGTAAACTGAACAAGTCACTGTATGGGTTAAAACAGTCAGGTAGAAATTGGAACAAAATATTGCACGACTACCTCGGTGAAAACGATTTTGTTCAGAATTCAGCTGACCACTGTGTGTACAGCAAACAAACTGGAAAAGAGAGAGTGATTGTTGTAATCTGGGTTGATGATCTGATCATTGCTGCTAGTAACAATGATTCACTGAATTGTGTGAAAAAGATGCTGACAGCGAGATTCAAAATGAAAGATCTGGGAAAACTAAAATATTTTCTAGGAATTGATTTTCATCAGAATGAAGGGTACGTGAAAATGAGTCAGAAAAGGTACATTTTAAAGGTACTAGAGAGATTCAATATGTCAGACTGTAAACCCAGGTCAACACCATGTGAGCAAAAACTTGACTACAACAGTGATGATGATCCTGTTGATCCTAAAAGGTATCGTGAGGCAGTGGGTAGTTTGATCTATCTGATGACATGTACCAGACCTGATCTAAGTTGGATTGTCAGTAAATTGTCGCAATATCTGTCTGATCCAAATGAACAACACTGGTCTACAGTGAAACATGTGATGAGGTACTTAAAAGGTACAATTGATTATGAACTATGTTACAAGAAAAGAGAGGAAAATCTCAAACTTGTGGCATACAGTGATGCTGATTGGGCATCAGATCTAAATGACAGGCGGAGTACGACAGGATACTGTTTTAGTCTTACTCAAAATGGTCCTTTAATTTCCTGGAAGTCAAAGAAACAGTCCACAGTTGCTTTGTCTACATGTGAAGCTGAGTACATGGCACTGGCAGCAGCCACACAGGAAAGCATGTATCTGGTACAGTTGTTGAATGACATGGAAAATGGTTGTCTGTTTGAGCCAGTACAAATCTTTGAAGATAATCAAGGTGCCATTGCTCTGTCAAAGAACCCAGTGTGTCGACAAAGATGCAAGCATGTAGATATAAAGTATCATTTCATTCGATCAGCACTCAGTGATGGTAAAGTGACAATTGAGTATTGCCCCACTGAAGAAATGGTGGCTGATGTTATGACTAAACCAGTAACAAAGTTTAAACTTGAAAAGTTCAAAAGTCTTATGTTTGGCATGTAAATGCATCACCAGAGAAATACAAGACTGTTCATGTGTTATGTTGTTATAATGGTAATCTACACAGTATGAGAACAAGTGGGGGTGTTAAAGTTTGTGATGTGTGCCCTCATACTGCTCACGTGTGTCACGTGTATGTGATCTGCTATCCATAAATGGGTATATGCTAATAAAAGGACGTTCCGGTCCAACAGAATGCCGAGTGATGTCTGTGTGTTTTTCCTCCGTATAATTTACTAAAATAACCGGTTATAATTCACGAAAATGGCTGCGCCAACAGGTTTCAATTCCACTCGGGCCTGCCTCGGCTCTATTAGGACTTGATAACCTTACGTGCCCGACACCACCGCATTCAAAACATCGCATCTCACCTGCGCTCGCATATAACATGTACGATTTCCCATACATACATCGAAACGACACATTAAGAGTCTGCAAGTTTAAGAACATAAATACGTGTCGCCTAAACGACAGCACATGTTTCAAAGCCGCATTTTTGCACGCATTTTTTTAATCGGCTTTACTGTATCACGACAACCTATACATTTTGTAATGTAAAACAGCAGATAGGGACCGTCTACAAAGTACAAAACGAAGAGGAAAAACGTTTGTTCCATTCATATGCTTTAAAAATAAATAAAGTGTTCTAACTCAACTTCAAAGGGTGTTACTGGATTCTACAAGAACATTTTGATGTTGCCTTTATTCACAGAATCACAGCACAAGGTATGCTATTGATATTCAAAGAAAGACATAAGCTCATTGAAAATAAATAAAGTGTTCTAACTGAACTTCAAAGGGTGCGTGTTGTTACTTGGTAATAGAAGAACAATTTTGTGTTTCTGTTATTCATAAAACTACACCACAACACATGTTATTGAAAGCAAAAATGGTGAAAAATCTCGCAAAGCCTGCTAAAGAGTGTGCGGTATTACTGCCCCCTAGAGGAACATGTTGCAGTTGTTATGACCGAGTTTGATATTCAAATTTTAAATTAATTATTTTAAAAATTCATAGTTTTCTATCTCAACTTCAAAGGGTGTGACTTGTTGCTTGGACCTAAAACATTATTTACACGGAGGCGACTTTTTCATTTGAAATCCAGGATAAATACTATTGAATTAAATTCAAACCTGATAATAAATTCATTGAAAATTCAGACAGTTTTCTATCTCAACTTCCAAGGGTGTGTGTTGTTACTGGTTAATAGAAGAACATTTTGATGTCGTCTTTATTCACAGAATCACAGCACAAGGTATGCTATTGATATTCAAAGAAAGACATAAGCTCATTGATAATAAATAAAGTGTTCTAACTCAACTTCAAAGGGTGTGTGTTTTAACTGGTTAATAGAAGAACATTTTTGTGTTTCTGTTATTCATAAAGCTACAGCACAACGCGTGTTATTGAAAGCAAAAATGTTGAAAGATTTCGCAAAGCCTCCTAAAGAGTGTGCGGTATTACTGCCCCCTAGAGGAACATATTGCAATTGTTATGACCGAGTTTGATATTCAAATTTTAAATTAATTCTTTTAAAAATTCAGACAGTCTTCTATCTCAACTTCAAAGAGTGTGTGTTGTTACTGGTTAATAGAAGAACATTTTGATGTTGTATTTATTCACAGAATCCCAGCACAAAGTTTGATATTGATATTTAAAGAAAGACATAAACTCATTGATAATAAATAAAGTGTTCTAACTCAACTTCAAAGGGTGCGTGTATCTGGATATTGGTTTTAATATATATATATATATATATATAATCTCAAATTGGAATTGTTCCCCACATCTGTAGGAGGCAGTATGTCATAATGGCACATATAAATTGAAATTTTAAAAGGATAAGCTTTTGTTTCACACATGTTCTAAACATGGTTAGATATAAAAAAGGACACAAATTAAAAAACAAAGATTTATGGACAGATGCTGGTGGGAGGGATGTTATTATAAAAGCATTATTTATCTTGAAAAATATCAGCAAAAAACAAAAAAAAATCTGTTCACAAACATGGTCAAACCTGGCTATGGATATTTTTAAAAAGACAGATGACAAATTATGCAAATGGTTGAACATGATATGGAACAACAACAGGCGAGGTATATGAACTGAAGTCCTTTGTAAAGGTAAGGGAGAGTGTTAAATTGCTTTGTTTTACTGATAGTTATCATAATCAAGTGTTACAAGTGGATCATTGTCTTATACATAAAATTACTACAAATACATTCAATTTAACCATGATCGTGTGTGATTAAATCAAATTTTCTCATTACAAGTTACAATATTCTTGTGTTGAGAAACTGAGTATGTGTGAAAAAAATTTAAATAATGAAAGCAAGTTTTGAAAGAATGACTAGGGGTATTACAGGTGTGGTGAGCTTGAGGCTATTTTATTGGCACATATATATATGGGTCACTATAAATCAAGAGGTCCAAAATTGTAAAGTGTGTTGCACAATTACCTCTATGTATTATACACTAGAATCACCAGTATTTTACTTTGTTTAACCACAGTGGCTGACTTTGGTGTCATGACAACACATTTTAGGTATATCTCAATGTAAGGTAAACCTCAGCTCAGGATACTCCAAACGCTCTTAAAAAATACAGCATAACGGTACAAGAACTTGCAGTGTTGTTACTTAGACATTATATCCAAATTAATTGATCAAGAGTGACTTTTAATGTCAATTTATAATGTGAGGGTTTCTATGTTATAAGGATGAGTAAGCATACTAAAGTATATAGTGTGCAAGCAGACCATTTCAGGACAAAAACTTTTCACAAACTTGGCCACTGTGGTTACACCAAGCCAAATATAAATAAACTGGTGGTTTTGCATTTCCAACACAAATGGATGTTCAAAAAAAAAAAAAACCCAGCAATCTTGGTTGAACATATCTATGTTCCCACAGCCCTTACTCTAACCTACCTAAACGTACCCCTCACAGGAGGGAGACTTGTCTGGGAAGTAATTGGGCTATCCCTGTACCAGCACAAGCACTAAAACCTACCCTTCATAGGGGACATAGTTAAATGAGAGAAAATAGGACTGTGGGAACATAGGGCTGACCCCAGTTGGGTCACTTCAGATGGATTGACCAACATAGATCCACTCTATCACCGCTCACATCTTGTATAAATTTACCAACTCAGAAATGCCCTTTATTTATCCAATGTTAAAGGGTTAGTTCTGCTAAAAATTACTGTCATCATTTACTCAAACTCATACAGGTTTGGAACAACTTAAGGTTATTTCTTTTGTTGAAAACAAAAGAAGATATTTTGAAGAATGTTGGTAACCACAGTTGTTGGTAGCCAATGACTTCCATATTTTTTTCCCTCTGTCTCTTATGCTCACTAAGGCTGCATTTATTTGATTTAATCAAATCTGAATTTTGAGCATCATAGCCTAACTCCAGTCTTCAGTGTCACACGATCCTTCAGAAATTCATTCTAATATACAGCTCAAGAAACATTTATTATTAATATCTAGGTTGAAAACAGTTGCGTAAAAAAAATAAAATAAAAATATCTTACTAACCCCAAACTTTTGAATGGTAGTGTAGGTTTAAAACATTACAATTGTTAGAATTATACTGAAATAATAATAATAACATTTTTAGATGGACAAGAACTCCATCACCAGGATGAGACCAGACAACAAAATGACCAGACAGAACACATTGTTTTAGAAGAACAAAATGTACTGAAAATGATGATGAACATAAATGTAACTCAGAAATAAATGCAAATGGTGTAGATTTGAAGACAGGAAGTAAGGAGAGTGACTTGGTTTCATTGTCCACATATTCTGAAAATGAAGAGGAAGAAAAACAGGAACAGGAACATGAAAATGATGAACATGAAAATAATGAACATGAAAATGACAAAAACAAAGAGTGGAGGGCCACAACACCAGGCCCAAAAAAATTCAGTTTTCAAATAAAATCGGAGAGGTGGGAAAAAATAAAGCCACTGCATGGTTCAAACCAACTCCAGAGACCATGGACCGACGTCCTGTACAAAGAATTCACAAAGATCAGTCCTTGTTGTGTGCTGTGCTTTAAGTATCAACACGTTAAAGGGTTAGTTCACCCAAAAATGAAAAGTGATTAATTACTCACCCCCATGCTGTACATTACATTACATTACATTTATTCATTTAGCAGACGCTTTTATCCAAAGCGACTTACAAATGAGAACAATAGAAGCAGTTAAACTAACAGTAGGACAACAATACGTAAGTGCTATAACCCCTCTCAGTTTAATTTTAGTGCAGTTTTTTTTTATTTTTATTTTTTTTTTATATAGAATAGAAGAGAAGAGAAGAGAAAGTGTTAATTCTACTGAATCAAGTGCTGCCGAAAAAGATATGTCTTCAGCAGTTTCTTGAAAGTGGCTACTGACTCAGAAGCTCTGGTTGAGTTAGGCAGATCATTCCACCAACAGGGAACAGCCATTGTAAAGGTCCGAGAAAGAGATTTTGTGCCTCTTTGAGATGGTACCACAAGACGACATTCGCTAGCAGAGCGCAGGTTTCTGGATGGCACATAAGTCTGAAGTAATGAGTTTAGGTAAGAGGGGGCAGTGCCAGTGGTTGTTCTGTAGGCAAACGTCAGTGCCTTGAATTTAATGCGAGCGGCAACTGGCAACCAGTGCAATTGTTTGAGGAGAGGAGTGACGTGTGCTCTCTTCGGCTCATTGAAGACTACTCTGGCTGCAGCATTCTGGATCAATTGTAGAGGTTTGACAGAGCAAGCTGGAAGACCAGCCAGGAGAGCATTGCAATAGTCCAGTCTGGATAAAACAAGTGCTTGGACAAGGAGTTGTGTGGCATGCTCTGTAAGGAAGGGCCTGATCCTCCTAATGTTGTGCAAAGCAAATCTGCAGGACCGGGCAGTTCTAGCAATGTGGTCTGTGAATTTCAACTGATCATCAATTACAACCCCAAGGTTCTTAGCTGACCTTGATGGAGTTATGGATGATGAGCCTAGCTGAATGGAGAAGTTGTGATGAATGGTGTTGGGTTGGCCGGGACCACAAGTAGCTCTGTCTTCGCAAGGTTTAGTTGAAGGTGGTGGTCCTTCATCCAGCCAGAGATGTCTGTCAGGCAGGCTGAGATACGACTGTACCAACCCCGTAAGGCCTTCGTTCGTCTTCGGAACACAAATGAAGATATTTATGATTAAATCTGAGAGGTTTATGACTGCTACATAGGCTCCCTAAGGGAATGACACCGGACGGCCCAGAAAGTCATTAAAGAAAATGTTTAAATATTCCATGTCACAACAGTGGCTCACCTATACGTTTATCAAGCGACGAGAATACTTTTTGTGCGAAAAAAACAAACAAAAATAACAACTTTATTCGACTATTCCTTTTCTTCCTCGTAGGCCTGAAACGAGACTTCAAGAGATTTCCACGACGCATGCGCGAGAATTGCGATCTCCTTCAACTACTTCAGTTAAGTTCTCGCGCGTGCGCGTCGTGGAAATCTCGAGAAATCTCTCGTCCTGCTGACTTTATCCACAAAATGTATGGATCCCTACAAGCCAGATACAAAGAACACATAATGAACAATAATCTGTCACTGCCTTGCCGTGGGCCACAACCAAAAGAAAACTTCTTCTGCCAGAAAGAATGGGCAGAGAAAACATCTCGAAAACATCAAAAACATAGGACAAAATACTTTGACCCACCTTATATACTGCCAAAGCCATCTCAAAGTCCAAAAAACAAACACATCAACATCAACACCAGAAAACACCAAGGTCATTCCAGATTCACCAATGGACCTGTCAACCAAAGGAAAACATGACAATACTGAGCCTGATAAATCAAAACAAACATCTAAGGACATAACTACTGAGGTATTACTTCATATTATAACTACTGGTATTACTTCATATTATATTGTGTAAAATAATTGCAATGAATTTAACATCTTTCTTACAATAAAAAAATATATATATATAATTTGCAGATTGAATACCTTTGGTCCAAAAAAGACACTGAAGTGGTGGTTGCTGTTGTGTCGACGGCAGAAAAGAAAACCACGTACACCGTCCATCACTCAGATCAATCATTACTTGTTGGTGTTACTAACGGTTGAACGTGAATAAAAGCACCACTTACCGAAATCCCGCTTTCGATCAAACGATTCACTAGTTGTTCATCCTTGAGAAAAACCACCACCGCTTTGTTCATTCGGGACGCAGAAACAATGTTGTCGTGACCGACGCGCTCAGCTACATCCAACAGCACGTCTTCCACAGACTCTCCAGCGCTCGTGACACATCTAATGCCGTGACGGAGCGACAGAGACGACGCCTGCACACTCCCGTGCGACGCCATCTCCGTCCCCGACACGACAATACTAGACTGTTACACGCACAAAGAAATCTGAGAATATAACAGACTAAAATCAAACTAGTTTTGCGAAAGAAAATACAGAGAAATCCTTCCCAGATAGCACAAGTCTATTTGATGTGATATTTACATCTGGAAGACGTATTTTAAAGAGTGTTTGCTCATCTGCAAGACGTCTATTGGACGTTTCCTGTCAGATGTCAAATAGACGTTTAGAAGATGTCAGTTTAACATGAATTCTAAATCATTACATCTTAAAGACATCTTCTAAACGTCTATTTGACATCTGACAGGAAACGTCCAATAGACGTCTTGCAGATGAGCAAACACTCTTTAAAATACGTCTTCCAGATGTAAATATCACATCAAATAGACTTGTGCTATCTGGGTTCCAATAAGCTCCCAAAAGAATAGTTAAGAAAAAGTTTTCAAATTTCCCTCTCGTGATCACCCTCCCACACACTACCACTTCCCAGCAGAGACAGAGAGTGTGTGTCACAAATCATAAATTGTTTCTTCAACTTATTAAAATATCTTACTTTACTGCAACTATCCGTTTCTGCTTATTTGTCATTTATAGTGTGTGATTTATAAAATACCTTATATCCTACATCACATATATACACATGACATATTTTGTCTGGTCACTTTATATCTTATTTCAGAATATTAGATTACTGTAGTGTTGTTAAGCATACTATGAATATTAAAATACGCCGAACCATGTGTCCTGTATCATAGCTACATGAATGACCTTTGCAGCAAAAAAAAAAAAAACTCGCGTGAAAATCAGTTCGGTATGATTAATGTAATGCGCTGACAGCTCATATCACCATACAGATTACACTGAGCGGAGCGGGTGACCGGTCTAAGATGGCGGCCCCACGGCTCGACCGCGCTAATAGCATAGACAGTAAAAGAAATGGACACAGCGACCCCATTGATTTCAACGGAGAAGACTTGAAGCCCGATTATTGCACTTCCTGTCTGATGTCTGAGCGAGTGCGCAGGCTCAAACTGAGCGTGACGACAGTCTGATTGTTGAAAATCTTCTAGTAGCTGTGCCAAGATAAATCTGAATCACCTAATTCCTCAAAAACGTTGTTGAAATATTTTGTCCCGTTGCTTTTATGGACTCTCTATTTATGGGCTTCTCCCTTGACTTTGTGCCTTCATGTCCCCCCGATTGCCTCATAGACAGTAAAAGATTGCCGCGAGCTTCTCCTCCTGTCTTTTCGGTTGTTAAGTGTGACGTCACGCGTGACGTTTAGCCTCTTCCGGGTCCAAGCGCTCCGCTCGTCCAGATCTAATAACAATGGCGGAACCTGTTAATTTATTTACGATCACGTCTTACTTTAGTGATGCACCCTTGGCAGTCAAAAAGGGTTTAAACTCTTTTAACTCCAACAGAGTGGTTAGTGTAGCTCATCATTCAGGTGGCATAATTAAGGGTAGAGTCCAGGCATCAATGAAAAAGAAGGTTTACGAGGTTGAGGTGAGTTAGCTGTAAGCTAGCTAGTTAGTTGACATAAGGTGATATTCCTTGTTCTGGATGAGGTATTTCAAAAATATATCTATTTTTTATTATAAAAACGAAGATTAAAACGTAAAAATGTGACAGACAGGTTTTATAGGGTTTAGTGAACAGGCTAGTCAATTTAGTAGTATGATCTGACAGCCCCGGGCTAGCTACAGAAATATTGTTATGATAAACAGCGCTGGCAGCAATGTTGTTTAGAAGTGTTTAGGGTGAGGGTTAAATTGTTTTCAATACAGGTGCACGTTGAGGGTCAGGCAGTCAGGTACAGCACATGCGAGTGCCCAATCGGCAGAGACAAGTGCCATCATGTGGCAGCTTTGTTGATTTGGGCAGAAAATAATGTGTCCCGCACCGACGTGGAATGTGTGTGGAAGAAGGCTAACACTCCGAAGGGGGACGAAATTGCAGCCAAGAGAGTGTCTGAGATGACACCATCCACAACACGAGGTTTGTCATAAGTTTGTTGATGTTGCGGGGATTTAATTATTTTCTTAACTACGTAATGTGGTTTAAAGCTATTGCTAATAATATTAATCGTATTTATGAAACTCTTATAACATACACTCACGGTGTGTTGTAGTGCAGCTAAAAAATCATGATCATAAGCTTTATCACCATATTGAAATTGACCAATTGCAAGACATGTGAGGCTGAGATGTACACTGCGATTTTTTTAATGCTTAGATTGTGTGCTATAAATAAATGATGAACATAATAAAAGGCTATTATATTGAGAGAAATATCATTACTCATTTTATTCATTTCATCATTATAACCAGTTTTATACCATTATTTCAGCTGGCATCAAAAGACCTATCACCCAGGAGGACAAAGAATGGGTTCTGGCATCCCTGTTGCAACTTGGGCGTTTTACAGGGATGGGGTGGATTTTGAGTCCAGAGACGCCTCAGGTAAGATTTTTTACTTTGGTACTTTTTATGTTCCCTTAAAATTAGCAGAAACATCACAACTACACTACATTAAATTGATGACAAGTTGGTTAGGGTTTTGTCATCCAACACAATAATTTTGTACAATGTTATACAAAAATTTGGTAAACTACACATATGTATGTATTTAAACCATTGCTTTCATTTCGAATGTATTTTGTATACACTATGTGTATGTATGTGGTATGTGTATGTACAAGTATGTGGACACCTCACTGACTAAACAACTTTTGCCTAACTTTAAATCTAGACTCTCCCAATCAAGATGTTTGATGGGCTGGTGACCAGCCCAGGTTTTGTCCAAGCTGAGGACAAGGCTCTATATGTGCTGTCAATGCTTGCTGTTAATGATCAGGAGAAGCAGCAGATTGAGGAAGCAACAGTTGGCCAGGCAAAGAATGCATTATGGTAAGAAAGCTTATTAATAAATACACCCCTGCTCTAAGAGAATGTTAGTTGCTTTCAATAAATTTACTTATTGTAAGCTGATATGGATAAAAGTGTCTGCTAAAGGCTGTAAATTTGCTCAGAATTTAGAAAGTGCGCTGCAGAATGTCAGATTGATTTTACATGAAACTGTAATGCCAATTGTTGAGCAAAATTGATCTTTCTCATGGTTGGTTTCTTTTAACAGGTTTGCATATCGTAAGAAAAGGATAACAGCAAGTAACTTTGGTTTGGTCTTGGCAGCAATCAAGCGGAAGTCTTACCCTCCTTCCTTATTCAAAACCCTGCTTGGCCAGTACAACCTCAAAGAAGGATCTAAAGTAAGTTGAAGTTAATAAGTGAATATTTAAAATGAAGGCATCTGTGTCTAAGAATACACTTATTAAGACTAAGTGGTATTTGTCCCCTCCCGCCAAGGCATGTGATTGGGGAATCCTGCATGAGCCAAGGGCAAAGCAGGAATACACTGAGCGCACTGGTGTTGTTATACAAGAGAGGGGACTGTTCCTGTCTGATAGCGGCCTGCTTGGTGGATCTCCGGATGGGACGGTGTTTGGAAACTGCATGATTGAAGTCAAGTGTCCGTGGTCAGCCAGAACCAAGACTATCCTGCAGGCAGCGGAGAGTAGGGACTTTTTCATGGAGTTCGATGAAGTGGTTGGTTCCCTGACGCTAAAACAAACTCACAACTACTGGCATCAGATCCAGGGAAACCTGCACCTGACCGGAGCTAACAGCTGTCACCTGGTTGTGTGGACTCCTCTTGACCTTGTCCTTCTACCAGTGCTCAAAGACCCTACATGGGCTGTGAACATTGACACTCTGGAAATATTTTATAAAGATTGTTTCCTACCATACATTCTCTCACAGTTGTAAGTGCTGTAAAATTTGCAAATAAATGAAAATGTGACATTTCACACGAGCCAGGTAATTTATTTATTATACATATTTATTTTTAATTATTATTTAACATCTATATTATGTCACAAATATTACATATTTATTATTATAGTTTGTAGGCCCTTCATGCTACAGAACTTATAAAGGTAACACTTTATTTTACAGTGTGTTACATTTGTTGCATGTACTTACATAGTTACATAGTAATAACAGTAAATGATGCATAATTACATGCAACTAACCCTCAACCAAACCCTAATCCTACCCTAACCCTATAGTAAGTACATGTAGTTAATTAATATTACTCAGTACTTCAATATATAATTACACTGTTACAATGACACCTTAAAATAAAATATATATATAATTAAAATAAAACTATAAATACAGTTATTTATATACAGACATGAATTACACCCAGAAATTCATGTATATACAATAGTTATAATAACTCATCCAATTTCACGGAGAATGGGTGTTTGTAAATTTGTAAGACACACACACACACTTTAAGTATCTTGTTTATATTTTGTTTGAACTGGTATGGAATGTGGTCCAAAATGTGAAACAATTTCAGTCGCTGAATTGAACGCTCCACATGTATCCTAGCTTTTGAAATGAATCTGTTGTTGTTCACTTCCTCCTGCGTAAATTGTCCATTGACGAGGAAAGACGGGATGTTCAGGGAAACTCCTGGCAAAATGTCCCGAATTGTGAAGCCCTTGTCTGCCATAACCATATCGCCAGGATGTAAATGTTGGAGAAGTCCACAGTCAGCTGTTATTGCCTTGTCTGAGGCACTCCCACCGTACAGGTCACTGGCAAAGGTAATAACTCCATTAGGCGCAACACCTATTAAAGCCTTAAGTGTGGTTCGTCCTTTGTACTGGCTGTACAAATGGCACTGTGCATCAAGCCTCTCTGTGTTAGAGACGGCAACCTCTGTACAGTCGAGCACGATCCTACAGTTAGGGAAAGGCTGGAAGCAGTCTGGCAGTGATGTTTGATTCTTGCCTGTGGAGGGGATGTTGTTCTCAAGCAAACCGACATACAAAATCTCATACAGGGCACTAATGATGGTGGTGAAGATGTTGGTTACTGTGGCTGTGCTACAATTAAACCTTGTTGCAAGGTCTATGTGGCCGCAATTTAGTCTAAGCTTCATTAAGGTCAGGAGCAATTGATCAACTAAGGGCATAATTTGGACAGTCCAATCAGAATGATATTTAAGCTCAAATTTAGAAAGAAGCGCTTCCAAAAACAGGACAGTGGCAACATCAGCCAATCCAGTAAAATATTGAACTCTGTCAGGACTATTAGAAATTTGACTGAAGGAAAAAATTTGCTTCTGTTTCTCCAATTGTTTTTTCAATTTTTCATTCTCTTCCCTCAGCATCTCATTCTCCACCTCAAGTGCCACAAGACTTTTTGAAGTACATGGGGTCTCTACCATGTCAGCATCTTTTCCCTCATCCTCACCATTGCTAGGGACCAGTTGTTTCTTTCGTTTAGGGAGATGGCTGAGGTGCTCTGGGAATTGGAAAGTCTTCCCCTCATTCCAAGCAAATCTTGATGGCCCAGCAGCTTTTCCATTGGGGAAATGCCAACTGCACACCCTAGAGTTGCAGTTTGGGATGAAGTTTTCACGTCTGTAAAAAAAAAAAGATTTTTTTAAAGATTACTTATTACTTTTAGAATCAAATTACATTCATTCACCAAAGGGATTTTTTATTATTCAAAAGTTGTACCATGTTCCTATTGACCAGAAAGATTTATTTCAGGTGAAATTCTGACAATACCTCGCTTGCTGTACATACAACAATCAAATAGGTTTATGAAACAATTACTGTAATTCACCTAAAGTACTTTTTCATGTTCCAAAGGTTGTAGTATTTTCCTAGTGACCTGACTGACTTACTACATGTGAAATTTTGATAACACCTAATAATACTGTCTTACATAATAATATAATACTGTAATTCACTAAAAGGGGGTTTGTTTGTTTCAGGTTGTAGTACATTAATAGACATGAGTCTGATCTTATATCTCAGACAAATGAGAAATGTTAGCAGATTATCATAACTGGTCTAATGTTTTTCCTTGCTATGTACACACATCTTCATGCTTCGACTTGTCTATAGACTGTTGCCAAAGCTAACGTTAGCTAGTTAGCCTTAGCTAGCTAACTTAGTTTCATCTTAACTAGGCGGCAGAACAAGGCCTGACAACCGAAACATGATGCAAGATTTGGGTTTATAGCAACAAACAACATATAAAACCCATAGACTACATAAACCCTTTTCTTAAAGGGCTGGTTTCGCTTCAGCGCCAGTGGGTGTTAGGGATAGCACCCACTGGCACCAAAGTTTCTTCATTCGTTTAAGATTTGTAACTTACCTGATCAACTGCAGCCATTTCCTCTTATCTTTCTCGTCACAGGGAAAGCGGTAGAATGACAGTTGAATGTCACTTGTTTTTTTTAACTCCGATCTATTTAAACAACACGGGACACAGCACTGAGGCATGGTAAAACTCGGGCGAAAGCGGTAAGTAGGTAGAGAGGACCCGGCATTTGGACCCGGAAACAGTATTATCGGAGAGCGGTTACGTCACGACTTAACAACCGGATAGAGGGTATGCGCATGACGTCACCGTCGGCCGGAGTGAATGCGGTCACGCCCACAAGTGGCAAAAAGACTGAGCGGCAGCATTTGTTTTCAGCGTGAATGCCGTGAAAATCACACAAAACACATCTAAAACGGGAAAGAGCTTTGCGATTGACTGTTCAACTAGATTTGACCAGAAATCTGAGGTACTGTATATTTTTACAGACTGCAAAAAGCTACAGAACAGACTATATTCTGCATAATTGGATGTTTTTAAATAAACACTGACAAAAAACTATACAAGTTTTAGGGCTGGACGATATGATGATATACAGTATAACATTAATGTAAGTGATCACTCGGATTTAGACCTATCTATATTGTATTTATATAAAACGTTTACAGGCAAATTTTCTTCATTTATTTCCCCGGCGTCGAAATCAGGCACATATAAATGTCAGGAAACACGATTCCTGGCTGCATGTCAATATCCATGGATCACTGGATCTTTGATAAGTAGTAAGGAACACTTATCAGTTTAAACTAAAAGTTGGACTCGATATATAGTTTGTTTTACTCGCGTTAACGCAGTTTCCCCTATTAACTCCAGTCACGCAGCAGCTCTTCTGCCACTCAGTCCCGCTGAGGGGGGCGTGTTCCGGCGGGGAAGTGACGTTAATGCATTCCCTCTATACGGTAATGTCTCTATTGTGCGACAGAAAGTCCCGTGGTTATGACGCAATCTTTAGCCTATTTTTACAAAAACGGCTTCTACGGGGTCGTAACGTAAGATACGACAATGTATAAAATGCTCCATTACTTTGTGTTTCTTTAGAAATAAATAATCGACAAATTAAGCCTTTGGACGCCTCAGATGTAAAGTTATTCGCTGTAAAAGTGACGCCAAAATGAATGGGAGTCAATGGGATGCTAACAGCAGGTGAAGTTCTGCTACAATGGCGGCTCCCGCGAGGCTTCAACTTCCGGCTGATGGATTACCCCCTTGGCTAATAGGCAGTAGCGGTCGATAGGGCGTCCATCTATATGATGTCTATGGTTGTTACTGCTGAAAGCGTCTATATGCCTTAATTCCTGAATTCGTGACGCGTTTCACCATCAGTGTGCAATGCACGTGACGTCTACTGTACGTTCGTCAACAAATAAACTGCAAGTGTCTTGCGGAAGAACACTGTAGCCGGAGCTACTTCTCTCCGTTAAAGGGTTAGTTCACCCAAAAATGAAAATTAAGTCATTACTCACCCCAATGCTGTACCAACCCCGTAAGGCCTTCGTTCGTCTTCGGAACACAAATGAAGATATTTATGATTAAATCTGAGAGGTGGATGACTGCTACATAGGCTCCCTAAGGGAATGAATCCTGACGGCCCAGAAAGTCATTAAAGAAAATGTTTAAATATTCCATGTCGCAACAGTGGCTCAACTATAAGTTTATCAAGCGACGAGAATACTTTGTGCGAAAAAAACAAAAATAACGACTATTCGACTATTCCTTTTCTTCCTTGTAGGCCTGAAACGAGACTTCGAGAGATTTCCACGACGCATGCGCGAGAAGTGCGATCTCCTTCAACTACTTCAGTTAAGTTCTCACGCGTGCGCGTCATGGAAATCTCTTTTCAAGAAAAGGTCTCGTGGAAAGTCTCGTTTCAGGCCTACAAGGAAGAAAAGGAATAGTCGAATAAAGTCGTTGTTTTTGTTTGTTTTTTCGCACAAAAAAGTATTCTCGTCACTTGATAAACTGATAGTTGAGCCACTGTTGCGACATGGAATATTTAAACACTTTCTTTAATGACTTTCTGGGCCGTCAAGTTTCATTCCCTTAGGGAGCCTATGTAGCAGTCATCCACCTCTCAGATTTAATCATAAATATCTTCATTTGTGTTCCGAAGCCAAACGAAGGCCTTACGGGGTTGGTACAGCATGGGGGTGAGTAATTAATGACTTAATTTTCATTTTTGGGTGAACTAACCCTTTAATGTCTATGGTGAGTCACGCAGGCACTGGGCAACTCCGCAACCGAGTCGACCCTGGGATTAAATAGTCCGAATATAAACACTTATTATAGGCGTACCGTAGTGATTCAGGATAAGTCAAAAACACACTTTGGAAAATGGATTCATGTACTCTTTCATTTTGAACATAAGTTACGGACTGTAGCAGCTGCTGATACAACGGCGTTCTGTTGCGCGAGCGTCCACATACAATTTTAACTCGCTCATTCTCAAAAAAATGGTCGCATATGCGACCAATTTGGTCGCAGTCTGGAACACTGTTATTATTATATTATATTCCCTCATTAACTCATGCCACAGAGCATGGTAGGATGCATCATGCAATAAAATCTTCTGCACTCATCCTTCTTACACATTCCTCATCACGTTTTACTTTAATTTGTTATGTTCAAGTATAAAATGATTGAGGTGATACAAACTCTAACCCTGGCTTCAGCTAGAATATGTTCATGTTTCAGCTCCAGAGCCATGCGTCTCCGCTCTCCTGAGAATCAAGTTTATGCTTGGTGGCCATTGCAATGCAGTCAGATACAGACAGACAAAGATGGATAAGACAGACAAGTAGACAAAGACAGACAGAGAGAAAAGAACGCGCAATAGATAAAGACTGTGAGATAGATAAAGATATAGATTGGAGAGATATATAGATATTGACGTTGTGGGTGAACCACGACCACGATGATCGAGAGAAAATGACATCTAGATAACTAGAGTTAGCTTATGTTGAAGTTGGCTAGCCATTTAGCAAGCCTAATTTCACAGGGTTGTTTTTCTGATAATGAGGAAACCTTGGACGGGCTTTAATTCGTTGCCCTAACGTGTAAACCATGTGAAGGTAAATCCTTTGCAAAGAAAGTCATCAATTTTTTATAGCATTTAAGCAAAACGTGATTGTTACGTATATGACTATGAGCCTCGCAACTTACCTGGAAAGTGGTTTGAGCGCAATGAGAAATCACTGGAGAAATCACTGAAGAAATCACCTGGCTCCGTCTCCATAGCAACGGAAGCTGATGATCATGGGTAATGCTGGAAACAAATAAAACTGATGGCCATAACATAGTTGAATTATCAAGCACACGTTTGCGTTGAAAAAAAAAAATGAGGATATCATTGTAGTGATAATCAGATAGGTAGTCGAGCCAGCTCTGGTATGTGGAGTAAATTAACTAGATTTAATTTACTTAAGTTCCCCTCCCTTTCTTCCATTCGGTGAAAGAAAGGGAATATTGTTTTGAATTGATTATTCATTAGAGAAAAACGCTGCATGTGCGAATCAGAGTCAATGATTTAAAGAAATGCTTTGTTTGTGACATGTGACCCAAAAGGACATGTGACTCGAGACGAAGAAGAGAACAGGCCCTTAGGGTCTCCCCTGATTTGATCACCTCACAAACAGAGCACTGTGTAATGAGTCAATTCATAAAGCAGCCTGAACTCTGAAGAACAATCACATACACACACACATGCTTTAACGTACACATACACGAACTTTGAATATTAAAACTTAGCATATAAGCATGTCATATTTCATGTGTGTTTCCCAGTTTATAGTCACTTTGTGTATGACGTGTGTTTGAAGGAATGAACTTGCTTTGAAGGAACTAAATGCTTATAATATGCATATCTCTGTATTCCGATAATCTTCGTGTGACGTGTTTGATATGTCCGTAATTCCCTCAATCTAACGGAGCCGAATTCCGATAGCATAATGAAGTAAGGTGCATTATTTTACACATTTCATATTTCAGGAGCCAAATGGCTCAAATACCATCTCATGACTCAAGCTGGCATTCCCCCACAAGAGAAAGAAGAACTTTTCCCGCTCGAGACACTAAGATAATTGGTTCACGTACGTGAAGCAGAGTGAACCCCTCCTCTCCATAAAAGACTGACACAGAGCGCTTACGTGGCTAGAGAGCTTTTTCCCTGTGAGAGGTTTCCGGTTCCATGGCTCCTTAGGGAGCTTTCTCCGTTTTCTTTAATCGTTCTTTATTTTTGTCTTCGGACCTTTTCTTACGTTTACGTTCATTTCACTGAAACTAATCAATCGGCAACTTCAACTTTAAAGAGACTCTTTGAACCTTCAGCGACCACGTTCGCCCGGAAGAGCTGACAAAGCACGCACCCGCTCTTAAGGACACACACGCAAGACGCGGTTCTCCTCGGCAACACAAAGAGAACCATTGTGCAACTCTCACTCTCCTATCCCTGCATCGGTCCCTGTTCATTTCTTCTCGTGAGGAAAATGAACCCAGCCCGACCTCAGCTGGCAAGCTTCACCTCCAAGGACATTAAAAACATGGCGCGCTGGATGAACCCGAACGCTCGGCATCCACATGACCGAGAGAGACACACGCCTGCTTCACATCACCCATCCAAAGGAGCTTTACCGGTGCAAGTACCCGTTTTACTATGCTTTCAAGTGTTAAGAGCTGTCGATTTTTGTTGTCTCAAAGGTTCTGTGTCTGTGATGAATTTTGCAAAACTCATGATCTTTCCAGGTCTGCTTTATTTCTCCCTCTCTGTCTAGCTCACATGATCTTTCGATCAGACCACTCTCTCCCTCTCAATCTCTCTCTCTCTCGTTGTTATTTGTTTGTTTCGTTAGTTTTACTGTTAATGTACATATACGTATCCCGGGGTTTTTAACGTAGAATTCTGTATCCGTAGTTTCAATTATTAAAACCATATTCTATTGATTGCTTTCTGTCTAAGAGCTCATATTACAAGTCAATGAAATGATTGGTCTGCTACAAGCTTTACAAGTTGTTACTATTTCAGTAACCTAAATTTTATAAACACAAGAAAATTAATGTTCACGGCCGGAACATTGAGATTTCTTGGAGTTTATAAAAGGGGATAACTTTGTTGAGAAGTTGGTAAGTTAATCTTACGGCTGTTTGCTGGACAAACCGAGTGTTTGATAACTAAATTAATTCCCTTAAAGTTCTCATATAACCGATCTGTAATGAGACCATTGATGTATGAATGAGGAATTATAATTCGTTATGATTTATCATTCATATATTCGAATATATATATATATATATATATATATATATATATATATATATATATATATATTAGAGGTGGGCATAGATTAATTTTTTTAATCTAGATTAATCTAGATTAATATTGAAATTAATCTAGATTAATCTAGATTAAAATGGCTCATTTGAATTCTCCCGAAGGCATTCAGAATATGTGTGCTACCCAAATAATGACTAAAAGTAAGTCTTTGAGAATAGTTTGCCTCGCGTAGGGATGTGCATTTCTGCCAAAAATGCCATTCGACAATCGAGGAGCAAAAGTCGAATATCGTAAAAAACAAAACAAAAAAAACGCAATGACAGAAAGGGAGGCCAATTTCATCTTTAGCGATTTGTCATCAAACAAACTTTTTATTAATTGAACAAGTAACGTGTTTTCGTCCTTTTTTTAAACATAGTAGGCTAATTGGAAGAAGAAAAAAAAACAATAGGCTACGCACGACAGTCCGTTTTTGCATCGCCAATGCTCGTTAGATCAAAAAATAATGTCATCATATGTCATAAGAATTTTATGTGAACCTGCCTTGTTACTGCAATAGCCTCATTTTTTAAACAAATTAGTTTCAATCAATGTAAACTATTCGTGTGATTATGCCACTGCGCAATACACGCGCAATACACACACAATGTATTACCTGAATGAAATGAAATCGAATGTATCGTCCTGTGGAATCATTCATTCACAGACAGCTTACGAAGATGTTCAACTAATAAAGATCTTCATCGCTGGCAAAAACATGATGCATTTGCAGATTTGCATTCACTAGACTAGACTGTAGATCGGCCACTTCATCCAACGCTCGTGATGCTCTTAAATCTTCCTGTTTCGACTCCGAGTGTGAATTGAAAGCGCTTCAGACGATTCAGTGCGCGAGGAACTGAACAGATCAACTGATTCGCGAACCGATTTAGACAGATCATCTGACAACTTGTTTGATGAAGTCTGTGAACAGAATCGACTCAAAAGACTGATTCATTTGTAAATGAGCATCGCTCATGCCCATACAAAGGACACAGCGCGCTTGGAATAAACTCATTTAACAACGTATTGCATTAAAATAAAGTAACGAGAGGAACGTCGCCCAACGTAACAAAGTAAAAGTACACCTTGTGTCCCTGACAGGAAAATACCCTACTGCGCGATCTGTGACAGTAGGCGCGGCGTCATAGCCTACTACACATTAGAATTGCGCGAAAATATAACGATATTCGAAAAAGCTATTTATGATCCCAAAACAACTTTGATTAACGGCGATATTTTTTTTATCGCCCGATAAGAGTCTCACGTTAACGCAGCACGTTAACGCCGATAACGGCCCAGCACTTATATATATATATATATTTTCAATTTCGATAACTTAACTGCAACATGCAAGATAATAATCATAGTCATGATTATTTATGAAAATTCCCTATGAATAATTTGAGCTAATTAAGGCAAAAGTCATTGTTGCTACATCATTAAAAGAGAATCGGCGGCGGGTCCTCGTTTTATCTGTCATCTTCACCATAGTAACGGTCGATAAGGCTCATGGGAAATGTAGTTAGGCTACTGTTAGATTTGACACACCAAACCGATGGTTTACAATGTTGAGCAGCCTACCGATTATGAAGCAATAAAACAAGGATTAAAATCTCCTGATTAAATGTTGAGTTTTGTAAAATGAAGTTTGCAAAATGAATAATAAATTAGAAAAAAACAATACTGTGCTCTCGAAAGAAAAACGTGGTGCAGGCACGAAAAATGCGTCCCGTTGAAATGCATTAGATTGAAAGTCGTGCTGAGTGACACGAAAAAATAAGGAAATTCGTGCTGTAGCCATGATGAGATGGTCAGATCTGCCATTTTCTTAAATTGCTGGTTTTGCATCCTTTTAATTCAGAGACTGTGACAGAGTAGGGTTCCTGTGACTGTTGATTAGATTACTGAGTCACTCACAAAGCCCCTCTGTTTTGTAATTTGCCACACGAAGCGAATGGTTCCTGGACTTGATTGAATTACCGATACTGATGCGCCACGAGGTGTTTTTCTCTAATAAGAAACAACAAACTACTATTGCACATGTGACTCATCGACCAGTAAACTGAAGATCCCGTGGGGGATACCTCATACACACACAGCTGAGGATTGTCTAATCAGACAACTGGCCATTGTAACAGATGTTAAACTCATCAAATTCGGAAGAGCGCACACGCTCACACGGGACTGGTCGCGAGTTCACCCCCGCCACCACCGTTCAATGAACTCTGAATACACATACATACACACGCACACACAAAGAGACAATCATTTGTGACCACGTGTGGTTAAAAGTAACGTTTCAAATGTATAAAATGTTTTCTGGTTGTGCCTCATGGGTCCCTTGTGACCAAATCTGTATAACTAAGTTTTATAATATGTGACCAATTTGATATTTATTTAAATCACGAAGAATCATGCATCTTACTCTCGCTAACTCACAATCGCGCCGTATTTGGGACGGTTATAATCAGAGAAACCAAAGAAGATTGAATCATTAACCCAAAATGTAATATGATATTTTTTTATTTTATAAATAATAATATTTTTTTATTAATACCAGTTTAGAAGTGTATTGTTGCTGAAAGTTTTATCTGCTATGCACATGACCCGTAGGAGTGTACTTCGCGTACCACAAGGTTTGCCGACACGCCTCCTCCAAAACGATTGGATTAGACACGTAAGAGGCGTGTCTCGAGCTCCTTCAAAACACACCGCCACACTCTCTTCTGGGCAAGTTTTCTAAGCCAGGGAGAGATTCCAAATTTCCTGCAAACTCCAGCCGGAGTTCTGCACTATTCTTCATCGTCGTTTTCTTTTATTTGATCTACCTCAGTTTGATAGTTTCCTTCGTCCGTGTATTCACGAACGAAACGAGTTTAAGATTTATCGTTTCTCGTACGGGCCGCAGCTGAAGCGGTCGCAAACATCTGCCTCCTATCGGAAGACGCTCCAGACACTCCAACTCCGTGACCAGCCTTTATCACACAGCCGCACACAAAGGGGACCGTAAAAGCAAGTAAATCTAAAAATAGCTGCTGCTTTTAGGTTGTTTAGATTAATTTTGGAAGCCATTGGGGTCTCGTGTTGAACTGCTGTTTTTGAATCTCTCTCTCCCTTTCTCTCTATGCATAGTTACTCCTGCGTGATTTAAGTAGTTTATGTAACCATTAGTTGTGTTATTAAATTCCATAATCTTTTGAAGTGAATCTGTCTCATGGCCCTATGCTTTGAAGTCTCTGTAAATGTCAAAGATTTAAGTTCTACCCAGCTCTACCCTTTTTAACTATTTTTAAACATCTGAAAGTGCCGTATACAAGAAAATATTTCCTTGTGGCCACAGGAAAGTATTCACTCTGTTTACAGGCAGGTAATATTGTGATAAGGAAGTTTTCGGCTCCAGTCCGCTGGACGGACAGCTAGACGGATAACTGAATTGGAAACACATGTAAATTTACCCTGATAATTAACCTGACTTAACTGACCTAGATATTAATAATTACTACGAGCGATTGTGTTAATTATTCATATAAGGTGAGGTTTAGTCCATTCCCTATTTGGGATAATTTAATTTATGAATGCGATTACATACTCATGATCTAATGAATAATATTCCCCATTTGAGTTAATTTCCCCAAAACATAAGTCATTGTCGCTACAGTGCCCATGGACACGAATCAATAGATTCAAATGTTGCGTAGCCTAGTGTAACGTGTGTTTGGGCCTTGCTAGCTGAGATTAATCTATAATCAATATTAGCTAGACTAACTTAAATAGATCAACTTAGATTCAAAATCATAGAAATCCAAATTCGACTACAGGAGCTGGTGGTCAGTAACACAGAAACAGGAGGTTAAATTTGGTACTGGTACCATATATTGAAAAAAAATAATTAAACAAACATAATTACAACCAAAGAGAATGAAAGAAATAGACAAAAACTCAAAATATTGACAGACTGCAGTTGAATCGGTTATAGTTAAGTGCACTTTTGTGGTTATTGTTCAAGTGAGATACAATGATAAAGATTGCAACAAATACTAGATACAAGACAAGAAAAAAATCAAAAAAAAGAAAAGAAAATTATCCCCACGATGTCGACGTTCTTCAAGACACACGCAACAACCCACAAGGGTTTTTATGAAAGTTTATGTTGATTAAGCCATAGGTTATTGTTCATCAAAGGAAAAGATATACATGAGGGACTGAAGCGCTAGTCTATGGAGAAGTGTGTGGGGGACAGGCTGCGGACAACCTTCCTACCAGACTAATAGAGTGGCTGTTCAGTGGATGCTGCGCAGAGGATCGGATCCCAACCGTAGTAATTCAGCTCGCCATCATTTATCTCCAACCCGAGAGAAAGAACCTGGCCTATAGCACACAACAGGACCAGTAAATAGAGCTGAATTGGAACTAGGTTTGAATTACATTTTAGCTAAATCCACACTCAAATATCATTCTCATGTGTACCCAACTCTAGATCCTTACAAAATAATCAATAAATGTACCACCTACAAATAATAAACATTAAATGCAATATTAAATCAACACAACCGAAAACAATATTGAAGTTGCATTACCGGCACAACCAAAAAACAAATAAACCAACATTACTATACCCTAATTGCCATAGTGCATATAAACATACTTAATACAAAGTAAACAAATCCATTTGTAAACCAAACAAAAATAACAGACTTCACAACAACATACAATGAATCAAAACATTTGTTTAAAACAGGCAATGCTAATATCAATGTTCAGTGCCACCAATTAGCATTCAACATACAGCTCATTCATTCATATTACTCACCAGTTCCTCTTTAAACATAACCTGATGGCGGCGACGGATTCCCTACAGCCAGCAAGTTGTTCTAAAGAGTTAAAATAATATGCTTAACTAGAAAGCATGAATCAATCACAAGTGTGAAAAGTTTGTAAAACGCAAACCTGTCCACAGCCGTCGATCGACTTCCCCACACCTCAGAATGAGGAAGACGCTACGGCCTGATTAAACACTCGTGCTCTCAAACGCGATTGGCCAAGTAGTCACATGACCGGGGTTATGTTAGGTCACGGGCACACACGTACTCCGCGCAAACACATTAAGTATATATACATTATATTATATAATATACTATATTATAATATACATTGAAGGGATTATCAGATTTTAACCTGGGTTACACCCTCCCCCCTTAAACCCATGCACGTCCCGTTGCATGTTAAACTACATGAATAACCGAACTAGTGGTAGGCGCAGGATTTAAGGCGTCTGATATATTGTGTAAAAGAGTTTGAACCACAGATATCAGAGGATTACCAAGCAAACTGTATTGCAACCTTTTAGGTGGTAATCGTTGACGCACAGAACGTCTTGGAACGGGTTCTGGTTCTACCGAATCAAGAGTTAAATCAAAGTTTAAGGGCTCAGAGACACTAGAGACTGACGTCTCAGGATCGACAGACTCTTCAGCGTCTTCAGTGAGTGGAATTGTGACAAATTCGGGACTGACAGAATAAGGTGAGTAGTAAGATAAGTTTCTTTCCACAGATAGCTCGACAGACTCTTCTTCCTCGAGTTCAGACTCCAGTAGATGTTCAGGTAAGTCAGTTTCGATAGGTGCTACAGATTCTTCAGCTTCAGGTAAGTGATCAGGGGTTACAGGTAACGTCTCTTCTTCAGGTAAGTGCTCACTCTCTGGCCCTAGATCAACAACGGCTGGTTCACTCACAGATGTCATGGATGGAAAAATATAGTCATTGGCAACACTTGGAGGTGAAGCTATTTTGTCAAACTTCTCCACAGTGAACTTCATTGGATCTGAGTCCAGACCGAGAACTGTTGGTTCAGGTGAAGAGTCTTCCTCTTCAGAGACCTCAGAGTCAGGAGGAATCTCACACTGCTGCCGCGTTCTTGGCCTTGAGACTAGACTGGCCTCAATGGACGGCTCTTCAACAGCAGGGAGAAAACCACACGGTAATAAAAGATCTCTATGAAGAGTACGTTTAGGACCATCACAACGCTCTGGCTTCACTGTATAGACTGGTAGGTCTCCAGCTTGATCCACCACAACGTAGATGTCCTGCTCCCACTTATCACTAAGCTTGTGTTTACCTCTCAATCGAACACAGCGCACAAGCACTCGGTCCCCAGGCTCCAACTTTGAAGGGATGACTCTTTGATCAAAGCGGACCTTGTTCTTTTCAGATGCTTTGGCGGCGTTCTTTGAGGCAATATCGTAGCTTTCTTTCAACCGAGACTTCAGATTTTGGACATACTGTGAATGAGGTTGGTGTTTTTTCCCACTCAGCGGTAAACCAAAAGCCAGGTCGACCGGAAGACGAGGAGAACGTCCAAACATCAATTCGTATGGTGCATATCCTGTAGTCTCATTCCTTGTACAATTGTAGGCATGTACCAAGGGTTTGACGAAGTCTTTCCATTTCGTTTTCTGGTTTGCGTCCAGAGTCCCCAACAAGTTGAGCAGAGTGCGGTTGAATCTTTCTACCGGATTTCCTCGCGGATGGTATGGTGTAGTCCGACACTTCTTAATTCCAGCCACTTCACATAATTCCTTGATCAGTTTGGACTCAAAGTCCCGCCCTTGGTCTGTATGCAGTCGTTCTGGTATCCCATAATAGACTATAAAGTTGTCCCACAGACATTTGGCCACTGTCCTAGCCTTCTGATTTGGGGTTGGAAAAGCTAAGGCGAATTTGGTGAAGTGGTCTGTTAACACAAGGATGTCTTTGGTGTTGCTGGTGTCTGGCTCAAGGCTGAGAAAATCCATGCAGATAAGTTCAAGTGGTCTGGAAGTGCGAATACTGATGAGAGGAGCGGCTCTCTCAGGAAGAGCTTTGCGACGAATGCACCGTCCACAAGTCTTTATCTTGTGCTCTACATCAGCAGACATCTTAGGCCAACAGAAGCGAGTACGAGTGAGATCTAACGTACGCTCTATCCCCATATGACCCATATCATCATGGAGACTCTGCAGAACAGTAGAACGGAGTTCTTCAGGCAGAACAAGTTGATATGAAGTCTGTTCATTCTCCTGTCGTGTTCTATAAAGAATGCCTTCGACCAGTTTAAGCTTGTTGAGCTCCCTCAACAGCAAGGAGATCTCAGGCAGCCTCTCCCTGGCAGTAGGAGGAACTTTCTCACCGGTCTCCAACTGGTGTATGACTTCCTGGAGATTTGGGTCAACCCTCTGTTTGTCCCGGAGCTCAAGATGAGACAAAGTCGGAACCACAGGCAACCCAGGATCTTCTACATAGTTCTCAGGAAGAACATCTGCCATGATGGACAGGGACTCGATCCAAGGGCGTGCTGCTTCCGCTCTGATGAGGCAACTCTGGCAAATGGCATTGACAACCTCAGATGGAATTGAGGGGTCACCAGGATCGGAAAGATGTTGTCTGGTGAACTGATTGAGGAGTTCTTGATCGGATTCGCCGCAGGGCGAGTATTCCTGTGGTCGGCGGGAAAGTGCATCCGCATCCAGATTCTGTCGTCCAGCTCTATATTGCAACTTGAAAGAAAACGTGGAGAGCGTAGCCAACCACCGATGACTAGTTGCATCCAGCTTGGCTGATGTCAGGATGTAAGTAAGAGGATTACTGTCGGTAACCACGGTAAAATTGGCACCGTACAGATAGTCCTGAAATTTTTCTGTCACGCTCCACTTTAATGCTAAAAACTCAAGTTTATGAGCTGGATAACGACTTTCACTTGATGAGAGTCCTCGGCTTGCAAAAGCAATAGCCCTAAGCTTTGAATCTTGTTCTTGATAAAGCGCTGCACCCAGCCCAACTGCGCTCGCATCCGGATGCAGAATGTAAGGGAGCTTAGGATCAGCGAACCCAAGGACGGGTGCACTAGTAAGTTTCTCAATCAAGATAGTAAAAGCAAGTTGACACTGAGGACTCCACCGAGAACCGAACGATTGCTTTGAGTCAAACTGAGGGACCTTTAAGTCAGAGGTTTTTAAGTTCTTTCTTGTGGAAGAATAGCCACGGGTCAGATCGTTGAGAGGCTTTGCAATGGCTGAATACCCCTTAATGAAACGGCGGTAATAGCCTGCGAATCCCAGGAAGGATCTTAAGGTCTTGAGATTAGTGGGAACTGGCCAGGATTTTAGTGCAGATACCTTCTCTGGGTCGGTCTCAACAACACTTTCAGAAACAATGTGTCCCAGATATTTGACTGATGTCTGAAAGAATTTACACTTTTCAGGTGACAGTTTCAATCCATACTCCCGTAAACGACTCAGCACTCTAAGCAAACGGCTCTCGTGCTCCTCAATCGTGTTGGAAAAAATGATCAGATCATCCAAAAACACAAGGACCTCTTCCAAATGAAGATCACCCATACACTTTTCCATCAACCTTTGAAAGGTTGAAGGTGCATTAGTTACCCCCTGAGGCATCCTATTAAATTCCCAGAATCCTAGAGGTGTGACAAAGGCTGTTTTTGGTTTATCCGCTTCATTCATTGCAATTTGGTAATAACCCGATTTGAGGTCTAGCACCGAAAACCACTTGGATCCAGTGAGTGCCGAAAATGATTCCTCCAAGTTTGGCAATGCATAAGCATCTTTTACAGTC
Organism: Tiaroga cobitis; assembly: GCA_030578255.1. NCBI lineage: Eukaryota > Metazoa > Chordata > Actinopteri > Cypriniformes > Leuciscidae > Tiaroga > Tiaroga cobitis. The sequence continues at coordinate 30,009,213 of CM060591.1, read as the reverse complement.
TGCAAATTAAGCTTGCGGTAGTCAATACATAATCGAATATCTCCATTTTTCTTCTTGACAACAACTATAGGTGACGAGAATGGTGACTCAGATTCTCTAATAACACCGGCATCTAGAAGTTCTCTCAGATGTTTGCGAACTGCTTCTATATCCTGAGGATGAATTGGTCTTGCTCGGTGCTTGAAGGGAGTGTTGTCATGGAGATTAATATGATGTTTCACATGACTAGCGCAACCAACATCCATATCATGCTGGGAAAAGACGTTGGCCATTGCATTCAACTTGATGGTAATTCTTTCCTTCCATTCCAGGGGTAATGATGATTCCCCAAAGTTAAAAACTAATGGAGAGCAGTTGTTCTCAGGTGTTAAAGAACTGGTCACATGCTGTTCTAAGACGAGGCATTCGTACGCTCCCAGCTCTGCTATGATGGTCGAAGGTGGTATGTAAATATCTTGCTCTGATTCGTTTCTCACCATGACAGGTATTTGGTGAGGGAAACGCGTGGGCATCTCAACAAGACAGCTGCTAACGCACAAACCACCCGGCAGGCCTGAATCCGGATGTTGGACCACAGCATACTGACTTGCTGGAGCAGAGATTTTAGCGGAGCCTTTAAGCAATAGGGTGCGGCCAACAGGAATGCGCACAGAAGCTTTACCGAGCAGAGTTACAACCCCAAGATGACCACTGCAGCTTTGTTGATAGGTCACTTGGAGAGTCTGTAGTACAGCTCGGTAACTGGGTGCATTTGGTTGGAAAGAAGGATTGTCGCTTTGCTGAAACTGGTCGTAGAGTATTTCGAGAGTGTTCATGCCGATCAGGATTAAGGCTGGAAATCCGGGTCTGACATCAGGAACAATGAGTGCAATAGTTGGAACAGTAATGATACTTCCCACAAAGTCTTTAGAAAAAGTCACTGTAGTTTCGATGTAGCCAAGATATGGGACATTTTGACCTGCAGCTCCTTCGACGTGGAATAGCTCATGCAGGGGTTGAACTGGTTGATCGGAGAGACGTTCATTGTAGAAGGAAACCGGAATGGTTGTAACTTGGGACCCAGTATCCAGAAGACAAGAACCTTGGTGACCGGCAACTTTAACATCAGCAGTACATCTGGATCCTATAAGTCCTTTTGGTACTCTCCTCGATGTAGACTGCAGCTCAGAACAGTTGACATGAAACTTGCTCTTCACGGGACAAATTTGGTCCTGCTTAGCAGGATGTCCCACACCAGGAGCTAGGGCTAGTTTAAATGTTTCTTTGCAGATGGATTTTGTCTCTGCCACTGCTGCTGCCTGTCTTGAAACTGCTTTCGCTTGGCACTGACCAGTGCTGAGTTTGGATCAGAATCACACTGGGGCTTAATGTGCCCATCCTCCCCACAGCGAAAACAAAACCCAGGTTTGGGATTGGAAGCAGCTAGTTTAGCGTTTCTCCCCATCTTGCCAGTTTCAGACTGCTTCGAGGCAGAATACATAGCTGCTGGCTGATACCTGTTGGTCTGACCGGCATTGAGAGCGGCAAGCTGTTGTTGAATGGCTGTCATCTGTTGTGAAAGCTCTTTGGCGAAATTCGTTATCGCAGTACACAGACCTGATTCTTCATCCTGCCGATTTACAAGTTGGGCATGAGTGATTACCTTTTGTTTAGTTCCTCCAAGGTGCTGTTTCATTCTTTGCTCCTTTGCTGCTTCTCTGTCCTCCTCTGTTCGCAGGAGTAATAAAAGTTCAGAAAAGCATGGTGGACTTAATTTCCTTTGTTTCAGTTGGAGTTCTGAAATAAGTCCATTGTCCCAACAACCTCTGCAGAATTGAGCCAATAAGCGGTTATCCACATCTCTCTCAGATACTCCTCCTCTCCTCACAGCATGTTGCAGTGCTACCTGAAGTCTCTGTAGGTACTCAGATGGCTTCTCTCCATGATTTTGGTAAGTGTCCATGAACTTGGCGTAAAGTTCTTCACCATCCTGGACAGTGCCATACGCTGACTCCAGCTGCCGCAAATAAACGTTAGGCAATGCGTCAGGGCTTAGATGTTTCACCATGTCACAGGCAGGAGGCAGCAGGCTGTCACGAATTAGTCTGGTGCGTTGAAGATCAGAGATGGCTGGATCACGCAGCACTAATTCAACACCAGACCGCCAGGTGTCATAGTCCATTTCATGGGTTGACCTGGGCACTTTACCAGAGAACGGTCTCAGCCGGTGGCTGGCATGCATGGACGTATCACTGCTCCGGACCACATGCTCCACAACATAGCGTTGCACCTCAGGAGGATTAAGATCACCAGGTGCTATCGATCGTCCTCCAGCACTGTTCAAACCGGCACTGTTAGGGGTAGAAACAGGTGGAGTGAAAGAGGTTTGTAAAGGAGCATACACTGAGCCAAAAGTTCGACTTGGTACAGGTGGAGGTACAGATGGCTCTAGAGGTTTTCTTTGTTGATCAACTATCTTTTGTTCCATTTTAGGGACATTTACAGCAATGGGATGAAGTGGTGCTATAGCTTGTTGTATCTGGGACATCATTTCACCAAGAACCATCGAATAATCTTTTCCAGATATTTTAGCAATTTCTTTCAAGTCAGCTAAATAGGTGTCAGTCTTTGAACCACCCAACTTTGAAGTGTAAATTTTGGATAAATTCTTAATATGGAATTCGTTATTTTCATCAGAAATAAATGTATACGGCAGTCGTGACGACAGTTTTGCTACTGACGCTCCCGACGCGAATTCAACAACGAGCATGATGAAATTCGGATTCGCTATCATCAATAATATCATTGCGATTAATGTCGCCGTATTGATCAAGAAAATTTATAACTTCAGAGGAACTCTCTTCAACCGGCCCATCCACCAAGACGGCATTAGGAATTTTTATCCCGAGTTTTCCGAAAACTTCCATCACAAAAAACAAAACGGACTGGTGAGTCTGAATGCACTGTTTCTGTTGTTATAAAAATGTTAATTACTGTACAAACCAGCTCCTGGCTGGCTCGCCAATATGTAACGTGTGTTTGGGCCTTGCTAGCTGAGATTAATCTATAATCAATATTAGCTAGACTAACTTAAATAGATCAACTTAGATTCAAAATCATAGAAATCCAAATTCGACTACAGGAGCTGGTGGTCAGTAACAACACAGAAACAGGAGGTTAAATTTGGTACTGGTACCATATATTGAAAAAAAATAATTAAACAAACATAATTACAACCAAAGAGAATGAAAGAAATAGACAAAAACTCAAAATATTGACAGACTGCAGTTGAATCGGTTATAGTTAAGTGCACTTTTGTGGTTATTGTTCAAGTGAGATACAATGATAAAGATTGCAACAAATACTAGATACAAGACAAGAAAAAAAGAAAAAAAAAGAAAAGAAAATTATCCCCACGATGTCGACGTTCTTCAAGACACACGCAACAACCCACAAGGGTTTTTATGAAAGTTTATGTTGATTAATCCATAGGTTATTGTTCATCAAAGGAAAAGATATACATGAGGGACTGAAGCGCTAGTCTATGGAGAAGTGTGTGGGGGACAGGCTGCGGACAACCTTCCTACCAGACTAATAGAGTGGCTGTTCAGTGGATGCTGCGCAGAGGATCGGATCCCAACCGTAGTAATTCAGCTCGCCATCATTTATCTCCAACCCGAGAGAAAGAACCTGGCCTATAGCACACAACAGGACCAGTAAATAATAGAGCTGAATTGGAACTAGGTTTGAATTACATTTTAGCTAAATCCACACTCAAATATCATTCTCATGTGTACCCAACTCTAGATCCTTACAAAATAATCAATAAATGTACCACCTACAAATAATAAACATTAAATGCAATATTAAATCAACACAACCGAAAACAATATTGAAGTTGCATTACCGGCACAACCAAAAAACAAATAAACCAACATTACTATACCCTAATTACCATAGTGCATATAAACATACTTAATACAAAGTAAACAAATCCATTTGTAAACCAAACAAAAATAACAGACTTCACAACAACATACAATGAATCAAAACATTTGTTTAAAACAGGCAATGCTAATATCAATGTTCAGTGCCACCAATTAGCATTCAACATACAGCTCATTCATTCATATTACTCACCAGTTCCTCTTTAAACATAACCTGATGGCGGCGACGGATTCCCTACAGCCAGCAAGTTGTTCTAAAGAGTTAAAATAATATGCTTAACTAGAAAGCATGAATCAATCACAAGTGTGAAAAGTTTGTAAAACGCAAACCTGTCCACAGCCGTCGATCGACTTCCCCACACCTCAGAATGAGGAAGACGCTACGGCCTGATTAAACACTCGTGCTCTCAAACGCGATTGGCCAAGTAGTCACATGACCGGGGTTATGTTAGGTCACGGGCACACACGTACTCCGCGCAAACACATTAAGTATATATACACATTATATTATATAATATACTATATTATAATATACATTGAAGGGATTATCAGATTTTAACCTGGGTTACACCAGCGAATATAAAGCAATACAAATAAGGATTTAAATCTCCTGATTAAATGTTGGCTATAGTGTAGAAAAGTTTGCAAAATGAATAACAATTGAGAAAAAAACAATACCGTTCTCTCGAAAGAAAAACGTGGTGCAGGCACGAAAAATACGTCCCGCTGAAATACATTAGATTGAAAGTCGTGCTGAGTGACACGAAAACAGAAGGAAATTCGTGCCCATTGACACGAATCAATAGATTCATATGTTGCGTAGCCTATAGCGAATATAAAGCAGTACAAATAAGGATTTAAATCTCCTGATTAAATGTTGGCTATAGTGTAGAAAAGTTTGCAAAATGAATAACAATTGAGAAAAAAACAATACTGTGCTCTCGAAAGAAAAACGTGGTGCAGGCACGAAAAATACGTCCCATTGAAATACATTAGATTGAAAGTCGTTCTGAGTGACACGAAAAAAAGAAGGAAATTCCTGCCCATGGACACGAATCAATAGATTTATGTTGCGTAGGCTAGCTTAGCGAATATATAAGCAATAAAAACAAGGATTAAAATCTCCTGATTAAATGTTGGGTATGTAATGTAGCCCTTAAAGTTTGCAAAATAAATAACAATTGAGAAAAAAAAAGACTGTGCTCTCGAAAGAAAAACGTGGTGCAGGCACGAAAAATACGTCCCGCTGAAATATATTAGACTGAAAGTCGTGCCCATTGACACGAATAAATAGATGAATCTTGCGTATTTAGCGAGTATAAAGCAATAAAAACAAGGATTATAATCTCCTGACTAAATGTTGGGTATAGTGTAGCCCTTAAAGTTTGCAAAATAAATAGAGAAAAAACAATACTGATTTATACTGTGCTCTCGAAAGAAAAACGTCCCATTGAACTTCCCATTGAAATACATTAGATTGAAAGTCGTGCTGAGTGACACGAAAAAAAGAGGAAATTCGTGTCCATGAACACGAATCAATAGATTCAATTTCGTGACTATGTGACGAACTGCCGTGAGACTGGGTTGCTAAATAAAATACAATTTCAAAGGCTTCTGACCGGAACAACTTAAGAAATATTTTGGATTATATTGAAAACATTGAAAACCATTTACGGTAGAATCACAGTCTGCTGTAATCAACAAGGTAGACATAACTCTAAATGAGATTTGTGATTCAGATCAAATTATGATTATGTCAAAACATAACCAACACCATCTGATCAACTTTTCTCTTTGTTCATCTGGCAGTTATAATTTAGATACAGCAGCCAAACAAAATCGAATGTTAACAGTTTAAGAGTCAAGAGCCCAACTAAAGCAAACACTGATCACCATAATGGTGTCTTAAATTAGATTTTCTCCTTCAGTGGTTCTGCTTGTTAACATCAGGTGTCTTCAATAATGGTCAATCATCACTCAATGAATCACTTAATTAGCTCATTAACTTTAACACACTTGAACACAGGAGAGTTCATTTAACACTGGAGTTTTTGCTTTGTACCTTAACCTTTAAAAGAAAGGGTACATATATGTACCTTTTAATGCTTGGGAACATATATGTACCCTTTTGAACCTCAAAAAAGGTACATTTATTTACCTTGAGGTCCTATAAAAAGCCCTATGGGGTACATTAGTGTAGATCAGGGGTCTCCAACACGTCGCTCGCAAGCTACCAGTAGCTCGTGGCCTGATTGGAGGTAGCTCGCCAAGGGTCGGTTCACATTAACTGTTCGTTATTTCAAATGTAGGCGCGTGGGCAAGCGCGCTCATAATTGAAGTGACACGCTCATTTTTTCCAGGCGCAGCGAGATGAGAAAATCTCAACTTTTCAGAATGCCGCAAGCACACCGCAGGTCATGTGACAAGAACCAACCAATCAGCTTCACCCTTTCCGTAACAACATTGAAAGCTCAGTCAACATAAAGGATGGGGGTGCACCCAAACACTACGGGTGTTTTTCTCTTCTCCGTAAATAAATCTTACAGCAAGCGTTTTTCGGTCGTGGAAATCCATTAGCTACTAAAACTTCTTTGTCGTTGTGGAGAGCGCAGTGCAACGAAAGACGCCACGGGAAAATCGGACCGAATTTTACTATTAATAATAAAAGATAAGCTAATGTGCATTGTAAATGTCAGTAATTTATCTTTTTTGACTCATTCTTTGTATAAAACTGATTTAAAGGCTAAAATATGTGAGGTTTATCTTTTTATAAAACCTTTTTTGTCAAAACTTTATTTGAACTTGTACATGTTAGTAGATAACATGTTGCAAGACACTCCTTTAAAATCTGGCCATCATTTTTAATGTTATTATTTTAATATTTATGCAAACAAAAAGTGCATATTGATACTATTTTTTTGTTATTTGCTGGTTTTCGACATAAAACTTGGTGAATTAATTTTATTTAGTAGTATTAGTACTTTTTGAACAGGATTCTGTGATAACCGTGATCATTTTGGTCACTATAATCATGAAATGAAATTTTCATGCCATTTCATCTCTAGTTATGATCCACTATAAAATCAACTATAATTATGTGTTTACAGTATAATATGCAAAGTACAATTTTCTATAAAAAAAATAAATCTCTGATTCTGTTCTTTTCTCTGACATTTAAGGGTGACATATATAGGCCTACAAAAACTCTTTTACATTTACATTTACATTTACATTTATTCATTTAGCAGACGCTTTTATCCAAAGCGACTTACAAATGAGAACAATAGAAGCAGTTAAACTAACAGTAGGACAACAATACGTAAGTGCTATAACCCCTCTCAGTTTAATTTTAGTGCAGTTTTTTTTTTTTTTTTTTTTTTTTTTATAGAATAGAAGAGAAGAGAAAGTGTTAATTCTACTGAATCAAGTGCTGCCGAAAAAGATATGTCTTCAGCAGTTTCTTGAAAGTGGCTACTGACTCAGAAGCTCTGGTGGAGTTAGGCAGATCATTCCACCAACAGGGAACAGCCATTGTAAAGGTCCGAGAAAGAGATTTTGTGCCTCTTTGAGATGGTACCACAAGACGACATTCGCTAGCAGAGCGCAGGTTTCTGGATGGCACATAAGTCTGAAGTAATGAGTTTAGGTAAGAGGGAGCAGTGCCAGTGGTTGTTCTGTAGGCAAACGTCAGTGCCTTGAATTTAATGCGAGCGGCAACTGGCAACCAGTGCAATTGTTTGAGGAGAGGAGTGACGTGTGCTCTCTTCGGCTCATTGAAGACTACTCTGGCTGCAGCATTCTGGATCAATTGTAGAGGTTTGACAGAGCAAGCTGGAAGACCAGCCAGGAGAGCATTGCAATAGTCCAGTCTGGATAAAACAAGTGCTTGGACAAGGAGTTGTGTGGCATGCTCTGCACAACATTAGGAGGATCAGGCCCTTCCTTACAAAGCAAATCTGCAGGACCGGGCAGTTCTAGCAATGTGGTCTGTGAATTTCAACTGATCATCAATTACAACCCCAAGGTTCTTAGCTGACCTTGATGGAGTTATGGATGACGAGCCTAGCTGAATGGAGAAGTTGTGATGAAGTGTTGGGTTGGCCGGGACCACAAGTAGCTCTGTCTTCGCAAGGTTTAGTTGAAGGTGGTGGTCCTTCATCCAGCCAGAGATGTCTGTCAGGCAGGCTGAGATACGAGCAGCTACCGTCGGATCGTCAGGCTGGAATGAGAGGTAGAGTTGCGTGTCATCAGCGTAGCAATGATAGGAAAAGCCATGTTTCTGAATCACAGATCCTAGTGATGTCATGTAGATGGAGAAGAGGAGTGGTCCAAGCACTGAGCCCTGAGGCACCCCGGTAGCTAGATGTTGGGTCTTAGACGCCACACCTCTCCACGACACCCTAAAGGACCTACCTGAGAGGTAAGACTCGAACCATTGGAGTGCAGTTCCCGAGATGCCCTTCATCTTTAGGATTGACAGGAGGATCTGGTGGTTAACTGTGTCAAAAGCAGCAGACAGATCCAGCAGGATGAGGACTGAGGATTTGGAAGCTGCTCTTGCCAGTCTCAGAGCTTCAATTACTGAGAGCAGGGCAGTCTCAGTTGAGTGTCCGCTTTTGAAACCAGACTGATTGTCGTCCAAGAGGTTGTTCTGTGTAAGAAAGGAGGAGATCTGGTTGAAAACAACTCGTTCAAGTGTTTTCGCGACAAATGGAAGAAGAGATACCGGTCTGTAACTTGTTAGATGTGCTGGATTTAGATTGGGTTTCTTAAGCAGTGGGGTTACTCGAGCCTGCTTAAAAGCTGTGGGAAAGGTACCAGTGTGAAGAGAGTTGTTTATGATGTGCGTGAGTGTGGGTACAACTGAGGAAGAAATGGCTTGAAGTAGATTAGTGGGGATAGGATCAAGCGGACAGGTAGTAGGGCGATTGGAAAGGAGGAGTTTAGAGACTTCCGCCTCTGAAAGTAGAGAGAAGGAGGGTAGAATGTGTGCGTTTGTTGGTAAAATGTGTGTGTCAGTTTGTGGATTGGTAAATTGGCCGCTGATGGTGGTTGTTTTTTCTATGAAGAATGTGGCAAAATCATCAGCTGTTAGGGTTGATGAAGGAGGAGGAGGAGGAGGGTTAAGAAGAGAGGAGAAGGTTTTGAAAAGCATGCGAGAGTCAGAAGAATTGATAATTTTGTTGTGATAGTAAGCCATTTTAGCAGTAGAGATATTAGCAGAGAAGGAAGAGAGAAGGGATTGATAAAGACCCAGGTCTGTCGAATCTTTCGATTTGCGCCACTTCCTCTCTGCACCCCTGAGTTTAGTACGATGTTCGCGAAGAATATCAGTTAACCAGGGGGCAGAGGGTGTGGCACGGGCTGGCCTGGAGGAAAGGGGACAGAAGTTGTCCAAGCAGGATGTTAAAGTGGAGAAAAGAGTATCAGTTGCACAGTTAGTATCAAGTGTTGAGAGCTGATCAGGTGGAGGAAGTGTGGATGAGACCAAAGAGGATAGGTGAGAGGGTGAAAGTGAGCGTAGGTTTCGTCGAAAGGTGACCTGTGGAGGAGTGTGTGTTGTGTTCTGAGGCAGGTTGAGGTTGAGAGTGAGGAGGAAGTGATCTGAGGTGTGCAGTGGAGTGACCAGTGTATTGTCCGTAGAGCAGTAGCGCGTGTAGATGAGGTCCAATTGGTTACCTGATTTGTGAGTAGCCACAGTAGATACTCGTTTGAGGTCGAATGATGCAAGCAGGGTGTGGAAATCAGCAGCCTGAGGTTTTTCTAGGTGGATGTTGAAGTCTCCTAGAATTACAAGAGGAGTACCATCTTCTGGGAAGGATGAGAGTAGCACATCAAGCTCCTCCAAAAAACTGCCAAGTTGACCTGGGGGACGATATACAACTACAAAATGGATTTTTATAGGACTAGTGATGGTAATTGAATGTGATTCAAATGAGCTGTTGTCAAATAGAGGTGGTAAAGGATCAAATTTCCAGTCATTTGAGATGAGCAGACCAGTACCACCACCCCTTCCGGTCAGACGGGGGGTGTGTGAGAAAGTGAAGTTAGTGGAGAGGTCTAAAACAGTCTCTTTTAGGTCTAAAACAGTTTGGATAGCTGTTAATATGAGAGTTATGAGACATTATTTAAAAGATTTAAGTATTGTATTACATGAGTAGCTCTCGGCCACTTTCATTTTTAAAAAGTAGCTCTCAATTGAAAAAAGGTTGGAGACCCCTGGTGTAGATTGTACCTTGGGGGACAAAAATGGACTCCTACTGTACCCCTTTTCCTGACAGTGTATGAGGGAAATAAACATGCATGACAAAATCTTTAACTTTTAGGTGGTGTTGTGGCAAAAATTCTCAAACAAACATCACTGCGTAAGAGACACTCAGTCAAATTATATAAAATAGAAGTATTTATTCTTGCAAGAATAGGAGCAGTCTAATACACAGTTGTTACCCTGTGCAGAAGAGTGACACACCCCCAGACAGACTGAACTAGCTTTTATCTTAGTTTCAAGGCCTTCTTCCCCCCAGAGCCTTCCTTCCAGTAGTTTTCCATAGACGTCACTAGTTGGCCCACTAAGCTCCCCTGCACCAAATGGCCTTCTGACATCTAGGTCAGAGGTCCTTGTTCGTCTGTTCTCTGGAGTGTCTCCCTCTTCTGCCTCCCCAGGTACTAAAGATCAATGAATATCATTAAAATTGCCACTACAACTCCTCACTTTTTATCATTCTGATAATCACAATAATAAACAATAAGACAAATTTTAAGTCATATCATCACACTTATACTTTTCATCTCTGATTTTTGCATAAATGATCACTCTCCTTGAACCTGTGAAGAAAAGTTTAGAATGAAGAAGCATAAGGCTGTTTTTGTGGGGGAAAGGCCCCGTAATATTTTAGCAAGCAAGTAAACATTTCACTGCGTCGGGCTAAGCGAGAAATCTCTGTTCCTGCGCTCCTGTAAACAGACCCTCAGTCACGACAGTAAGGAAAAGGTAGTTATAACATAGCAAGGAAACAACCAGATAAAAGTAAAATAAAAAATCCCTCAGTTTCAAACCCTATCTTTGTACGCCATCTCGTAACACGGATGACTGCTGCTTTTAACCCCCTTTAAATCTTTGCCCTTAATCTTTCTCAGAAAATAAACAAAATAGAAGAAAAACAAACAGAACATACATTTAACACATATCTCACTGTAGCTCCCACTACCTGTATCGTCACATAATTTGTTCATCCTTGGGATAGACTGTCATTTTCACCAATTGAACAGACAGCATGTTTCACCTGTCACTGTAATCATATTCACCCATGAATAACAAAATTATTAGAATAACAATCCTAACTCCTATCATTAAGCCTTTTCCATTAATCTACGCCCATCTCCATATTTCATTTACTTCTAATTCAATTTAGTAAGCTCTATTTAATGCCATATTTAACAAAATCTAACCAGAGAAGTCTTATAATTTTATCCATTCTTCTAACCAATGCAGTTGTTCAATATTAACTCTAATATTTCCATTACGGACACAATCAATATATTTTCTACATTTACAATCAAATCAATACCTAGTTTGATTCAATCAAACAAAATCATCACAAAAACAGATTCTTCTGTTAAACTTAAACCATCAGTTGTGTTGATCATCTCGTTCGCCCCACGGACTATGGGATGGTTGTGGCCTGTTGGTGTTGTCTAAGGTGAGAGGGTTGGACCCAGGTGTCACACTCCAACCATTTTCTGATCCTTATAAGGTTTTCCCTTATATCACAACCGCACCCCCACTGGAGTGAACCATTTCTTGCCTGCTGTCACCTGTGAATGGAGACCTTAAGTATTTTGTTAGTGACCGCTTGTCTAGCCGCTCGTCCCCTTTTGGTGTGACCTGTGGAATCAACCTGAAACATTATCACCGGATAATTTCTCGCTCACTTAATAGCACTCAGGATCCTTTTCCCCTGAAAAACAATATTTATACATTTGGAACAGAATCAGTTCTGTTTTCTGCAACCCATCCTGACATTCTGTAAAAGGAAAATTTAAGTTATGCGCTGCGCAGGTGTGGCACCTTTCTGCTACAATAATAACCCAGGCCAGGATAGTTAGTCAAATTCATCCGTAACCATTATTTTATAGGGGACATTCTCCCCTGTATCCAAAAGTCTGCATGCTCTGTAAAGAAAAACAAATGTCGAGGTTATTTTCAGTTAGTAAAATACGTAGTTTCTTTTGTCTGCTGTGCTGCCACGGCCTTCGCTGCCACATCTGCCCTAGCGTTTCCTGTTGAAACAGTCCTGCAAATACATGTACAGACAGCAAATTTTGTTTGGGACCCAAGTAAACCATATTTGGCAATTGTTATACCATCTCCCTCTTGATGCACGACACAACTCGAGCATCAATTTAAACTAATTTGATTTGCCATCAACACCAACCCAAACGGCGTCCTTCAGCCAAATTTTGCCCAGACATCCTTCTCTGCCTCTGAAACAAAAATATGACATTCTTCACTTAAAGCCCAATCTCATCTTCTTATCGAAGTATTTGACGGGCAACGTCCCTGAGTCTCACAGCGAATCTTGCTTTTCAGGCCTGTTGTTTGGTCTCTCAAGTCAGTCATCTACAAACATTTCTAAAGTCATCAATTTTCAGGTCAGGTCGTGCTGTACAGACTTGGTCAATGTCAGTCAATCATTTCTCCCCCTTTGTTCACAATTATCATAAATGTTAAGGGCTCTCTTGATACTTCGAAATTGACTTAGCCAATATGTCATTTTGTTGTTGCCATCAAATCTACAACATTTTCATTTATCTCAGCCCATGCCAGATGGTGATCTACAACTACACAATTCCAATTTACACTCAGAATTATCGGCTTCTTTAAAATTTGTCATTTGCCTTAACCCATCTGTAATGATAAAACTGTTCTGTTCTAATTTCAATACTGTTCTAATATTAGTACCCCAAACTAATACATACAAGACATAAAGTGCTGTCACCATCACACACACACTCATACTAGACACACATCTGTTAACTGCTCATTCTCAATGTTTGCCCTTTCCTTATATCATCGTTAAAAGGATTTAAATTTTAAATAAGATTTTAAACTTCACATTTTCCTGTAGCTTCTATCTAATTTTACATGGTCTCCTAACCACTTTCAAAGCATGTCTTGTTCATTATTCATTAGATTTTTTAGACAAGTCAGCTGGGTTGTTTTGGATTCATTATCATTATTTTCCTTCAGCTTGCTCTAGCAGGCCGATAACAGAAAGACAGACACAGTTACCATTCCTTCCTCCGCTCCAGCAGTCTCTCTCACTATAAATACATTTCTTATACAAAATGTAATATTAAATTCATTACAATAACCTTTGACCATCCACCTTTGTTATCCAGACTTAAATCTACAAAGCTGTCTTCATCTTTAGTCACCACCATGTCTAACGACCTTCAGGAGTTAGAACTATGTTATAGACTAGTTCTAAATCAACTTCTATACATTTTCCTTGCCCATAAGGCAACCGACATCAAAAAGTTTTATTACTGTCTCCACAACAATTAATAATGGCAATCCCCCTTACGGTCTCAGCTGGCTCTTGAAAGCCCATTGCCATTAGCTCCTTGTCTATAATTTTCTTCTCAGGGTGTTGTCCCCCCTGGGTATAGTTGCAGACACTTGTCACAATGAAAAACAAGCCATACAACTAATGCGGTTTCTTCTGGTGAGTGGTATAGAGGAGCTTTGCATCATGGGGAAGACTGGCGTGACTCGTCATAGCTTCATCTCCCCCTAACGGTATAAGGACGCTGCTGGCCTCACAGCTCCTGCTCAACTCTCCTACCTGTCTCACATAACACACACCCATTCAGGAAATGCCCAGTGACTTTACGTGAGCCCTCTGGCTTGGGTTGCCCCCTGTCTGGCCAAAGAAGGTCTTACCCGTCATCGAGGTGGTCACTCGTGCCCACTGGTGACCGCTTTTTTCCCATCACACAATCGGTTTTCTTCAACAGAACTCAGCTGCTTTCTGGAGCTTAGGAAAGGCACGTTCAAGAGTCACCAGAGCCATTCCCATTGCCTAATAGTGTTCACACAGGGAGACAGGTCAATAAAAACAGTATTTAATCACTTAAATCCATTAACCATCTTAAAAGCAGAAACCTAGCTGCTTAGACTATACTCATCGAATTTGGATCATCCGTACGTTCAGTGAACTTTACCTGTAGACGGAGCCATCGGTCCTGAATGGTGGAGACTAAATGAGACAAAGAAGTTACTGGTCCTAAAATAAAATAATGTCTTCAAGTTCTGCATTATTATTTTAAAAACTTCTTTAAAGTCATTCAGTTTTACATTTACAAATACAAATTGCCCTTTATGGCAATTGTTTCTTTAAACATCTCTGTGTCTATGATTCTTCTGAAACTGTGCTTTACTACAAATAGCTTATCACAGATAACAGCTTTGAGCTGACATTGAATGAGAGAGACTCTGGGGCATTCAGGACTGGCACACTGCACTCTCAAACTTCTAACATCAAACTTTTATCTACCATCCTATAGCTCTATCCCAGCTTAAGGCATATTTGCCAGAAATTACATGTGTTTCCAAATAAACATAATTTTTATAGTTGTCTTTATTTAGACATTACAAATTTCCACTCAGATTGAGTCTCTGTTGCACTGGCAGTTTCAGCCACAGTACACATCAGATCCAGATAAGCAAACTGTTTCATTACAGCCAATAATAAACTTATCTTTTGAAAGCAAAACATCAGCTTCTAGTTCTTTCATGGTCAACTTTTCAAGCTGTTTGTTTAATCAGCATTCAGCAACTGTTAATCCAGTATTGCTTCTGCTTACTTGATCTTAAATAAAAATAATTATTCCAGTTCTCAATAACGTTTCACATTTCTCAATCAGCATTTTAGTTGTCAAGTTCTCAATTACGTTAACTTTGACAAGGCTAGCACTCTCTGCTTGATACATCTTTTGCAATTATTATAAATCATTCGTGAGATTAGTCTCTCTCCTTAATCTAAACCCTTTCTAAAATGTTTAATTAAAACACAATCATCCTGTTAGTTACTTTGATATATTTTGCAACTCACATTTGTTGGAGTCATTAATTTTACATCAACCTGTATTCATCAATTCACTATTATAGATCTTTTCTTTCTTATAGGATTCACTTTAAGACTTCAATCCTTTGACCTTGTTTTTATCTCTTATTTCTCAGACGAAAAATGTTACTGTCGTCATTTAAACACTGATCTACTTTCAAACCCACATTATTATCAGAAATGTGTCACTATCACATTTTCAAACACCTTCTTGGTGGGCATTTAGTTACCTATTAAATTGTCCTGATGACCACCATTAAAACACTCTCTGTCATCTAGTGAATTTGTTTCAGCCTCAACTTCAGCATCAGACACCTGTCCTTGACTATAGTTTGATCACTGTGAGCTTGCAAACGGCTCCAACTTACTGCACACTCTTGAAGCAGTGTGTGTCCCATTTCAGGAATGTAAACAGAGCCACTGATAAGCAGTCCTCTGTATTCTTTTACAGTCCACCAGTCGCGGATTTAATCACAATAGCCAAATCATAATCTTCATCATTTTATTGGCGGAACATAATTTCATGAGCAGCACAGAAAATGCTCAAAATATTTGAATTTGTTTTCTGTCTTCACACATTTCTCCCAGCTTATCTTTTACAAAACATCATCTGCAAATCTCTTCAAAGTGAGATCTTCTGAGCAGAGCTGTTTACAGCATTTGCTCTCTTCTGTCTCACTATTTATTTATTTATTTATTTTCCCGGACTGTTCCGTTACTCTTCATAAAGTGTAACAATTTGTACATCATTATTTTCATTACAACTGGTTCGAAGCCTTTTCCCTTCCATCACATGGTTAGTCTGCAGATTCAACTTAATATTATCATTATTGTCTCAGTCTTATCTCTACTGTTTCTCCAAAACAGATTATATTACTCAGTCCGTAAATTACACAGACAACCATTATAGCTACTTGCTTCAATACCCTTATTTTCTTAACATTAATAAAATAAAGCAGATATATCATCATTTCAATCCTTATTTTATCAAAATCTAGAATTTTTCCCCATTCTGCTTAAAACATTCCTCATATCATGTTAATCCCTGTCAATCATACAATGCCTTATTTTATTCTAAAACTGACTTTCCATTTCACCATTTAAACAGTTAATTTGACTTCCATAAATTCTGTCAGACCATGTCTATTTTCACCGCATATAGTTTTCTACTATATTTCTCCTTTCTTTTCTCAAACATGCCAGTTCCCTCATTATCCTCTCCTTTCTTTTCTCAAACATGCCAGTTCCTTCATTATCTAACCAGTACATGATTGTTTGAACAATCCCCACACACACATGTCTCACACACCAACCTTTTTGTTTTTTTCACTTCCCTCTTCCACCAAGTCTCACTTACAGTTCCCTCTATTTCACACAGACAGCCTTATTGCTGCTTGCTACTTCAATCCTTATCATATGAATTTAAGTTCTATAGACATCTAATGTCATGCATCCATTTACTGGATGAAGAAGTAAAAAAAAACATTATTTCTCCTGGCAGTTCGACATTTTATCTTCAAGCCAACAATCCATTATCTGTTCACATTTTTTTTACACATGTTGAACGCAGACACAACTTTTGTTTCTCACTGCTCTGTTCAACTGATTCCCGCACCATCTTTAATGTTGTGGCGCTCAATACCTCATTTGACAAAACACCGGTGTACCAAATTTCGCAAGCTTGCTTTTGAGACATCCCCATACCGGCTGTTTTCTGTTCTCTGTGGATTTTCTCTTCAACGCGCGTTTTCTTTAATCTGTTAGGCGTCCCTAAACAAATCCGACTCTTCTTTTAACCCAAATCGGTCGGGTTGCACTTGTTAGTGCCCTCCTAATTAAGGTTTACCAAAAAAAAATCTTTTCTGGCTCCCCCTAATTAGCCTCAGCACCTAAAAAACAATTTGCTCCGTGGTGGAACAACTGATTTTCAGGTTACCTATCTGTTTGAAACCTCTTGATCCGTTACAGATCTCAGTTAATCTCAGATAATTTTCTCTCGTATCTGTTTGAAACCTCTTGATCTATATATAGATCTCAATTAATCTCAGATTACGTACCACAGAAACAGCCCTCAGCCAATATGGTTCAATTTCACTCTTTCCCCAATTAAACCAAATTTAAATGACCCTTACCAGAGACGTTGTTTCATGCCACTTGCGGGTTCTTTAGATTCCAGTGGTCGATTCTCCCGGCCCTGATATCGGTCGGCCCCTCTCTCTCAAGTTTACGAGGTAGAGCTGGAACTTACTTAGTCCAGGTGGCCAAACACCGTCCGATCTCAGGTCCAGGATGCATGTCCAAGGAATATCACTTCTGACACCAAAACTGTTGTGGCAAAAATTCTCAAACAAACATCACTGCGTAAGAGACACTCAGAGTCAAATTATATAAAATAGAAGTATTTATTCTTGCAAGAATAGGAGCAGTCTAATACACAGTTGTTACCCTGTGCAGAAGAGTGACACACCCCCAGACAGACTGAACTAGCTTTTATCTTAGTTTCAAGGCCTTCTTCCCCCCAGAGCCTTCCTTCCAGTAGTTTTCCATAGACGTCACTAGTTGGCCCACTAAGCTCCCCTGCACCAAATGGCCTCCTGACATCTAGGTCAGAGGTCCTTGTTCGTCTGTTCTCTGGAGTGTCTCCCTCTTCTGCCTCCCCAGGTACTAAAGATCAATGAATATCATTAAAATTGCCACTACAGTGGCAAAATATGTTTTAGTAATTCTGTGAATTACACTGCGCAAACCAAAATTAATACTACCCTCCGGATGAAGAAGGGTTGTCTCTCAGTCTCTCCACAGAACATAAAATATTCATTTTATTTTTCGTGTTCACATTTATGAGGAAAAAACAATGTTACGGACGTGTTCTCTATTACGGACGTGAGCGCTCTGTGAAAGTTTTAAATCATCTTTTAGTGCCGCTTTCAGAGAAAAACAGAAATCACAAAACCTTTCTTTAAAGTGAATTTCGTTTTGTATTAATTGTATCTTAATTTTAATCAATGTTTCATCAACCAATTGCCTGGATTTAATAAATAAGTAAATATAGAAGACGATAGAGATAATCACGAAACAGAGGCGCCGGCGCGTGAACTGGAGCTCGTCTCATAAATTAAACGAAACTCATCGTAGCCTATAAGGTAGCCTACTTGCGTCACAGACATGTCTACTTTTAAACAGAACCATACAAAACTAAAGAAAACAGACTACAGACTGCTCTCTGCTTATGTAATCTGTATGAAATGTGCATTTCTTTCTGGCGCGTTCAACTTACTGCAAAGATCGCGAGTCAGCATCGTCAACTTCATCTTAGCCGACAATGACAAAGAAAACACTTATTTATTAATAAACAATTAAAATCATATTCATAATCATTACTTTTGCCGGTTCTTTGTGACAGCTTCTTACACTTGATGGCAATCCAATGTGGAAGTAATCCAAGTATTCAGAATACGTTACTCAAATTGAGCAATGTAACGGAATGCGTTACAAATTGCATTTTTGGTCATGTATTCTGTAACGAAATGCGTTTTGAAAGTATCCTTCCCAACACTGGAAGTCTGTATGTTAATGTAACCTGCACACATTCATTTGCAGTTTTGTTAGTTCTCTATCTTGAATAGCTACAGCTGGTATGAATGATAGTTGAACAATATGCAGGGTAGTGTAGGAAAGTAAATCAAGTTCTGTCAGGTCCATTAAGTCAAGAACACACAGACAAAATAATTTAGAATTTAATTGAATAGATTGCAAACAGGTTTATGTTCCTGAATTGAAATTTGGCGGCATGGCTCTGTTCAGGGAGTCCTCTGACCTTTCATGAGCACCATGAAATAGCAGAGAGTCAGAGGACAGCAGCAGCAGCATTAGGGAACGCTCACACAGTTTTAGTGAGAGCTAAAATAACCCCCCAAACAAAACCACACCTGGCAATCCTCTGTGATACAGAGGATGATTTATTTGACTACATGAGCTATTCCCCCCAAAACAAAATTGAGTGTCTCGAACAGTGTCGACTGAGCCGCCCTAATTTAGCGATTTATAATAGTAAAAATATTAATTACTGAAATGACTAAGACCGCAATAGGTAAAACATGCTGTTACCTAGATTATCTGTCTTTAAACTGTTTGACAGTCTACAGTGTAAACTCTATGGATAGATGACTAATCCACCTCTGAGAACGAGCTAGATGAATAAATTAACAGCTGATAGCGCATTCAGGGGCATTAACTGAGCAGAGCTCGAGCAAAATAATGATCAAATGTGTTTTATTAACGAAACAAATCAGAGACTTGAACTCATGGCTTCCTGGGCGTCAAGAATATCCCGAACATCGGGACGGAGGTATCGTTCGTAAGCAGCAGAAGTAGTGGCGGTTCTAGAGGGAGGCCAGGGGGGGCCAGTGCCCCTGTGACAAAAAGTTTGGCCCCCCTTGTGGCCCCCCTAAATGTGGAGTTTGAAATAATTTACAAAACTGTTTTTTTGCTATCGTTGTAATCGTATGCGTATTATTTTTTTATTATTCTATCTTTGTGGATTTGCATTTTCACGTGACAATTCGCATCACATTCGCGGGAATCGCGGCAGAGTAGGCTATGTCTGTCTCCTGCACGCGAGAGAGGAGAGAAGGAGAAAGTTGGTAAATGTCAGTTCAGTTGTAAGTTCATTCTTTATGTGCGTATGGGGTGTGATGATGTGTAGCCTATTGTCTATTATGATATTGTAATCATTGTTTTAACTATGTACGAGGCACTGTGAGCTGACATCGCATTTGTCTATCGTCCTTTCACTGCTGTGTGCAGTTCATAGGTAGGCTATGTCACTAAATTAGTTTTTGTCTTATATTTATATCATATTATGTTCTTATATTAGAATATCACATCAGCAAGAGTGCAGTTTTCCCGTGCATAATTGCAACTGTGATATTTATGTTATACAACAGTTAAATTAACAATAAGTTAACTTTGGGAGTTACTTTTTAGACACAATATTGTCAATATTGTTTGTTTTCCCTTTATTTCGCCGACTAGAATTTCATAATGAAACCGTAGCAGAGTCTCAATGCAACACAGCGATGATTTATTGACTAGTCTGAAATCCGCGTTTTGAACGAATCACTTGCTTCTTTCCCGAATGAATCAGCCGTTTGAACAAATCGGTTGAATGAATGCCTCTTACAGGGACTTGCCGCCGCCTACTGGCGGTTTTAGTTTCATATTTAAAGTATCCTTTAATTAAAACGTTAAAATTAGAAATCATTTCATATTTAAATTTTGATTTAAAAAAAATCTCATAGCTTTATTTATGCAATTGTAAATGGAGTGTAAATATATTAATGCCACTTCTGTGTCACCTCTGCACTGCAAAGATGGATTTTTGATTGAATTAATTTGACTGGTAACAGTGGTACTGTATAATTATTGTATAATTAAGTATTATTGTATAAATAAGTATAATTATTGTTTAATTTGAATGTTAGTATTTGACATAAAAGGTGATGCATTGCATAACACTAAATAAGTTTAGAAAAAAAATGTCCATATATAGGTGAAAATGCCCCTAGAAATCAGTTTAAGGTGGCAAATATTGCTCCTTAATTAAGAAATTTATTTCTGTCACTGCTGTGAACTGACCACTGCATATAATATGAAAAATATTAATATCTCTGTGAGTCAGCTGTCAACAACAGGCCTAAACCAGCCATGGCACCAGCACAAAAACACAATCAGTAAAATATCATCTAATTATTATCAACAAAACGTTGAAAATATTTAAATATATTTTTGTCAATATTGCACACCCCTACGGTATTAATTTTGATTTCTTTAAATCTTAAAAAGCCTTAAATTTGACTTTAAAAAGTGTGCAGGAACCCTGTAAACGGTTAGACGTAGTTACCTAAGTCAGTTATTTTCAGTAAATGAATTAATAAGCTTCTTGGTCCCCATTGCTTTTGCTCTATAGTTCTCAAAATGAAGAGAAAGAAGGACATCATGGCTATTACAGTTACTGTGACTAATACTGAATGTGTAATGCAAATGTAAAAATATAATGGAAATGCAAATACATTGTTGAATGATTATAAACACGGTATTTTGTCTGTTAATGCCTGCAGCAGTGCAGAAAATGATAGGACAACAATAAGGTCTAAATGTAACTGGCCCCTCTAACAGTACAACTGGCCCCAGCTTGGCCCCCCCAGTTGAAATGGGCTAGAACCGTCCGCCACTGAGCAGAAGACCACCGCCCCATAGCTTAAAGGGTTAAACCGGAGCGAGTGTCGCCGCCGTTTGCTGCACAATGCGTAAAGGCTGATTTATACTTCTGCGCCAGACTCACGCCGGAGCCAATACGCTATAGACTTCGTGTTGGTTTTCATTTATATCTCTGCGTCGTTGTCCGCGTTGACGCGCAATTACACATGCAGAGGGAGCATGTGAAACCCGGGAGCGGTTCTAGCAATCACAGCGCTTGCGGTACGCGTAGAATTGACATAACATGTTTGGAAAGGTGCACGTCAGGGTACGCCGAGGGGTACGCGCGCTACACAGCTACGGCGTGAGTTCGACGCAGAAGTATAAATTGGGCTTCCGGTCCGGAGGCAGTCCGCAAAAGTTAATTCCTATCACAGCAAGCTGCTTGAATCTGCGCTGCATAGTGGTAAAAGCCACCGTGAGCAACGCGATCAGTTGCCAATGACAACAGATAACGCACGTAGCCAATATGATCGCATAAGCATTTTTATGAAAACGACTAGTTAGATAAGCCCAAATGCCACACGGTTAGCATTAACAAGAAGCATGTTGCCAACACAATAATAGCTTTTAGCAATGAATATTAAAAAGGAACTTAGCTTCGTGAAGATTTTCAGAGATGAATGGCGAATGAATCACGTCGAGGCCTGTGTCAATATTTCAGCAGAAGCGAGCAGCAAGCATGTATGAGCAAGGTGAATGCGCTTTAAATAGGGCGCCTTGTTTGAGCTTTGGCCATTGAGCAGCGAGGGGAGTTAACCAGCTAATGCAGCTCAGCTGGAGCAGATCAGCTGACGGGACAGTGTTGATAGCAAATAGCATAAGCAGCGGCTTGACTACCTGGCCTGCCAGAACTGACGCTGACGCTCAATTTATTGTCAGACTGGCCTAGGTCAGACAGGCCTATAGCAAAAATAAATATCAGGCCTTGAAATAGGCTGGCAAAGTCAAAGTAACTGTAGAGTAGCCTTATACATATTTGCATTGAATTAATTTGTACCATTTAATCATGTAACTATGTTTAATGGCAACTGTCCAAAGTGTGGCCCTCCGTTTACTTTGCCAAAGTAACTGTGGCCCTCAGACTAAAACAGTTGCCCCAAAAAAAAAAAAAAATCAAAACAAGTGGGCTCCCCCAAAGGACACGGTATAGTCCGAACACTGGTCATGAGCCATATTTTTAATCAAGTTTAGGGTTTATTTGAATTATTTGTATCATCTTTTATGTTGCAATTTTCATATCTGTGGCTGCTAAGTCATTTATTTTAGCTCTCATGGAACAGTCTGAAATTTTGAGCTTATGTTCAGCAACTGTGAATAAGGAACATCACTGCACTTTTAATCATTTATGAGATGATTCTACAAACCAAATATATGTGATATTACATTACGCATTTGCATGTTTTGCTTTATCATAAGCAGTTTGCATTAGGCAGGTATAGCCTTTAAAAACACAGACAGCAGTTGTGTAATAGTTTATATCTCTATTTATTTTCCCTTAGAACAGATCTTTAATAAATGTAGCAGTATTTTCATCTTACCTTCAAAAAAGGTTATGACCAGTGAAACTGATATATAAATATTAATTAAAGTCTTTGTGTAAAAAAAATCAAAGAGAATCGCTGAACTAAAGCATCTATTGTATGACAATATGACACTGTAATAATCACTGTTATTTCTATAAAATGTATGTCTGTCCGTTTCTTTGCTATGTTGAAACTGTAAACTGCCGGTTCCAGTTGCAACCCATTCCAGAGGAGGAGAGCATTCATCTGTGTTGAACAGTGATTAAAATATTTTAAACATGATAAACAAAAGTGTCCGAACAACAAAAACAATAATTAAAGCACAGTGAAAACTCAAAGAGGACAGGCTACATTCAAATAAATCGTACAATCTGTATAAGAACAACAGAGGATTTAGACATGAGATGAGGATCAGGCTTATGACATGAGGGAATTAAATTGACTTGCTCACGGGGAACCAGTCATTAAAAAAGAGGTATATCTGGGAAATACTGACTGATGCAAGATGGTAAACTGGATACAGGAAGGCCAGATTCAGGTTTAGATTATATGAGCACCAGTCTTTGACGTTATGGAAATACAGCACAGTGATAGAGAATACATTTGGGATAACTAAAAAAGGAAATCTCTGATCCTGAAGTAAGCATGAAACAGGTTGGTAATTAACAGATGCCCTTCAGCATCAGATGGACTACAATACGTTCTATGCAGCTCTTCCAAGCTAGACATTCATACATGTTCAGTCTTGACCTGTGAGCATTCTCAGCCTGATATCTTCACTTAAATATATGATCTCATAATCCCATTCAAAGGCACAATACAGTAACTACAGCAAAAAAGGCTTAATTTGTATTGTTATTTAATTTGATTCAAATTATAATTTTTTCTCAAAACTAAAATTTTAGTACAGTTAAGCCATCTATTCTGTCAGTCTATTAGACCCAATTTTAGTCATAACTCTGTTGCTGTGTGTTGCCTTTGTATAGCAGTGTAAAAATAATGATCTTTTAGGAGTTGGTGTTGCCTTCACTTAGTGTGACAGATATTGTGTCATTATGTTAATATTATACTGGGAAAATCTAAATAAGGGTTTAAGTCACCGGTGCTCATGTTTTCATCGTGAGTCATTTGGTAAAATTTAAGAAAAGAAAAATGCAAGTTATGCAAAACTTTGCCATGCTGTTCTTTGTATGTTTGACATATATCTATTACACTGGGTGAATGCATAATATTTCCATAGAATGATCATTATAATTTAAAAAAATCATCTGGGAAATAAATTGACATCTTTATGTTATAGCATAACACATCATTTGATGGTGAAAACAGTGGATAAAGGCAATAAGGACACAACAGAACAAAATCGTGTGGAATAAAGAGGAATACAGATTCTCAAACAACTTCACACTGACAGAGAAGTTATAGAGTAAAAACAAGAGCATTTAATAACTGCACAATTAAATTTGGCTTTGAAGCAGAGCCATACAGAACCATTTTGGTGGACAATGGCTCAAAAACAGAGAATAAGCACTCTTCAGGGCAGGATTACTTCACGTACAGCACACAAAAGTGCAAACAGCTTGTGTTGCTTTACGAGTTTTAACAAGACATCTCTGTGTGACTTCAGAGCGATTTTTATTTTCCTGTTTTATGAAGTATTATCTATTATTATGCATTGATATTTATTGAATTAGCCCATATACTACAAACACTTTTTTTTTCTCGTTAACTAGTGTTAAGTTTATTCAGTTTATGGAGAAATCAATATATATATATATATATATATATACAGTATATATATATGTATGTATATATATATATATATATATATATATATATATATATATATATATATGTATATAGTTAATCTATTAATAGTATCCCAGAAGAGGCAATGGTAGTTTCCTAAAACACTAATGGAATCGTCTAAAATAAAGCGTTTGGGCCAGTCACCAGCCGCTCTGCATGTCTCTGCTCTTAGTAATTCTAATTTAACTTTACAAGAATTAGTTTAATGCTAGTGAATTTACTCTGTAAACACACACACACACACACACACACACACACACACACACACACACACACACACACACACACAAAGAATGTCCAAAGGAACATGTTTGATGCACAGGTGTATATGAGGATAGTTATAAAATAAGGTCCTGACAAAGGCAAAACAGCACATAATCTGTATTAGCCATTACACTCAAACACTGAAGACAACAACCACACAGAAGGAGAAATGTAGAGTAAGCCCTTACCTCCTTCTCCACACACTACTATTTGCTAAGCCCTTTACACAATAGATAGATATTTTTGACTGGGAAAGGATGGTAAAATTACAGTGTAATTGTGTGTGATTATGATGGAACAGCACAGTCTGTTCAGCTATTTCAATTCCATTCGCTCATAAATTATAATAGTTAACCTTAGTTAAACCAGCTTCACATACAATCATGTTAAATGCATGGTGTAATGTCAATGCTTTCCGATCATGTCATTCAATGAATCAAGATATAAACTGTGTTGCTGCTAATGATTATGAAAGGAACATATTCTGAAAAAAAAAAATGCTTTCATAGAACATCTCAGATCAAATTAATGCAGAAAGGCTTTTAGCACATTATTATATGAATAAAGTGCGTAATAAAAGTTTAAATATGTATGACAATACGTATCATCCTCTTTCTTTGCAGGTGTGTACCAAAGCCCTGTTAATTGGTTTATTCTTACATGCTATATGATATATGTGTATTTAAATTAGAGTCTCAATATGTCAGTAGTGAGTTATGTGCATGATATGGTGATGAAGACCGTATAATAAATTGATCTATCTCATAACTTGGTGGCTGAGACTTTAACAACAGCAAACTGCACCAAGCACGAGGATTTGGCATGCAGTTGAATAAAAATACATGAAAAATTGTCAGTTTCTAAAATAATGCGAGGTGGTTATATCAGTTCCCTTTAGAGGGAACTCGCGATGCGTCGATGATGCTTTGGGAACGCTCCTGCGTGATTGCTTCTGAAGCACTTATGTCAACTAGTCCAACGGCGAGAGTGAGCGTCACGGGCGGGTGACGTCACGACCAGGAAAGGATAAAAGCACATCCGGTTTAGAACCGCGCTAGCTTCTGTGCCTTCAGCAAGCGCTATATGTGAATCTGTCTCTGTCTATTTATTGTTGTTTGTCCTCAAGCATATATATTTATATATTAGACAGGAGTATAGCGAGCAAACAGCTTTGGATCGTGTGTTCGTCCCTGCCCTCGCTTCATTTCGAGTGGGGATGGATCTCGTGTGTGCCGAGGCAGCGCGTAGATTACGTGTCTGCAATAAAGATTCTGTGACTCGATCTCGGATCTCACGTGTGCCGAGGCAGCGAGTAGATTACGGGTTTGCAATAATAATCTATTGGCTCAGATCTTGCGTGTGCCGAGGCAGCGCCTAGATTACGGGTTTGCAGAATCTATTGGCTCAGATCTTGTGTTTGCCGAGGCAGCGCATAGATAATGGGTCTGCATCTCTACAATAAGAATCTATGGCTCAGATCACACGCTTGCCGAGGCAGCGCTTAGATTATGGGTCGGCATATCTGCAATAATTACGTGGCTTTATCTCACGTTTGCCGAGGCAACATGTAGATAATGGTCCGCAATGTATAATATGCGCAGGGAACTGAGCAGAGGGTAATTTCCCCTTCTCTCATTCTCTTATTCTTGTGGGCAAACTAATTTTGTATTCTTTATTGTTTGAGACTGTCTATATTAATACACTATGTATATTCAGCCTTTTAACTAGACCGTATCTACTTGTCTTGTTGATATTTGGCTGCATTTCATTTTTGAGAAAATTAAATATGTACTCATCTAATCTCTTAGGAGTTAAATGTCTGTATTAATATACTATTCAGCTTTTCATCCAGATTGTTTATTTGTCTGGTTGATATTTGGCTGTATTTAATTGAGAAAATTAAATATGAACTCATCTATCTTTGAGGAGTCATTTCATTCTGAGGAAATAAATGGCTAGTTCCCAGGGGGAATTGGATAACACCTCATTATACGGTGCCCATCTCCCTCCGGTGCCCTCCAGCGAGTTCTAGTCTCAGTGTCTGACTCGCAGAAGGGGGGATTAAAAGGGGTCAGTTTGGTAATATCCTGCCGGTCATCCATTTCAGGACGCCGGATTGGCTTCTCAAGCTATACTAGAGACCAGTCTCGAGAGGCTGGTTCCTTTAGTACCGTATATACCCGAATATAAGATAAGGTTTTTGTCCTAAAAATAGGCTGAAAAATGGGGGGTCGTCTTATATTCAGGGTCATCTTATATTCGAGTGGAAGAATCGATTGATAGCCTTTTTCTCCCGCGCCGTCGACTGACGAGAGTCTTTTCTTTGAAGAAAATATTACTTTGAATGAAGTCACTGAAATTGTTCAAACTGCAAAGATGAAAAGTTTGTACTTTCTGTATTGGTGTTTGATGCTAGTGTTTTTCCTCTCAGTGTGTTCTGAGTGACAGTGTGTGTTATCTCAGTGAGGGTTGTGCATAGTGTTTGGCTCACTGAGCCTGTTTTGAGCGTGTGTTAAGAGTTGTGTTGCTGAATGAGTTGTGCAGGTGATGTGAACTGTTTAGCTCAGGTGACTGTTGGTAGTGCAGACTGTAGTTAGAGTTTTGCACATGTAGCTCCAGTTGTGCTCACTGTCGTTTAGCAATCGAAAAAAATGTATTTACCTGCTCACTTGTGTGTTGGGAGAGAAACAAAGAGCCGGGCCCTGATATTTTTTTTGTTGGCCGTTATAATATAGTTTCAGTTGTGATGAACTTTTGTTTATTTTTATTTGTGCCATGCTTTCATATCAGAGAACCAATGAGGTGAAGCTGCTTAAAGACAGGGAGGGTGAGACAGGGAGACGCAGATTAGAGTTGCAGGTATGTGCTTTGTAAAGGGTCAGGTAATTTATTTTAATTATGTCATGTCAGAAAAAGGCTAGTACACTTTCATATTTCATAGGAGAGACAGGGAACAGGCGCAAGCGAAGAAGTGCAGGCAGGCAAGCAGGAAGCTGGACCCAACCACGCTAACCCGGAGCTCATTGCAGTGCAGCAGCTCACCAACAAAACGCTAAGGTTCCAAGAAAAGTGGTACCGTGAATTTCCTTGGCTCCACTACAGTCCAGGAGTCAATTGAATCCTATGTTTTTTCTGTGCTCAAGCTTTTGGGCATGAAAAATCTAATTTGGCTAAGAATGCAGATCCAACATTTGTCAAAACTGGTTTCCGAAACTGGAAAAAGGCAACTCAAAAATTTGCAGAACATGTCCAAAGCAATGCACACAAAGTTGCTGTCACTACCCACTGCCAAAAAAAAACCCAGTAGATGTCCAGTTATCTTCAGCCAAAGCTGCACAGCAACAGGAATCAAGACGGTGTCTTATGAAAATCGCGGGCTCCGTACAGCTCTTGGCATGGCAGGGAGCTGCTCTTAGGGGCCATGCAGCTGAGGAGGGTAACTTAAACCAGTTACTGAAAGTAAGATGTGAAGATGACCCTGGCATAGAGAAATGGCTGTCAACAAGAAAACATGATTACACATCCCCCAAAATCCAGAATGAAATTTTAAATCTATTTGCAAACAGCATAATTAGGGAAATAATTAACTCAACTCACATACTGCCTTTCCTCCAATATTCCATTATTATTGATGGAACACAGGACAGGAAGCCATATGTGTCAGGTATGTAGACCATGATTTGGTCCCTCACGAAGTCTTCTTGGGGTTTTACGAAGTCTCATGCACAACTGGGGAAAACCTAGCAAAAGTTGCCACAGATGTGTTGTTGCGCTTGAATCTTCCACTGTCTGGTCTGCGTGGACAAACATATGATGGAGCAGCGAACATGTCAGGCAACAGAAAGGGAGCACAGGCCAGGATAAGGAAGATGCAGCCACTGGCTTTGTATGTACACTGTGCCCACTGTGCAAATCTGGTCACCCAAGCTGCTTGTACAGCATCATCACTGACATCTGATTCACTGGATTGGGTCCACAAGCTTGGCTGTCTGTACAAATTGTCAGGCAAATACAAAACAAAATTTGTGTTTATTGCAACTGAAGCATCAGTTACTGTTAGCAACCTGCAACCCTTGTGTCAAACAAGATGGACGACCAGGACTCCAGCAATCTGGTCTGTGCTACGTCAGTATGAGTCCGTGCTACTCAGCTTAGAGGACATGGCCCAAACAGATGCCTCAAACACTGGTGTGACAGCAAGAGGGCTGCTGGAGAGGTTTGGAAAAGGTACCACAGTTTTAGGGCTCATGATGGCAACTGAAATAATCCAAGAGTTGGAGTGCCTTAATTGTACACTGCAGAAGCAGACAGAAACAGTGTCTGGTCTGTTCTCTGCAGCAGATTGTGTAAGGACCACCCTGAGGGCAAAGAGAACTGAGGAGAAGTTCCAGGAGGTATACAGCCACGCAACAGAGATGATTACCAAACTAAATATTGAGCCCATAACCATGCCCCACATCCGCCGTCCACCAAAACGCTTCATTGGCAATGTCACTACTGCACACACACCTACGACCCCAGAAGGACACTACAGAGCTGACTTCTTCAAGGTGCTGGATACTGTGAACATCCAGCTGAAGGAGAGGTTTGATCAGGGTAGTCTGAAAACACTGGCGAATCTGGAGGAAGCCCTCCTAACTGGGGTGTAGACACTGCTGTGGTGGACCAGTATCCTGAATTAAACCAGAGGTCACTCAAGGTGCAGCTGAACATGTTTAAGCTCCAATACTCATACACAACCACTTCAGAGGCCGCAACTATTCTGAGGAATCAGTTGCCTGAAGTCCGTGGACTTTTCAACCAAGTAGAAGCACTTGTTCGACTACTTATGGTTGTTCATACTGCCTCTGCAGAAGCAGAGAGGAGCTTCAGTGCTCTGAAGAGGTTAAAGACCTTACTTAGAAGTACAATGTTGCAGATTCGCATTAACAATGTAGCAGTCTGTCACATCTACAAAGAAATATTGGATAAAGTCAGCAAGGAAAACATTTGCCAGGAGTTTATCATGGCGAATGAGTACAGGAAGCATGTTTTTGGTTCTTTCGTGTGAGAAGAGGAGAAAGGACAGCATAGAAGGGTGGATAGTTAGGATAGATGGAGAGATGGGATTTGTTTTTATGTTTGTGAGATTGTGTTTCAATTTTGCATCTTGTGTACCAAATAATCTTGTGTATCTCTGACAAACATCAGATTTAATAGTTAGTTTGAAATAAAAGTTTGTTTAGCAGTGGAAATTGAGTCCTTTATTGAAATTTTATTTACACACAAAACGTGAACATTTTAAGTGAACATTTTTGACTACTTCATAAAATGATTTTCTCAAGTCTTGGTGATCGTCCCCTTTTAAACAAATAAAGTAAGACATCTTTTTCTTATACATGGTTTAGTAGACTACTATTCTTTTTGGCAGAATTTATCGTTATCAACAACTTAATTATTTCCTGGATTTTGTATCACCATAGTCCCTAAATGTATGTAAATGCAGGAAATGGGATTCAAATCGAAAACATTTTCCCCCATTTTGTGTCCCCCCCCACTTCTCAAACCAAAGTTACACCCTTGCTGAGGACCGCTGTTTCTGTGAAAAATGTTTCGGCGAAGGTCCTGACGCCACTGGTGTCAGACCTCTTCAGGGCAGCCCTGACCGGTGTGGAGCGGTGTACATCTCAGTATACGGTGCCCGCCAGTTGAATCGTACAGTCACGAAATTCACGTTCAAAATGATGAAATTCAAACAGATTGTTGTTCAAATCAGATCCGAGGACTGTTTTTTTCACGATAGATCTAAAAGATGCATACTTCCATGTCTCCATCCTCCCTCAGTACAGGAAGTTCATCAGATTTTCTTTCGGGGGCAAAGAATACCAATATCGGGCACTTCCATTCGGTCTAGATCTATCACCCCGCACGTTCACGAAGGGCGTAGATGCAGCTCTGGCCCCGCCCAGGCTCCAGGGCATACGCATTTTGAACTACTTCGACGACTGCCTGATTCTGTGGAATCAGAGCAGTTAGCAGTTCGGCATCGAGATCTCGTCCTCACTTACATGAAGAATTGGGGTTGAGACTCAATGCCAAGAAGAGTGTGCTTTCTCCATTACAGAGAACCACTTTCCTTGGTATTGTATGGGATTCAGTCACAATGCGAGCCGTCCTATCGCCCGCTTGTGTAGCTGCTATCCTCACAGCCACGAAAGAGCTAAAGCTAGGCCAGTCACGCACTGTGAAACAGTTCGAGAGACTGTTAGGCCTCATGGCAGCAGCATCCAATCTGATACCCTTTGGCCTGCTGTACGTGAGACCTTTGCAGTGGTGGCTCAGGACCAGAGGGTTCTCCCCGAGGGGAAACCCATTCCGTACGATCAAGATCACGCGGCGGTGTCTCCACGCCTTGGTTGTATGGAGGATACATTTGGTTCCTGTCCCAGGGTCCGGTGTTGGGAGCTCTTTGCCATCGAGTTGCGATCTCGACAGATGCTTCCCTCACCGGCTGGGGAACAGTAATGGAAGGCCGCTCAGCTCAGGGTCTGTGGCGGAGTCATAATCTCTCTTGGCACATAAATTGCCTGGAGATGATGGCTGTCTTCAATGCGTTGAGACATTTCCTCCCAGACCTGAGGGCATCAGAATGTAGGAGCAGACATCCTGTTGAGGCAGGGGCTGAGGCCCGGGGAATAGAGGCTCCACGCCGAGGTGGTGGAGCACATTTGGGGGTTTTATGGCCAGGCACAAGTGGATCGGTTCGCGTCTCAGGATACGACGCACGGTCCACTTTGGTTCTCCCTCACACACCCAGCTCCCTTGGGGCTGGACGTTGTGGTATAGACATGGCCGAGGCTACGTCTGTACGTCTTTCCCCGATTACTCTGCTCCCAGGAGTTCTGGAGGAGGCCGGAACGGAATAAGTCTACTACTAGTAGAACCGTACTGGCCAAGCTGACTGGTTCTCGGACCTGGTGTCTCTCCTCGACGGCTCTCCCTCGGAGATTCCAGTCAGGAGGGACCATCGGTCTCAAGTGGAAGGGGTGACCCTTCACCCCTGCCCAGAGATATGGAACCTGTGGGTTTGGCCTCTGAGGGGGCCCAACTCAATGTCTTTGGTCTCTCAACTGAGGTTGTGGAGATCATACTTCTCTCCAGAGCTCCCTCCATGAGGAAACTGTATGTATTAAGGTTTTCACTTCATATTGTGGATCTCGGAAAATGGGGCCCAGTTTTCTCCCTGATTGGTACAGTGCTGGAGTTACTGCGAGTTCGTTTTTCCGCAGGGTTATCCCCTTCCACACTGAAGGTGTACGTGGCGGCCTTAGTGCCTACCATGTCCCTTTTGGTGGTATTTCCCCGAGGGGGGGGGGGGGGGGGGGGGGTTGACCTTTGTTCGTCCGTGGTGGTTATAGACCAGGATAGGAGTATGGCGGCTTAGACGCCTTATATAAGTAGTTATCCCTGTAGGATGTGGTATGTGGCGGGCTGGTCCTCTCCACTCACATTCGTAAGGTCTTACATCTTCGACCTGGGTGCTTCCCCAGGTTCACAGGTGCTCTTGTCTCAGTTGTGCTCTCAGTATTCACACAGACAGGCTCTTGTTCGTATGGCGTGTTGGGCATTCTCGTTCCCAAAGCGTTATCGACGCATCGCGAGTTCCCTCGAAAGGGAACATCTCAGGTTACGACTGTAACCCTAGTTCCCTGAGAAGGTAATGAGACGATGCGTCACTTTGCCATACTTCCTACATCCCTGTGATCGACCAGCTAGCGTGGTTCTAAACCGGATGTGCTTTTATCCTTTCCTGGTCGTGACGTCACCCGCCCGTGACGGTCACTCTCGCCGTTGGACTAGTTGACATAAGTGCTTCAGACGCAATCACGCAGGAGCGTTCCCAAAGCGTCATTGACGCATCATCTAGTTACAGTCGTAACCTGAGACATTTTTTGGAAGGTGGAGGAAAAAATATTAATTTACAGATTAGATGAGATGCCAATGGCTCTGTTTGAACAGAAGTGCTGATTTGATGTTGAGGCTCTAAGATTTGGCTTTTTGTACATCTAGTTTTAAAATAGTCTTTATTATTATTTTATATTATTCAGGATGAAAAAATGTATGCATTTTAGAGACTTGAAACTTCTACCTGTAGCCTGTCTGAATGATGTACTTAATGGTGATGATGACATTGTGATATGACACTCACTTTCAAAATACACCAAATAATTGCACACAACAAATAAAAGGAGAATTTGACACGAACATTGACACTTAAGTCACTTTCAAGGTTGCTCTGAACAGAAGTCAAAACCATCTTGAAGTGAAAAAGACAGCTGAAACTAAAAGGGAAACGTCAGATAATCTAGTGCAAATTTAAATGACATTGTGTGTGTGTGTTCTAGAAGAGAATGAGAAGTCTCTGTGGGGGCATTTTCTGACTCTTCCTATTACATATCTTTTGTCTGCTACTATTCCTGTGTTCCATTCACTATTTCCCCCAAACCCCGGAAGGTGCTGATGACAAGTGTGGTTAAGTGTTCTCTGATTGAGACTGTTAGCCTAACTTAGACCTGGTACACTGAGCTTCTCTCTGAGTGAGGGGCTTTTTTAATGACAAGCCCGAAGTGAGATGTGTTGAAGCATGCGGATACACAAGAGTAGTCCAGCCCAGCCTTATCCAATTACTCTTCTCTGGGGGCGTTGTCATCCAGTGGAAAGATGGTGGTCAGGCAGGTTGAGTTCTGATTAGCCGTCATGGTAGCCACAGTGTGGAGAAGAACTAGAACCAGCAAGCAAAGTTTCAGCCGGCCCTGCCCGAGCCGTGGAGTCCCCGAGGAGGTCACGGATGTGTGCTGGCAGGAAGGGTGAGTCCTTTTTAAAGTGCCGCGGGAACGGTTGTTGGACTTCTGGTCCCACCGCACATCACAGCACTCTGGCTCCTGGTTGATGTCTGGTTTCTCTGAAAGCCCTGGGGTGTTTGCAAAAACAGACATCCATGTTTTGATTTGGAAAATTCTCACATTGTATGATAGAGCAATATGCCTATCTGACTGTAAAAAGTTCCACTAAAATGATTACTTCAAACACTTTATTTTATGGTATGTGCACATTCAATGTACTTACAGTGTACTTACCCAGGAAAGTCCTTAGTGATAACTACATGGGTTACGATTAGGTTTAAGGTTAGGCTCGGGGCTAGTACCAGTTATTACTGAGTTATTGTAATTACTACAATAAGTACATAGTATGTACATGCGAAACAGGACTGTAAAATAAAGTGCTACCAATATTTTTGTAAAGAACTGAATATTCATCAAATTTTATAACTAACATCTCCAGCACTGAAAGTAAAGCAGTTAGTCAAATGGATGTAAGACATAAGGCATTGTTCCATCATGTTTTAAAAGGTTCGTGAAAAGTTTTTAAAGGAGCAAACACATCATACACACACACTAAATAAATATTAAAAAAAGCAGTTTTTTAAAGCCGTTTAAAGACTTCATTTCATCAAATGATTTGAATAGCATTTGGCTGTTTCATCATAAATTAAAGAAATGTATACTGCAGTGTTAAATAAAAATATGCTTCTATGTGCTCATTAATTGCTTCCCATGGTGCTGACATTCCTGCAACATCGCATGCAGATTAAATCTAAATAAAAGCAGAACTAAATGGTCAGCTCATAAGTAATTATGAAAGATGAACGAGGTTTCAAATAACTACATTAAAGCCCAAGGTGCTCACAAAAAATAATAATAATTTAATGCTGACAACAACTATTTGAAGGTTTTTTCTTTGGTTTGTCACTCCGTCACGGCTAACATTGTTGTAATGTACAAGCCCAGCTAACAATTTTATGTTCTGGGAACGTTCTGGGAACGTTAGTTTTTGGTTCCCAGAACGTTCTGGGAACGTTCCCAGAACGTTCTGGGAACGTTCCCAGAATGTTCCCTATTGGTTCTCCAGGAAAGTTTTCTTAACGTAAATAGAACGTCCCCTTAAGGTTAGGGGAACGTTCCGGGAAACTATTCGGAAAATGAAACCTAAAAAAACCTGCAGGGAACGTTCTGGGAACGTTCCCTTTAGGTTATAAAATAGAACCTAAAAAGAACCTACAGGGAACGTTCCTGGAACGTTCTTATTTGGTTCCCAAAAAATAACCAAATGGGAACCAAATGGGAACCATACGGGAACGTTAGGGGAACGTTCTGTGTTTGCTGGGAGATAAACAGCCTTTACTTATTTAAAAACCATCTGCTAAATGATTACATGTAAATTATGTTTAATATTATTATTAAATTATATTATATAAACTGGTTTAAATCACTGAGACATTTGTGTCCTAAGCTGAATTTAAGCGCTTCTCACTGGATCTCGTGAGCGAGACCGATTAGAGTAAACGCGTCTGCTCTAGTGAGCTCGCGCTACGCTGCCGTTTGGACTTTGAGCCGAGCGGATAAACAGTCCGTGACGCGTGCGCGGTTCAAATGAGTTTCGTTCCGCTTTTGGCGCATAAACATTATCGAACATTTATCGAACTCTTGATATCGTTTTATAGAGAAAAAATTATAGCGATAATGAACGAATGAGCATATCAATTTAAGACGTGGCTAAATGTAATGTATGACCTTGTATGGAAAATCC
This sequence comes from Tiaroga cobitis, assembly GCA_030578255.1. NCBI lineage: Eukaryota > Metazoa > Chordata > Actinopteri > Cypriniformes > Leuciscidae > Tiaroga > Tiaroga cobitis. The sequence continues at coordinate 29,973,675 of CM060591.1, read as the reverse complement.
GGACGTTTTTATGACTTTTTATGGCCTAAAATTCTTATTATTAAATTTAAGACGTTTTATGACTTTTTATGACTCCGCGGAAACCCTGAGCCTTAGTCAAATGGGTTGGCGCGTATGGTTGGGCTGCGGAGAGATTGTGAGATTGCGGTTAGGTCTCAGCAGCAGGAGGGATGTAGAGGTCAGTAAGCTGGGCTGAGTTGAGTGGGGGACGGAAGGGGGGTGACTCTGGGACGCAAGGGTCACTGTCTTCATGTTTTTATCATCTACGCTCATGTTATGGAAATCATTATGAACAGCAGCTATGCTAATTATTTTCCCTTTTTGCTTTTCTGCTGTTATCTCGGGACGCGAGTCCCGAGGAAAATGGCGTTCGTCAGCTCCAGTATCCAGCCTCTCACGGAGACTTCAGATGCCCCAATCACAAAGCCTGTGAAGAGACGACTCAACGCCTGTGAAGAGACGACTTTATGGTGGACGGCACTGATCCTCAACAACTCGTCTCCATACCGGCGTGTTTACTTCCACTTCCAAAAAGATGGAAATGTATAAATACTCTAAATGTTCCGATCCAATCTGACTTGTAATGCTGCCCGAATCAAACACTGTTCCTTCGTTGGCCAGAGGAGACCTGGCCCTCCGACTGAGTCTGGTTTCTCCCAAGGTATTTTTCTCCATTCTGTCACCTGATGGAGTTTTGAGATGGGTCTGTCTGCGGACTGCAAGAGAGGGGCGTAACTTGAAGTCGGGCGTAACTTGAAGTTGGGCGTAACTTGAAGTTGTCCAAATCACACCGAACCACACGATATGTCAGAACGAGATGTTGTTGGCAAGATGGCAGCTCGTTTAGAGACAACGGTAAGAATATTTTCCAGAGATAACCGTTTAAATTGAAGTGTGTCAGTCATTTTCATACACATTTTGGTATTGTTTCTAGAGTTGATAATCTATTAAAACTTAACCGTCCTCGCTTAAAGTTAAGCAATAGTTTTTTTTACGGTCTAACAAGTTAATGTTGCCTTGTCGTAAAAATGAGTTTCTTGTTAAAAAATTTTTTAATGTCGCATGTCGAAACTTGAATTTAATGAGCTTGTAATTACGATTTCAGAAGTTGTAAATATCTCATTTCTGATAGCACGTGAAGGCAGGATCACTATTGGTGGGCATAAGAAAAAAATAAGAAGCTAGCTAGCCCAATGAATCACTAAATTCGTCGTAACGTTGCCTTGGTACCCGTGTCGAACTAAAATGTAGAATAAAATTAGTTTAGCGTTAGCTGTACGTTAAGGAAATAATATCAGTTTGAAATTTTAGTCGTGTTCACAAGACTTGCTCATATTGTTTGAACTACAGCTGTTTGTCTGTTGTGTTCCTCAGACTAACATGTTCTGTAGCTCAAAAACAATGTGTTCCTCAACAGAACTTTTTTTGTGTGTGCTCCAGTACTTCTAAAAGTTACTGATGCCATTTTTGTTTTTATCAGGTCTGTTGCACATCACATTGTCTCTGGACCATTGACAGAATTAACAGGCCTGGATGTTGAGGTAAGACATCATTTGCAAAGGCCATTTTTCTGCTTATCATTTTTTTTCATGAATTATTGGTTTGTCACAACTTGGGCTATTACTACTTTAACTATTTCTCATTTTACACATTGACCCGTTCATATTAACACACATCTCTAAATCTCTAAAGATTTTGTTGTGTGCTGTTTATTAAAGCTTTTGTAGTGTGCTGTTTATTAAACATGTTTATTTTTAATTTATTTTAAACAGGGCATTGACAACAATTCGGCATTTACTGTGGAATCTTCATGATGATGGTGAGTGAACAGTTTTCCCGTAAAATATAAATTTGATTCATGATCTTTCACAAAATGGCCATTAATGGTGTCTAGCCTATTTCACACATGCAGCTTTTTCCTTTCCTTTCCTTTACTGGCAATGGACTTGCGTAAATGGAATATGGCCCAAATGGTGGCAGCACCGTGTCAGCGCTCTCTGACGCAGCTTTAGTTTATTCCCAGTTCCACCTAAAGCAGTTTTTGCTAATGTAATGGAAATCCTACTGTTGTGAAAGAGGATTCTCTCTTTTTATTTTCACATTTAATTCACATGCCCCCAACCCCAATAAAAAAAAGAATTGCAACTTTAGTACATACACAACTTTGCTATATTTGCAGTACTCCTGGTATGCTGTCATGGAGGCTCCATTTGATTTCACAATTGTAAGTATAACTTCAAAGCTCATAGATATGGTTATAATATGTGGAATTTGGTTTTTGTTTTTGTCCAGGAAGTCCTTCCTGTTATTTCTTCCCTTTTTACCTTTTTACCTTTGGGGGTTTTTGGGAGAGTTTTTATTTTCTTACTTCTATGGGGGTTTAAGTCAGGGATTGTCGTCCTTTTTTGTTTGATATAAAGTGGGCCTGTTAAGCCCTATCGGACTGGAAAATTGAGTTGGGCCTCAAAATGAACTTGCAACTTGAACTGTAAATGTATTGTACGCCATTCTCTTCTTCACCATGACATGCCGTGCAGGAGGTGGTGGTGCACAATGTTGGTGGAGAATCTTGAGATTGAAGGGTACCAGTGTCTTTAAAAAATTTTAGATAAATTTGAAATATCGTTAGCAGTAATCTGGAGCAGCAAGGTCATAATTTTTTTTTTATTTTTTTTTTTTTACTTATTACTACAGCCATGGCCGGAGGTTTGCCCACTTTACCGAGCAGGGAATACAGATGGCCAGGGGAAGTCTGGACCCAATTTTCCGCATCCCTAGGAAGAGGAATATGATGAGGTCACCATGGTAAGAATTATGGTACAATTTTTACAGGCCCAAAAACTTGGTCTAAAGTAATCATCTTTCTTGTGCTTTACATGTACTAGGCTATTATGTAATATGCATCTCACTCCCTTTTTTTAAAGGAACCTGTCCCCTTAAAACCGTGCAAGGCGAAGGAGCCATACAGAGTCAAGTCCTCTCCAGACGGAATTGGCATTTTGCAGGCATGTACCGTATTTTCCGGACTATAAGTCGCACTCTTTTTCATACCTTGGCTGGTCCTGCGACTTATAGTCAGGTGCGACTTATGTATCAAAATTACCAAGATTTACTCGTCACAGGATCGCTGACGGCCCCAGATTATTATTTGCGAGTTTTTGATGTATTTGTGGTATGACGTGAATGCATCATTTGCCGAAATTGGGGGTGACATTACCGTCTACAGGCACGAGAGAGCGCTCTATGCGCTCTAGACTACAGCTAGTTTTACCGCTGAAAAAATTACCTCCGGAAATAGCGGAGTTGTTCATAAGCGACACGGAGGATGAAGAATTCAACGGGTTCAGTGATGTGGAATAAGATCGCGGGAGCTTGGTGAAATTGCTTTACCGATAACTGTTGGATTGGCTGGCTGTCTTATGTTATTTTATTTTATTTTATTTTATCCTATTCAGCCTCTCAGGTATGTTCTTTATGCTATTGTGTAGCTAACTGTTGATGTGTTACGTTAACAACATACCGGACACATATTCAGCCTGTTGTTCTTTGTGCTATTGTGTGTAGCTGAATAACTTAAATGCCTTCTGTTTTAATGAATTAAAGTCTGTTTAAATAACTTTTTCTTGGTCTTGGATTTTGTTAAATAAATTTCTAAATAAATGCGACTTATAGTCTAGTGCGACTTATATATGTTTTTTTCCTCGTCATGACGCATTTTTGGGCTGATGCGACTTATACTCCGGAGCGACTTATAGTCCGAAAAATACGGTATCTGTGAAGCACATCTAGGAGCCATAGTTTAAACTCACTCACAGGATCACAGTTAGTTATATGTGCACTCCATAGACATGCCAGCTTGCCACTTCTTACATACTGTAGCTTAATCCAAGATGCAACAATAACTACATATGGCAGAGGTCTTCAACCCTGCTCCAAGGGACCCACTATCCTGCAGAGTTTAGCTCCAACTCTAATCAAACACACCTGACCTCTTCAGGATCGCTTGAAAATCACAGCCAGGTGTGCTGAAGCGGGTTTTTTTGATTGATTAATGTTTATTTCGAGCAAAATAAAATAAAATAATATATACATATACATATATATTAACACACATACACACAAATAAAAATAAAAATAACATAGCACAGCTTATCTTCCATATACATAGATATAAATAATAATAGTTGCTCGAAAGGGAGTGGAAAGAAGTGTATAACTTATTTGCTCCCACCCCCAATTCCTTCCCATATATTACCCCATACATCCGCTGCCATTAACAGTCACATAAATAATAATATTTTTTTTTTTTAATAGTATTTATAGTTTCTTACAATTACATTATGCTGTCTCAATAATAACTAATGCTATATGATAATCCTCATTATCGTAAACATTCAAATATGTCCCGATATCTATAATAATCACATCAAATATAAAGTATAACCATATCCTAGCATATTGTTTAAACATTGTTTTACAATAACAGTAATATCAATAATAATTAATAATAATCATTATCATTATTTACTCAGCTGTACATATCCCACTCTATTGTAATTTTGTCACCATTTACAATCTCAAGATAAATAAATAGGAACCGTTTATAATCCTAAATACTTCCGTTTTATTTTACAATTACCACTCACAAACACAAGAGCACCCAGATCCCTCACTCAGCCTCATATTTTGTCAACACCATTTCTTTAAATTTTAATTTGAATTGATGAATATTTGGGCATTGCTTGAACTGTATTCCCAACCCATTCCAAAGTCTGACACCACACACAGACACACACAAGCTTTTCCTGGTGGTTCTCACCACCTGGACTTTAAAGTTTTCACATCCCCTTAGGTTATAGCCCCCTTCTCTTCCTAAAAAGAACTTTTGAATATTACCCGGCAGATCATTTTTATTGGCTTTATACAAGAATTGAGCAGTATAAAAATCAACTAAATCAAAAAGTTTTAAAATTTTAGATGGCAAAAATAATATGTTTGTATGATCAAAATATCCCACCTTGTGTATGATTCTAACTGCTCGTTTTTGGAGTAAGAAGAGGGTATGTAGTGAACTTTTATAATTATTACCCCAAATTTCTATACAATAAGTTAAATAGGGCAGAACCAATGAACAATACAATATATATAGTGCATTATATTCCAAGACATATTTAACTTTGTTAATTATAGAAATACTTTTAGATACTTTGCCTTGTATGTATCTGATGTGTGGTTTCCAGCTTAATTTACTATCAATAGTTATTCCCAAGAATTTAATTTCTGGCACTATTTCTAATGCAACACCATCAATACTTAATAATATTTCTGCGTTTTCTTTATAATTACCAAACATCATTACCTTCGTTTTATTTAAATTCAAAGATAATTTATTAATATCCATCCAAGTTTTTAGTTTTACTAATTCTTCATTTACAATTTTTATAAGTGTATTATAATTATCACAAGAAAAAAAAATATTGGTATCATCAGCAAATAATATAAATTTCAGTAATTTAGATACACAAAATATGTCATTTATATATAAATTAAATAATTTAGGACCCAATACTGATCCTTGAGGGACCCCACAAGCAATGCCCAAACACTGTGACGTAAACTCGCCCAACTTCACAAACTGTTGTCTTTCAGTTAAGTAACTTTTGATCCAGTTCGAAGCCACCCCCCTAATGCCCTATTTTTCTAATTTAGTGAGTAGAATTGAGTGATTAAGGGTATCAAAAGCTTTCTTTAAATCAATAAATATTCCCACTGCATATTTTTTTTTTGTCTAGGGTGTTCGTAATTTCTTCCACAGCTTCAACTAAAGCCATTGATGTGGACCTCTTTGCTCTAAAGCCATACTGACCTTCATTTATTATGTCATGCTTGTCTACAAATTTTTCTAATCTGTCATTAAATAGGTTTTCTAAGATTTTTGAAAACTGAGGTAGCAGAGAGACAGGTCTATAGTTTGTGAAGATGTGCTTGTTTCCATTTTTATATAATGGTATTATTTTTGCAATTTTCATTTTATTTGGAAATATTCCAGTCTGAAATGATACATTGCATATGTATGTTAGCGGTTTTGAAATACTATTTATTACTTTTTTAATTATTGTCATATCTATATCATGACAATCAGTAGATGTTTTATTTTTGCATTTATTAACAATAGCTATAAGCTCTATCTCACTCACATCAGAGAGAAAGATGGTCTTTGCATTCCTTTCTATAATTGACTCATTTAATGTATCACTTTCACGCTCAGGAATTATTGCTGCTAAATCTGGTCCAACATTCACAAAAAACTCATTGAAACTATTTATATTATGCATATTAAAGTTTTCAACATTCTTATCAATAAAATAATCTGGATATGAATTCTTGATTGTTTTATCCTTAATTATACTATTTAATATACCCCATACCCCTTTAATATTATTTTTATTTTCATTTAATACATTTTTATAGTATAATTTCTTACTAGTTCTTATTATATTGATCAATTTATTTTTATATGTTTTATATCTGTTTTCACATTCTTTTGTCCTTAATTTAATAAATTGTCTGTATAAAGTATTTTTCTTTTTGCAAGCATTTTGTAAACCCTTAGTTAACCAGGGACATTTTATAAGCTTATTCTTGTAGTTGTATTGTTGAATAGGACAGTTTTTGTTATATAATATGCTAAATATTTCTAGAAAACTATTGTACGCTCTATTCACATCTTTCTCTCTGTATACAGTATTCCAGTCTTGTTCCATTAGGTCATAATTGAGTGAATTAATTGCTTCTTCCGTCTTTATACGTTTAAAGATAGATTTTTGGGGAGCTTTATTATCTTTTTTATAATTGTCATCATACAATGTAAACACTGGCAGATGATCAGTTATGTCACACATCATTAGACCACTGACCGTAGTGTATTCAATATTGTTTGTAAAAATATTATCAATGAGTGTGGCACTATGCAAAGTAATTCTACTGGGTCTGGTGATGATTGGGTATAAGCTCATACTGTACATCCTATTCACAAATTCATCTGTTATTTTATGTTTATTTGGATTTATCAAATCTATATTATAATCTCCACAGATGAATAGTATTTTGTTATTTGCTATAGAAAACATCTTTTCCATCCAGTCAATAAATAACTCCATACTTGAACCCGGTGACCTATATATACAACTTATAATAATATTTTTTTTTCTTTTCATTATGAATTTCAATCGTAATACATTCTAATATATCATTTATTGTTAATGTCATCTTGTCAATTACTTTAAACTTAAATTTCTTATGGACATATATAGCAACTCCCCCACCTGCTTTATTTGCTCTGTTCATGTAGTTGAGGTCATAACCTTCTAATTCAAAATCAATTCCTTTATCCTCATTAAACCATGTTTCGGACATTGCTATAATGCCAAATGGATGTATAAATTGTTGTAAATAATCTTTGATAGTATTAAAGTTTGAATACATGCTTCTGCAGTTGAAGTGTATAATTGACAATTTCCCTTCTGAGTCGATACTGTTGTTATAATCGTCTTCAGTAAAATAGTTGCAGTTAATATTGATAGACGAGAAAAACCTGTTATCAGGGTCTATCTTGTCTTCCAAGTCTTGTGCATTGTACTCAGTGTAGTCAAATGGTTTCAGTTCCAAGTGATCATAGTCCAGAACCCTTTGTTGTAACCCTATGTCAGTATCTCTTGAAGTAGATGAAATGTGATTGGATGACATTGTATAATGTACACACTTTTTTTTACCTCATTAATCCCGTTCTCAGTCATATTTCTCCAACTCCTCCATACTTCTAATCACCAAAACCTTGGCCTCCTCTGATGTTCCGTTAAGCTTGATGAATATTTTGCAGTTAGTAACCCAGGTGTTTTGAATTTTCTTTTTCTTCCTCAGGTACCTGGCTTTACTGGCTATTTCCGCATTCCTTTTTGTTAGGTGATCATTCAAGTATACATTAGTGCCCTTCAGTTTCCTTCCTTGTTTAAGTAATGCGATCTTCTTTTTTCTGTTCACGAACCTCAATATCACTGCTGGTATGTCGTTGTTCTTCCTCCTGGGGAGGTGGTGGCATGCCTCGATGTTGTCCACATCCAGCGTAATCCCTCTGGACTCGAGAAAGGCCGCTACCTGTTGTTCCGCGGAGCTCACCTCCATCTCGCCGGGCTCACCCCCACTGTCAGCGGTCACTGCGCGTGCATAAGACCGGGGATTGATTTTGAGTCCAGTAACGACCACGTCGTTGATTCTGGAGTATTGCTCCAATTCCTCCACCTTCCGCTCCAGGTCCGTTATCATTTTATCCTTTTCTGCGTTTTGAACACGCAGTATCTTGACTTCCTCCAGCAGTTCGAGGATTTGTTTCTGTTGAATCTTTATTTCAGTTACATCCTCCGCAAGAAAGTCTAGTGCTTTTTTAATTTCGTCCACCTCTTCCCCCACTGGGTTTTTCTTTGGTGGCATGATTGTGAAAAAGCTCCCACTCTCACAGAGTCGCGTTCAAACAAGATCCAAACAAGATTCCTTATTTTCTCACTTTTTCCATCTAAAAATCCTTAGACATGTTTGCGAAGATTGTTTTGTTTACAGCGTGCGTCTCCCTCAGACTGTAAACGAAGCTCGGGCGCACCAGACACACGTCAGCAGCACTTCCAACCCAACATTCATTAATCACATCTCAAATGAATGGTTGGAAATACATTTTGCAGGACAGTGGGTCCCCAGGAGCAGGGTTGAAGACCTCCAGTATGCTATTAGCAGGACACAAATGAGCAGGCTACAGAAAATGCCAATTAAGAGGCATGTTCATCCTTCACCCTTTCCTGGTCGATGATGATGATGGAGACCCGTTATTGAGCCTACTGCTTTTGTATTGACTCGTGTTTTATGTTCACAGCTGCCTGAGGAAATTTTGCACATGATCTTCATCCTTGTGGTGCTACAAGATGGTGATCCTGCAATTTGCACCCTTGCTCTCACATGCACTCGGTTCTGGAGGATAGTGAGAGAGGAATCCTTTCTGAAGGAAGCACACTTCTGGTGGCTAGACAGTAAGTTATGTCTCTTTCCTTCTGCCCTCCTCCCATATTTTTAGAGGTAAAGCCCCTCTGAGCTATAGGTGAAAGTCTCACACACTCAACTAGGACATGCCGGCTCGCCGCTTTTTACATCACAGCAAGGGCAAAGAAAAGCTACTCAATCTGTGTCCCGCAGATGCCAGCAACACAACGCATTAGATGGCCTCTGGAGTGGTCACTTGCCATTATTAAAATGAAAATGCATGTTGTACATAGATGTTGCCTAATTTATTCTTTTCTATACCAGTTTATGACTGTTTCCTTTGTGATTTTTGTGCAGCTGTGGTGCTTTTGAGTGATGATTCATTTGTCCATTTATCTGTCTATGTCTGGGGCTAAGTTAGGATTCAAGTCAAGGTTCTAGTGCTAAAATTATTTTAATCATCATAATATAATCTACACTAGACTAATGCTTTTTGTTTAGGCAAGTGTTTCTTTTAATTGCTAAAAATTCTTGTGGAGGCACACCACTAATAAAATAAATACTGAAGAGACACTGCTACCAGAAAATTGCATATTAAAAAAAGAAAAAAATGCAAACATGTTTTACACATACTACTTTTGTCTTTAGGTGTGGTAAACTGGAACTCCTTTTCAGAGGACCATAGAAGGACCTACAGAATTCCCTATCTGATCTCCCATTGCATTCAATGTAATGATATGTACAAAGACTGTGAAGGATACTGGGGATGTGGACAAAGAGGAAAACTACAAGGGTTCTACTCTGAAAATGATTTTGCAGGATACTGCAGCATGGACTGTTTTTTTTTTTTTTTTTGCGGCTGGAGGCACGGTCTGATTTTCTATGACCGTATTAGTGCCTGAAGTACAGAACTTATAGATTGGGTTTGCATAAACCCTCGTGTTGCCCTTCAATAAAAGTTTTTGTGATGAGTGTGCTTGTAGTTAATTTGTCTCAAAGTATCATAAGATGTGTTTGACAGCAGTGCATTTAACTGTTAATTAGTGTTGTCAAAAATGAATTGCCAGCACATCAGGCATACAATACGACATGGAAAGATGTTTAAAAATATTTGTTTAAAAAAATTTTTTAAAAAAAAATTTTTTTAGACAAAGCCCAATTCCACAAGGACAAATTGAAAAAAAAACAATACATTGCAATGTGGTCTCTAGCAATACATTATCAATACATTGGTGCTAATGCAGATTGCAACTTGCTTTGCTGTATACAGACAAAACAAGAATTTTGAAGATGTCATCTCAGAGGTTTCTGTTTTGTTAAACTCGTGCGAGAGCATATGAAACTGTTCTCGCGGTAATTAACTGTTCTCATTTATGTTAAACTCGTGTGAGAGCATATGGAACTGTTCTCGCGGTAATTAAATGTTCTCGCGGTAATTTTGAAGTAGGCGTAACTTGAAGGGGCGTGACTAAAAGTGGGTGTAACTTGAAGTCTTGCTAAAGTGGGCGTAACTTGAAGGGGCGTAACTTGAAGTCTTGCAGACTGCAGACAGATACTATTGGGAGTTTTGGTTCCTTGCCACTGTTGCCTCGGCTTTTGGCTTGCTTAGTCTGGGACATTTAATATTCAATGATATTATTGATCTGCCTTACTTAAGGTGGACGTTGACCCAATTTTCTTTTAGAAACAAACTTTGTTGTATTATTTTCATGTTATCACTGTGAAGCTGCTTTGATACAATATGTGTTGTAAAAAGCGCTATATAAATAAAGGTGACTTGACTTGACTATTTATTAGATTACAACCAGGGGCGGACTTAACCATTAGGCAAAGGTCGGCAATTGCCTTGGCCCCCGAGCTACCTAGGGGCCACCAAAGCAGTTACCTAGGGGCCACCAAGCAGTTTCAGAGTCTGTTGGGTTAGATGGCAGCAGCGTCAAATGTGATAGCTTTTGGCCTGCTGTACATGAGACCCTTGCAGTGGTGGCTCAAGACCAGTGATTTCCTAGAGGGGCAACCCGTTTTGCATGATCAAGGTTACGATCAGATCCCTTGGTACCTTGGTTATGTGGAAGAAGCCCAGCTTCTTTTCCCAGGATCCTTTGTTGGGAGCTCTTTGTCATCACAAAGGGGGGTCTGCGGTCACTCTTACTTTGCAAACTGAATCTGCTTCACCCAGTCTGGGCACTAGATGCTTATATCCACAGAGCTGCCCTGTGGAGTAAAACTGATCAGCTGTTTGTGTGTTTTGGGGCACATAGAAAAGAGTACCCAGCTTCTAAGCAGAGAATGAGCAAGTGGTAAGTCGATGCTCTCTCTCTTGCATATGGATCGGCTGGCCAGCCTTCACCTTTGACTGTCCGGGCCCACTCAACTAGAAGTATGGCAGCTCCTAAAGTCTTACTATCAGGGGCTTTTTACTATTCAGGTCCTCTCCGCACACATTTGTCAGGTTCTATGACCTTGATCTGGGCTCCATCCTAGGGTGCTGTTTTCTTAGTTGTGCTCACTCGATTTCACACAAGACAGGCACTTGTCATTACAGCGGAGTGGGCATGAATGTTCCCATAGCATCATAAACTCCCGACACAGCGCTTGTTCCCAGGGCCGGACTGGGACACAATTTCAGGCCGGGAAATCCTACACCCATCCAGGCCATCTTATGCACCCAAATACAATTTAGAAACACGGACAACCCTGTTTTTTTCCCACTAAATTACATTTATTTCACAGTATGTCCATAACATAAAAACATAAACAATCAACCTAGAAGTAAAGCAGCCCTACTATGAAATGGGTCTGCACATAACGTACATACAAGCATTTACTCTAGAAGTCCAAAGCTGTTTCTACCTCTCTACTTCTCACTCAAAAGTGTATATAAACTGCAGAAGAGAGGTTAAACAAAAATGTTAGCTTAGAAAGTCAGCAGGTTGCGTAAGACTTCGCTGCTCTCAGCAACTTTATCAATAATGTTGTCTATGTCAATTCCAACAAGTATCTCCCTCTCTGTTGACATTAACATGAAAGCCTCAAGGTGTTCCTGATTAATAGAGGTCTTAAGTCTGTTCTTCACAAGCTTCAGTGTGGAGAAGCTTCTTTCACAGGCTACTTGTGTCACAGACAATGTCAACAAAAACTTGTAGCCCAGTCCAATGACATGATAGGCATCAGTGAGAAGGTTAAATTTAGACAGCAGGATATGGCAACATATTGCACAGTTTTTGCAAGTTGAACAAACTGTGCTCACCAACTCCAAGCCCTCATCAGCACCTGAAAGTGTGTCATCTTCTCCTGAGAGCTCCTCCACTGTCTTTACACTATAGCTATCCAAAGTAGACATCTTCAGCCTTTTCCAATGTGTTGCCAAATTTGTCAGCTCTGCCTGCAATGTCTTCACTGTGGCACGATCATCAAAGTTGATCAAAAATTTGCTAAGTTCCACTAGAGCGGATTTTGGGAGCCCATTTTGTTGTATTTCAGCAAAATTTTTAGGATCCATGCAGGCAAAATCTAAGCACAGACCTGCACTTGCTGTGTATCGGTGGTAGATGCTATCTTGGACTGCTATCTTGTATTCTTTCAAAGAATCTGAAAGTGGTTCATCCTCTGCCATCTCACCTGGCATGGCTTTCTTTTTTCTTTGCCTTTTTTCTGGAAGGGCAGTTTGAACTCCAAAGTCACAATCATCCTGCTCCTGTAGATTGCTGTTTGCCCACTGTACAAATGTATCTGCTGCGTTTTTAACACCTTCAAAATCCCGGCCAAACCTTTTCAAGTTGTCTTCAGTTCCCATTACCATGTGTTGCGCAGTTAGCAAGTCCATGCCACTCGTCTGAAGGTACTTTGACAGTGGTGTAGTTTGAGCAAATATTCTGAGGAAAATCTGGGCTGTGAGTATGGTTTCATATCTGAGTAATGCCTCCATGTAACCTCTGGCTTTCACTCTCACAGTCGGCTGCATTGTATTGTCTTTCTCCAACTTCGCCATGGTGGTAACAAGGTCAATGAAAAGTGCCCCCTCAGAATTTCCAAAATGTCCAAAAACTTTGCGTAGTGCTTGGTCTTTGGACCACCATCGTGTTTCTCCTATTTGAGAAATACGTCTGTGTCTCATGTCCTCACTGACCTCCTCCCACACTTTCATGTGTTTGTAGGACTCACGTATGAATGTGGCAATGTCATTTAGCAGGGAGAAAAGTGATGCACTTGACACTACAATTCCAGTTGTGTCTGCCAACACAAGGTTAAGAATATGTGCATAACACCAAACATGGACTTGTGCTGGTGCCTCTTGTTTGAGAAGTGCAGAAAATCCCTTGTACTGCCCTTGCATGTTTGCAGCCCCATCCGTTGAGTTGCCAATGCATTTCTTGATATCAATGCCAGCTTTTTCCAAAACTTTTTTCAGCAAAACAACAAGATTTTCTCCAGTAGAGGACTGACAGTCGATCACTGCAATTAGTTTCTCATTGATGACATCACTCAAATATCTGAGTACAATGGCACATTGATTCTTCGATGTCAAATCTTGTGTTGTGTCCAATTGTACTGAATACATTCCAGCTTCCTTAACTTCTTTAGCAATGCTTTGTTGGATTAAAGGGTTAGTTCACCCAAAAATGAAAATTAAGTCATTAATTACTCACCCCCATGCTGTACCAACCCCGTAAGACCTTCTTTCGTCTTCGGAACACACATGAAGATATTTTTGATTAGATTTGAGAGCTGGATCACTACCACATAGGCTCCCTAAGGGAATGAAACCTGACGGCCAAGAAAGTCAATAAAGAAAATGTTTAAATATTCCATTTCACAACAGTGGCTCAACTATAAGTTTATCAAGCGACGAGAATACTTTTTGTGCGAAAAAAACAACCAAAAATAACGACTTTATTCGACTATTCCTTTTCTTCCTTGTAGGCCTGAAACGAGACTTCAAGAGATTTCCACGACGCACGCGCGCGAACTTAACTGAAGTAGTTGAAGGAGATCGCAATTCTCGCGCATGCGTCGTGGAAATCTTTTGAAGTCTCGTTTCAGGCCTACAAGGAAGAAAAGGAATAGTCGAATAAAGTCGTTATTTTTGTTTTATTTCCACACAAAAAGTATTCTCGTCGCTTGATAAACTTATAGTTGAGCCACTGTTGTCACATGGAATATTTAAACATTTTCTTCATTGACTTTCTGGGCCGTCAAGTTTCATTCCCTTAAGCAGCCTATGTAGCAGTGATTCACCTCTCAAATTTAATAAAAAATATCTTCATTTGTGTTCCGTAGACGAGCGAAGGTCTCACAGGGTTGGTACAGCATGGGGGTGAGTAATTAATGACTTAATTTTCATTTTTGGGTGAACTAACCCTTTAACGGATCTTCTATCGCCTTACAATCCATCGCGTTCTTTAAGATCACTAAATTCGAGGCTTCTGGTCATTCCTAGGATATCCAGATCCACCAAAGGAGGCAGAGCATTTTCACATTTAGCTCCGAAGCTCTGGAATAGCCTTCCTGATATTGTTCGTTGCTCAGACTCGCTCTCCCAGTTTAAAACTAGACTGAAGACGCATCTATTTAGCCAGGCATTCATATAAATGTTTTAACTTACAGTAACTGTAAATTCGGCCTCTAGTTCATAAACGCCAGATGAGAACTGGCCCCCGACTGAGCCTGGGTTCTCCCAAGGTTGTTTTTCTCCATTGGGTCATCTGATGGAGTTTTAGGACACCATTAGGTCACTGGATGGAGTTTTTTGGTTCCTTGCCACTGTTGCCTTTTGCTTGCTCAGTTGGGGATATTCAAATTAACTAACCAATCATACCATTGTTCAGCTCTACCAAACTTGGATGTCTTTTTTCTAGTAATAAACAAACATTGTTAAGTTGTTTTGATTGATACTGTGAAGCAGCTTTGATACAATCTGTATTGTGAAAAGCGCTATATAAATATATTTGACTTGACTTGACTTGACCTTGTCAATGTAAAGATTATGTTAAATATGTTAATAAAAAGTACTACAGGCTTTCTTCATGTCTTTATAACTTACATAAACAAATGTTTACTCTCACGAGCCATCACAAATTTGCGAGCTTGCAGATGTAATCTCTTAAGTAAGAACAAATTAAAAATGTGCTGGCTTCCGTATGTTGTTTAACCGCAATGACTTCTAGAATTTTGAATGGTTTGATTTACTCAAGGGTGCTTCTCAATACTCAAATGTATTGCTTCCTTGTTTCCTCGATCCTCTGTCGTCCAGTCTGTGACCAAGAAACCAATCTAATTCAGCCATCTTTAAAGTCCCTGTAAAGTCAAAATTAAGTATGTGTTCTGAGGTTGTCACACCACAGAAAAATGTGTTATTAGCCATCCAGCCAAATTTGAATGATAAAAAAAGCCGGCAAGTACATAAAATAAGCTATCAAAATCTTGAAAAAATGAGCAGTATTCTCTGCTTTCAAACGCTGGGGGTGTGTCCGCTGGCTGCGCTGAAACCACGGCCATTCGCGGGAAAGCTGCCGACGGTGATATTAGGTGATACTGCTTTCGGGACGGGGAGATGAAGGCAGAGGCGGGAGATAGTCGGTTCGGCCCTATTCACCAGAAACAGCGGATTATCAGTGAATCCCAGTTTATAAAACTATCCCGTGTAAAATGATCACTACAGAGGCGGGTGTTGGCGGTGATCCTCAGCTCTCCATCAAGGTTGGCTCTTCACAAAATTAATCCACCTCTTCTTGATGTGATCGTTTTTAGGAAATTTAAATAAAGACACCGATCTGTTTTGTACGTAGCTAGCTAGCAAACTGTAGGCTGTAGTAACTAATAGAACTGACAGTAACTCACTGCGTTCGAGACGCGGTGGGAACCCCATACGCCATACTGAGAAATGCCCGTTCTATGTGAAGTCAAGCGCACACTAAGAAAAAAGCAACCTAGCCCCAGGAGTGGAGAGGTCTAGGTCATAGAATCAAATGTATGCGGTGAGGACCAACCTGCCACATTACAAACGTCCTGAAGGGAAACACCCGAAATTAAAGCCTTAGAGGCAGCCATACTCCTAGTAGAATGGGCAAGGATGTCCATAGGTGAGGACCATCCGACCGTCTTATTAGCAATGGAGATAGTCTCAACTATCCATTTGCTCATCACTTGTCTTGATGCAGGGCAACCTTTCTTGGTTGAACCAAAGCAGACAAATAACTGCTCTGATCTACGCCACAGGGCAGCTCTGTGCACGTAAGCATCCAATGCCCGAACTGGACATAGCAGATTGAGACTTTCCTGATCTGGGGTACAAAAAGGTGGAGGACAGAAGGCCTGCAGCACAATAGGACCCATCACATTAGTAGGGACCTTAGGAATGTAATCCGGCCTAGGGTGTAAAAATGCCTTAACCATACCAGGTGCAAATTCCAGACATGAAGGAGCAACCGACAGAGCTTGTAAATCTCCAATTCTCTTGATGGAAGAAATAGCGAGAAGAAATAAAGTCTTTAACCCTCTGGGGTCTGCAATCACGCCGGCGTGATCTGCTCGCTTTTTTTCTTATCAGTGCAAAAGAGACTCAAAATACTCGGTTGATTTTGATCTTACAAATAAGTGTTATACATCATTAGATCCTGCTAAGTTTCTTTGTTTTTGTGGATACTCACAATAAAAACAAAGTGTTGTGCTTTTCACCAAATAAAGAAAAACAAACATTATGCGAATTCTGCGTTCTCTCTGTCAGTGAAGTCCATTCTGAAACGCGTCCTAAGATTAACTGTAACTCCGCGATTACTTGTCACACAGGCACGAGAGATTTTTCTTTATGAAGCTTGAATTCTCTTCTTTTAATTGCAGTAATTTATATAAAAAAACAAATATTCTCAGTTTATGCAATCCGTTTGAAACCAAGGAGAGGTCCAGTTTTTTCTTTCTCCCCTCATTATTTTTTATGAGTTGAGGCCGCCACGCCCCCGGCACTATTCACATGTAAATAGTTTAGGTGATCGCGCACACGCCCCCGATCAATGCCATAAAAACACAAAGATTCTTCATGAGATTCACTGATAGTTCATCGCGTTTTGAGGATGGCACACTACTCCGGTGAAGAAGCCCTTCAGACGATTCTGGACAGCGAGGATTCACCTTTTCCTCAGAGGAATTTGAAACTCGGACGACCAACTATGTACTATGTACTAAGTTGTGTGACTGTTCAAGCCTCTATCTTTAGATCAGTGTGTTTACTAATGTGCTTTTTTGTCCTTTGTTGTTTATCTTTGGATTATGTTGTGTTGTAAATAAATCCAAACAAACTAAAAGCCATTTATTTTTAAATCTCCTCATTCTTTGTGCAAGGCTCCTTATAATGATATGGCCTGCTAGCACCTAATAGGGCCATTATGGGAGGGTCTTTGTCTTTCTCAAGTGTGAAATGCATACATATTAATGAGAGATCATGCGTCCTCGCATAAAGCTTTCTGATAAAAATCACGTCATTAAAAATGAAGAGGTCTTTTCCAAAACGCGATAAACGCCATTTTAAAAAAAAATGAGTTTGTCATGTCATTTTGCTGTGCACTGAACCTATTCACTGCTCCATCAACATTTCATGCCAAATCGCTACATTTCCTTGTTTAAAATGTACTACAAGATGCAGTTTCTTTCCAAAACGCGAT
Organism: Tiaroga cobitis; assembly: GCA_030578255.1. NCBI lineage: Eukaryota > Metazoa > Chordata > Actinopteri > Cypriniformes > Leuciscidae > Tiaroga > Tiaroga cobitis. Next base: position 29,955,994 of record CM060591.1, on the reverse strand, counting down.
AAGCGCCAAACCTATTTTTAGCCTAAACGCGATAAATCCACGCAACTAATCAGAATTCGGTGAACGTTCTACGCAATCCAACAGGGTGGCGCTCTGAACAGAGGTTTGTTTATGTTCATTTATTCCTCAAAATGAGTGAGTTTTCTAGTCGACTAGTAGTAGTTCATTTAAGTTTAATCACATATTTCTATTGATTTAATTATTTAAATATGGGAGAGAAACCATAATGACCATTTTTTAATTGCCTATTCCGCATCTCACGCATAAAGCTTGCCACAAAGAACCGACAAAAGTAATGATTAGGCCTATGCATGAAACTTTTGAATTGTTTATTTTTTAATTAGTGTTTTCTGTCAGATATAGCTGAAAAGATAAAGTTGATATGCTGACTCGCCATCTTCGCAGTAGTGAACGCGCCTATAGAGAGAAATGCACACTTTGAATTAGCCTACATACGCAGAGAGTAGCCAATTTCTTTTCGTTTTTTATTGTTTTGTTTAAATGTAGACATTTCAAGCTTTTTATAGATATACTTCTCAGGATTGTGAGGCAAGTATCGCTGTGTTTCGGTTCATTTATGTGATGCTCTCCAGATCACGCGCGGGCGCTTCCGTGTCCTGATTATATGTCTGCTATATTTGCTTATTTATTTATTATTAATCCAGTCAATTTGTTGATGAAACATTGATTAAAATGAAGATACAATTTATACAAAACGAAATTCACTTTAAAGCAAGGCTTTCTACTAAACAAAACTTAATAAGTGGTCAAAATCATGTCTGACCCATTCCAAATGTTTTCCGATATATTGGTCATCTTATGATCCTATCATACTCATCTCATGCGGTTCCCTTTTCATATAATCAACATAGATGAAAAAAAAAAAAAAACATTAGCCTATATTATTAAACATAAATATGAAACGTATGTTTAAGTTTTTTTTTTAAACTTAGCCTATATGTAAGCGTCACGCCGCTCCGCTTTGTTCACATGCTGTGTAGCCTATACAAGCATGTGTGTGTGTGTGTGTGTGTGGTGGAGGGGTGCCCATCACTACTTTTGAATATCGTTATCATTATTAAATATTTTTAATAATTTGTTTTTTTTACGCATATGTAGTGGACAAATTGGTCCTACTTGTTACAGGTTTGACACTTTACTAAAAATGACTCTGAATGTATTACTAAATAACTTATTGAATAGCTATTGATATCATAACTATTTTCAGGTTCTGCACCAAATGACTTTTAGCCTAACTCTGTTACTAAATTTAATTTATAGTATGAGCCCCTGATTATATGTTACATGCTCTCGTTTTTTTTTTTTTTTAAAGACAAACCATACAGTTTTGGAAAAAATTGATGGATTTATAGCGTTTTGGAAAAAAAATAAATTAACTTTTAATTTATCATAAACAATATTGTTGTTTGATTTAATAATCATTGTTCAACATGTTCAGACTGAGCCAATAAAACATTTTAACAGGATAAATTGAATATTCACAAAATGTGTGGGTCTAGGTAAAAAATGTAATTTTCCTGAAAACTATTGAAATGGATTTATAGCGTTTTGGAAAAGACCTCTTCAAATGTAAAAATACTTTATTGTCTTCTCTGAATGAGTAGTCAGGGTGATTCTCACATAGTTTTGGAGCAAATATTCTAGGCTATGTGATACAATTTTCAAAAGTCTTGTGAAGAAATAATCAATGTGTGTTTTGTGGCCTTATTGTGGCCTATAGCTAACTTTCATTTTTATTTTTTTCAATAACCACGCATAAACATTATTCTCTTAAAAATACAAACATGTACATACATGTTGCTTAGATATTATGGTAGCCCAGTTTGTGCTATATAGAGTGAACTTACACCTTTGCCATTAACATGTTTAAAAATAACTGAAAAAAGGCACAAATGTAAGGGCATATCAGAACATCCAAATGGCCCCAAAAACACCTCAGACCCCAAAGGGTTAAAGTGAGGAACTTTTCTGAAACCTCTTCTATAGGCTCGAAGGGAGCCAAGGCCAGACCCTCGAGTACAATGGCCAGGTCCCAAGCCGGTGCTCTGGAGTGCAAAGCAGGCCTCAGCCTCAATGTTCTACGGAGAAAGTGAGTGATAAGAGGATCTCTCCCGAGAGAAGAAGCCCCCACAGGGGATCGATAGGCAAATATGGCCGCTACATACATCTTTAAGGTGGAAGGAGATAATCCAGCAGTGAAACGGTCTTGTAGGAAATCGAGAACTGAACCAACCGGGCAGTCAACAGGATTCAAAGAACGTTCTCCACACCATGTAGAGAACAGTTTCCATTTCAAAGAGTATAGTTTTCTCGTGGAGGGAGCTCTGGATTGAAGGATGGTCTCCACGACCTCAGTCGAGAGACCGGAACTTATGAGCTGGGCACCCTCAGAGGCCAAGCCCACAGCTTCCAGAACTCTGGGCGAGGGTGAAATATTGTGCCCCCCGCCTGGGAAAGCAGATCCCTCCTGACCGGAATCTCCATCGGAGAGCCGTCCAGGAGGGACACTAGGTCCGCGAACCACACTCTGGTTGGTCAGTGCGGGGCTACTAATAACAGATGCCCCTTCCTGGCGAACCCTTTCCAGAACTCCCGGGAGCATTGATATCGGGGGAAAGGCGTACAGGTGTAGCCTCGGCCACACCTGCACCATAGCGTCCAGTCCGAGAGGAGCTGGCTGCGTGAGGGAGAACCAAAGTGGATAATGGGTTGTATCGTAAGATGCAAAAAGGTTGACCTGGGCTCGACCGAAGTTCTCCCATAGGAGCTCCACCACCTCGGGGTGAAGTCTCCACTCCCCGGGCCTCAGCCCCTGTCTTGACAGGATATCTTCCCCTACATTCAGACACCCTGGGATGTATACTGCCCTGAGCGACAGCAACTTCCCATGGGCCCATAGGAGGATCTGTTGAGCCAACTTGCACAATAATTGGGACCTCAGACCCCCCTGATGGTTGATGTAAAAGACCACCGATGTGTTATCCATGCGGACAAGCACATGACGGCCTCTTAGGTCTGGCAGGAAGTACTTGAGAGCCCGAAATACTGCCATCATCTCTATTCGGTTTATATGCCAAGACTGCTGATGGTCCTGCCATAGACCTGTCGCCGAGCGGCCACTCATGACCGCCCCCCAGCCTGTAAGGGAAGCATCCGTCGATAGCGTGACGCGTCGACAAGGAACTCCCAAAACTGGGCCCTGGGCGAGGAACCAAGGTTTCTTCCACATGACCAAGGCACGTAGGCATTGCCGCGTGACCTTGATCGTGCGAAACGGATTTCCCCTCTGAGAAAACCCCTTGGTTCTGAGCCACTACTGCAGGGGTCTCATGTACAGAAGGCCAAGAGTGATAACGTTGGACGCAGCTGCCATGAGCCCCAACAGTCTCTGAAACTGTTTCACAGTGAGTGACTGGCCTAGTTTCTCATTCTTTACGGCTGTGAGAATTGCAGAAATGCGTGTTAGAGACAATCGTGCTTGCATAGTTGTCGAATCCCACACTACCTCTAGAAAAGTGGTCCTCTGTGCTGGGAGGAGCACACTCTTCTTGGTGTTTAGCCGTAACCCCAACTTCTTTATGTGTAACAGAACGACATCTCGATGCCGAACCGCCAACTGCTCGGACTGAGCTAGAATCAACCAATCGTCGATATAATTTAATACGCGGATGCCCTGGAGTCTGAGAGGAGCCAGCGCTGCATCCACGCATTTCGTAAAAGTGCGGGGTGATAGACCTAGGCCAAATGGAAGAACCCGATACTGGTACGCTTCGCCCCCGAAAGTGAACCTCAGGAACCTCCTGTGATGAGGATGGATGGATATATGAGTATCGCCCACCTCAGAGTATCGCCCCCCAGAGGGCACCGAGGAGGAACGATTTCTCGAAACCGTCTCTCCCCGGAGGGGACCACCCTCAGAAGTCTGACCCCTTGCGAGTCAGGACTTCTTCTTAGTCCAGACTTTATTAGAGATGACAGTCCTCAGATCTTGCCTACCCCTAGCTGGCCTGGACTGCGACCGCCACCCAGGTTCCCCAGATTGTGGAGGAGCCCGGGCGGCGACGCTTTGTTTTTTGCGCACTCTGCGGTGTGAGGAGCTGGTACTCGGCTGAGGCTGCTCGGATTTAATAATAAAAGTTCTACGTCCGGCAGTCTCAGAAACGTTTTCAAAACTTCGAGGAAGGAACCTTTGGAACGCAGCCGAGTGCTTTTTTGAATCCTGAAACCTATCGACGACACAGCTGATAGCGTCGCCGAATAAACTTGAAGGCGAACGGAGCGTCCAACAAAACAGACCTATCTTTATCTTTAATATCTGACAGATTTAAGCATAGGTGGCACTCCGTGGCCACCAGGGCTGCCATAAAACGGCCCACTGACTTGGCCGTCTCCTTAGTGGCCCGAAGCGATAGGTCTGTTGCACAACGTAATTCTCGAATTACATCTGCACTCACTTCCTCACGATCATCAATATCTTTCAGCAGATCAGCCTGGTACGCCTGCAGGATAGACATAGTGTGCAAGCATGACGCAGCCTGACCTGCTGCCGAGTACGCTTTACCCACCAGAGAAGATGTAGACTTTAGAGGTCTGGTGGGTAACGTCGCTTTTAATGATGACGCTGACTCGGGAGAGAGATAGCTCGCGAGCGTCTCTTCAGCCCGAGGCACCGTCACAAAACCATAATCAGCAGCACCTAACACATTGCTATAGTTAGATGTCTGGGGATTAAAAACTCTGAATGAAGCCGGTCTATTCCACGATCTCGACACCGTGTGAAGATCAGGAAAGAACGGTAGTCCCCGACGTGGAGGTAGTGTTCGAGATTGTAGAAATCTTTCATCTAACAAACCCTTCTTAGTAACACTCTCAGATTCATCGGCTGACCAATCGATCTTTAATCTAGCTACAGCACGAGATAATACCTCCAAAAGCTCCTCATCACCGGAGGTATGAGCTGGCGAAGACTCATAATCCCCCATGTCAACACTGGCGACATCCAGTTCCTCAGAACTGGATAGTCTCAGCATTGGTGCCTCGACCTGGGAAGGAGAAGCCGCAGCGCGGGATCCTTCCTGGGCAGAGGCACTGGATCCAGCAGGTAAGGGCTGAGAAAGGGCGGGGCCCGTCTCAAGCCCCGCTACTAGATCCATATGCGAACCCCAAGATGAAAGCTGCCGCTGTGCCTCGACGACAGCGGGACCCGCACCTCGGGGAACGCGAACCGAACCGTCCTCCTCAAAGAACGCCTGGCGGGAGCGGAGCGTTCTCATAGATAGCTTCTCACAATGCTCACAGTCAGCTCCCTCGAGAACTGACTGGGCATGCTCCACTCCCAAACAAGCCACACAAAGCTGATGTGTGTCCCCACCCGTGAGAAAACGAGGGCAAGGAACAACACAACGCTTAAACTCTTGTTTCGCCATAATAATGATATATATAGTGTGCTTGACAGACAACAATAAATAGACTAAGACAGAGTACAGAGATCGCTTGCTGAAGACAACAGAAGCTGTCGCGGTCTGCTTTCAGGGGTGCTTTATAGTTTCCTGGTCTATGACGTCATATGACGTCCTGCTCTCTCATTGGACTGATTGTACAGAGGCTTCATGACGCAATCATGCAGAGCATTCCCACCGCGTCTCGAACGCAGCTCGAGTTCCCTTGAAAGGGAACTGTTTAACGGTCTAACTCCACAATTCAGTACTTCACAGTTCACAGTCTTTGTAATATGTTTTAGCAATACATTTCTAACATGTATAATGGGTTTATAATTTTTTTTTTTAGAATGGCCTTTACAGGGACTTTAAGGACATCTTAATTCTGTAATTGCACTAGGACGAGTGCAAAGAGTGAGGAAGGTTCCTGAGGAGTCATGAGCGAGGATTCACAGGTGTATCCTTCCCTCGCATGGGGGTGGAGCTAAGACATGAGAAAAGGAAGGGAGGAAAGGAAATGAGGATGCACAAATAAAAAATGAGAAGCCCACAACATCTGCATCCGATGCATCTATGATATCAAGAACACATCCAGGTTCTTTCATGCATCCTCTGTACTGGTGTTCTTGAGTGTTAAGCTGCGTCCCAATTCGCCTACTTATACTATGCCGTAAAAGTGTGTACTTTTTGTATGAAGAAAACATACTTTTGAATGTGTAGGAGAAGAGTAGGCACGCTTTGGGACATACTATCACGTCATAAAATTACATAATTAACAGATGATCTGTTGCATTACATGCATCCTGTATTGGCCTCAACCTTGTTTATTTTCCCTCAGAAATGATTTCCTTTTCTTATACATTTATATCGTAATATTAATCATATTCATATAATTTATTGTAGGATGCATTTATGATTATCAAAATGTGGAATTATTATTATTATAATAACAATTATACGAAAAATGTTGAAGATAAATCATTTGAAGCTAAATTCACAAGTGTGATGCATTAATTATATTGGTTTTATAGTAATGTCATATGTTTAACTTTGCTTATATATTTTTTTATGGAATATCACCGGCAGGCATTAACTTTCCCATTAAGAGCCAATATGTGACCCCTTACATAGATTTCAAGGTTTTTTTTTTTCTAACTATTATTTCTAACTATTTCTTAATTATTATTATTATACTGCAATTACAACACCATAACATTATAGCCTACCACACATGCCATCACTAATTATTATCATTTTAATCTATTGACAGCCTTAAGCTTCATTTGAAAACATAATTTTGTATAAAGCGGCATGCTGTTTTGACCACTGTTCTCTCTAGATTAAACGTTAGTCAAATTAACTATAACAAACAGATTAAACAAGCTATAGCTTACTTTTAGACTTGGTGAATGAAGTTCGAGGTTGTGATAGTCGTGTCTGATGTCCCTTGCCAGTTATTATGCGTACAGCAAATCTTCTTGTAGGAATATGGTCAATTTCCAGTGTTTATATCCAAAAAGAAATGATGCTGGGAGATGTTTTTGTTTTTAGCGCGCTCACCGCTCCTGTGCTTGTGCAGCGTCACGCAATCGCGCAGAATCATCAGAATCCGTTTGTTCATCAATTGATGTTGCAATGATTTATATAAAACACTTATATAAGTAATTCTCGAGTCATACAGGTCAAGTCAAGTCAAGTCAAGTAATTTTCTTAATTTAGTCAAGCAAGTCTCAAGTCCTTAAATTTGCGACTCGAGTCAAGTCATGTTACTCGAGTCCCCCATCTCTGGTGTTTACTCTTTTGATTGAGTAGCTAAATACTTTTTTTTAGTAGTAAATAGGGGAGAGCGGGGCACAACCTAATGTGGGGCTAGTTGTAACACCCTTGTTTTAAATACTTCAACTCATGCTAGCATGACGGAATTTAGTTTATTTACTATTTGCCATGTCAACACTATATAGAGAAAAAATTGCGCCAAAATTCAGAAATCTTTGGAAAATATCACTGGACATTTATTTAACCATAGCAAAAGTACATTTCTTATTTCTTATGCTAATTTTTCATCTCTATTTTTGGCGTTTATTTTAAATGAGACAAATCTGATTTTATTTTAATTTCCAATATGCTATTTAATAGTTGATATAGTTCTTTAATGCTTCGTTAACCAGCAGAAGACACTAGCAGGGTTTAAATCCCAGTTGTGCAGTTGGGCATGTTGTAACACTGCATTACAATGTGCCTCTATTAGAACTATGCTATTCTATTCTATACTTTTATGAATTCTATTGAGAAAACATGAGAAAAAGGTGAATAAAGACTGAGTCAATGTGCAAAAATGATTCATTATCATTATGTTTTGAACTATGTTGTATAGCTGTGTTCCCTTTCGAGGGAACTCGAACTGCGTCGACTACGACACTTTGGGGAACACCCTTAGCGTAATGCATCTGAAGTATGAATGAAACTAATCCAATCCTGATTGGTGCAGCGTCATGGCGTAACATGTGACGGCATACACGGAAGCTACAAAGGGACGCCGGCATACAACAGAGTTAGCTTTTTGATCTTCAGCAAGCACTCTGTGTCAAACTGTCTGTCCTGTTTGGTGTTATTTGTCCCATAAGAATTGTCCTAAATAAAGGTCTGCCTTGCAATATAGAATCTAGTGGCTTGGATCTCGCGTTTGTGGAGGCAGCGCGTAGATTACGGGTCTACTCAGCAATAAAGATTCTGTGACTGGGATCTCGCGTTTGCAGAGGCAGCGCATAGATTAAAGGTCTGCATTGCAATACAGAATCTGTAGTGGCTCGGAGGCAACGCGTAGATTACGGGTCTACTCTGCAATAAAGATTCTGTGTGAGTGTGAGGCATGCACAGTCAGCTCCTGAGGGTGCTGGCTGTGTTCATTGAGAAATATATTGACGCGTAGGCCTACATAAACCGTACGCTGTCGAATGTTTCAGCCTGTAGATTACGAGACTGTAAATAATATTAAAACAGTATTGTTTGGTGATTATGGCTGCATTTAATTCTATGAAATTAAAATGATGGAATATTATCTGACTTTAAGAAGTTAGATATTTTAATTCAGCCTACCATCTAGACCGTGTTTCACTTATACAGTGTTTATGGTTGCATTTAATTCTGAGGAATTAAAATGATGAGCAGCGAACGTCGAAAATCGTTTTAAATTTTTCCCTGCCGGTCCTCCGCTTCAGGGTATTGAAAACGAAACGAAAATAGCAGGGCTGTCCTCCCCATGGAGGGATGAGCGAGAATTGCTCCTCCGCGAACCCCTCAGGAAATCGATGTTTGTATCCAGCATCAAGCGTGCTTCAGTACACATCGGTTTTGAGTGAATGCGCGCTGCAGTGTGGCGTGCGGCCAGGTAGTGTACGCGTCCGCACATTGGAAACTGTTTTCGATTATTCTCTGCCGTTCTTCCGCTTCAGGGTGTCGAGAACGAAACAGGAAGTGCCTCCCATCTGGGGAGCCCTCAGGAAGTCGATGTCTGTATCCCGCCGTAAAGTGCGCTTTAAACAAAGTAATGTTTGCTGGAAACCGATGTGTTCTGAAACCCCACAGGCTTGCGGCCAGGCAGTGCTCGCGTCCGCACATCGAGAGAGAGCCGCTTCAGGGGATCGAGAACGAATCTTGAACGATACCCAAAGCCAGTCTTGAGAGGCTGGTTCCCTTGGGGTACAGACTGCAGTTTGGTTTCCACCCAAAGATCAACGGGTGGTCTGGACTGTAGTCGACCAAAAGCAGGGTCGGGTATTGGAACAAGAAGTAAACTCTCTGCTGGTAAAAGAGGCTATAGAACGTATTCCTCCGCCAGACAGGGAGTCCGGGTTTTACAGCTGCTACTTTAAAGTTCCCAAGAAGGATGGGCGGTTTTGTTCAATAATAGGTCTCAGGCACTTGAATCGGTCTCTGAGGAGGTTCAGGTTCAAGATGCTCACCATCGTAAATCAAATTCAATCCGAGGATTGGTTTGTCACGATAGATCAGAAGGACGTATACTTCCACATATCCATCCTTCCATCTCAGAGGAAGTTCCTGAGGTTATCTTTCGGGGGCGAAGCGTACCAATATCGTGTTCTTCCGTTCGGCCTAGCTCTCTCCCCTCGCACATTTACCAAATGCATGGATGCATGGCTGGCTGATTTTGGCCAAGTCACAAGAGCTGGCAGTTCGGCATTGAGATGTCGTCCTTGCCCACATCCAGAACCTTGGGTTGAGACTCAACACGAAAAAGCGTGTTGGCACCAGCCAGAGAACCACGTTCCTGGGAGTGGTGTGGGACTCGATGCGGGCACAATTGTCCCCTGCACGGATTGAGTCCATCCTGGCCATTGGTGACCAGGATAAAGCTAGGCCAAGCCATCACCGTCAAACACTTTCAGAGAGTGTTAGGACTCATGGCAGCAGCGTCCAACACCATTCCATTTGGCCTGCTGCACATGAGGGCCCTGCAGTGGTGGTTGAAATCCAAGGGGTTCTCCCCGAAGGATATCCAATTCCGCATGATCAGGGTTACGCGCAGATGCCTTCGTTCCCTATCTATCTGGAAGAAAGCTTGGTTTCTGTCCCAAGGCCCTCGTGCTGGGAGCGTCATGTCGCCGGAAATCCGTCTTGACAGATGCCTCCCTCTCGGGCTGGGGCGCGGTCAGGCAGGGCTCTGAGGAGCTTTCTCCCAGACCTCAGGGAATGGAGACTTCACACCGAGGTGGTGAAGTTGATAGACTTGAGGTTCGGCCCAGCAGAAGTGGATTTGTTTGCGTCTCGAGGGACGTCCCACTGTATCCACTGTGGTTTTTCTCTCACCCATCGAGCCCCATTGGGGTTGGATCTCATGGTACAGACTACGCCTGTACACTTTTCCCCCGAATGCTCTGCTCCCGGGAGTTCTGGAGAGGGTCCGTCTTGACGGGATCAGCCTACTTCTGGTAGCCCCGTACTGGCCGACCTGAGTATGGTTTTCAGACATCATAGCACTTTTGGCAGGCCAGCCTTGGCAGATCCCTATGAGGACGGACCTGCTTCCACAGGCCGGGTGCTCAATATCAAGCACCCTCGACCAGACCTGTAGAAGCTTTGGGCCTGGTCCCTGAGGGGGCTCAGTACCTAGAGGCTGGCCTGAGGGCTGGGGTGGTTGAAACCAAACTCAGTTCCAGAGCTCCTTCCACAAAGACATTGTACGGCCTAAAGTGGATTTTTTTCCACTTGGTGTAGAGAGCGTGGACCCAGTTAACTGCCCGGTTGGCTTCAGTGCTGGAGCTCCTCCAAGATCGCTTCTCGTCTGGTCTTACCCCGTCCACTCTCAAGGTGTACGTGGCTGCTATTGCGCTTTCCGCGCTCCTCTGGGTGATGGGCCTCTAGTGAGACATCAGCTGGTCATACGTTTCCTCTGTGGGGCTCGGAGGACGAGACCTGCGGCTCGTACCAGATTTCCCACATGGGACCTGGCAGTGGTTCTCGAAGGGCTGGTCGAGGCCCCCTTTGAACCTAGTCGGCTGAGGCCAAGAACCTTCCCTCAAGGTAGCTTTTTTATTAGCCATTACTTCTCTGAGGAGAGTAGGAGATCTTCAGGTGCTCTCTATATCTCACGGGTGCCTGGAGTTTGCTACAGGCGACATTAAGGCTATCTTGCATCCCAGGCCGGGCAATGTGCCTAAAGTGCCATCTAATGTGGCACGGCCTTCGGTTCTGCAGGCGTTTCATCCTCCATCTCACGTGACGGCGGATGAAAAAAGACTTAATTTACTCTGCCCTGTAAGCAGAGCTCTCAAGAGTTATGTCCAGAGGTCTTCTTCATGGTGGAAGTCAGACCAGTTGCTGGTGTGCTTCAGTTCGCCCAAGAAGGGCCTCCCGCATCCAAACAGGACATCAGTAACTGGGTCGTTCAGGCTATCTCTATGACCTATCAGGTGCGCAGCTTGCCTTCACCTTTGGCTGTGATGGCTCATTCAACCAGAGGCATGGCATCCTCTAGAGCCCTCCTTTCAGGGGCCCCGGTCCAAGAAGTGTGTGATGCAGCAGGATGGGCCACCCCTCATACTTTTATCAGATTCTGTAGCCTGGATATTTATTCTACGCCAGGCACTCTAGTGCTCTCGTCCTAAGTGTGCCTGTGCGCAGCTTCACACTGGGACAGGCAGGGCTCGTTGTGGCATAGTGGGTACTCATTCCCCAAAGTGTCGTAGTCGATGCAGTTCAAGTTCCCTCGAAAGGGAACGTCTCGGGTTATGACTGCAACCCTTGTTCCCTGAGAAGGGAACGACACACTGTGTGCCTCCGCCACGCCTTGCCCTGCCTGGGAGCGACTTGCTTCATCGCAGAAGCTAACTCTGTTGTGTGCCGGCGTCCCTTTGTAGCTTCCGTGTATGCCGTCACATGTTGTGTCATGACGCAGCACCAATCAGGATTGGATTAGTTTAATTCATACTTCAGATGCATTACGCTAAGGGCGTTCCCCAAAGTGTCGTAGTCGACGCAGTGTCTCGTTCCCTTCTCAGGGAACAAGGGTTACAGTTGTAACCCAAGACATTTTCCGGTGTGTTCATTGTCAAACTAAAAAATTATTTAATTTTTAATTATTAAAAAATGCCATTATTTTATTATGAAAAAGTTAATAATTGTATTTTATTGAGAAAATATTTTAGCTTGTCTTGTATATTTTTTTGATTAGATCAGATAGCATTTTAAGCTGTCATATGGTCATGTTACAATGTACCCCACCTATGGGGCATGTTGTCACATTTCACTTACATTCTTTCGGGGTTTATCAAGAAAAAGTATACTATACACTGTATTAATGAAACAAAACCACATAATTGTACTAGACATGTATGAAATTAATGTGGGAAAAAATAAATACTCTGAACCCTAAGTAGATTTACACAAATTGAAAAAGTCAAAAAGCCTTAGGTTGTGCCCCGCTCTCCCCTATCTATTTTTTTTTTTCAGATCGTTTTAAATACTGTGTCATATATTTACATTGTTTGAAAATATTCATTTATAAGGAAAATGTCACATAACGTGGTATCAAAGCTCACAAAGACGAATACACATAATAATTTTTAATAAGAACATGCAGGTGATACTCTGGAGAAACAGCATTGACATTAACGCATACATTGACAAGGGAGGACAACACAGGGTTTAAATAATCAGGAGAACTAACAAGATGATTGACAGAACAGGTGAACATAATGACTAATTAGACACCGTAGGAAAACTAGGGGTGAGTCCGAAATCGGCCCCTATACCCTCAAATTAGACCCTATTTACGACGTATCAAATGCGTACGCTCAACGGCTGTCTGAATTCACTCACTCATTTTCATTAACTCCTTCAAGTGAACAGTATTAGTGGACTAACGTAGGAAATAGTGAATGAGGGTTTAGGGGGCGATTTCGGATTCAGCTTAGGTCACAAGGGAGAACCAAAAACAAAGAAACACAGCATACACGCATTACAGAAAACAGTTACGTTCCTAATTCTGAGTATATGAAAATTTTGTGTAGGCTAGTCCACTGGTAGTGAAATTGACTTCAAATCTATTTTTCGGCTATCTATGTTTTCACTGTTATACGGTAGAAATAGTAGCTACAGAATCTCCAGATCAAAAGACAGGTGAAGAAGAAGCAGAAACAAATGATAGAAGATTGTTTATGTAAATGTAAAATAACTTGATCATCAAACATTAAACAGCATATAAATGGGTAACACGTTAGAATACTGTTTCTTACTTACTGTGTAACTAATAAGGAATTACTGAAGAACTAATTGGTAATTCTTTATTAACACTTAAGTCACTACTGTTAAAGGGTTAGTTCACCCAAAAATGAAAATTAAGTCATTAATTACTCACCCCCATGCTGTACCAACCCCGTAAGACCTTCGTTCATCTTCGGAACACAAATGAAGATATTTTTGATTAAATCTGAGAGCTGGATCACTGCTACATAGGCTGCCTAAGGGTCTGAAACTTGACGGTCCAGAAAGTCATTAAAGAAAATGTTTAAATATTCCATGTGCCTACAGTGGCTCAATTATAAGTTTATCAAGCGACGAGACTACTTTTTGTGCGGAAAAACAAACAAAAATAACGACTTTATTCGACTATTCCTTTTCTTCCTTGTGGGCCTGAGACGAGAGTTCAAGAGATTTCCACGACGCATGCGCGAGAACTGAGATGAGGACGTTCTTCTTCGACTCCTTCTTGTTACCGGCTGCTCACCGCTTAGAAGTATTACCGCCACCTACCGTATAAGATGAAGTGTTGGAAGCGCAAAACTTTCTGTTTACAAGCAGAGGAAGACGCGCGCTGTACATACGCTTTTCAATTCGACACTTAATGTGCTGTAGGTCTCGCTATATTATATACAATGGTTAAAAAGTGTGCATTTCCAGGATGTCCGAATCGAAGTTTGTTTACACGTATATATATATATATATATATATATATATATATATATATATATATATATATATATATATATATATATATATATACGTATAAACAAGTTGTTATACAGAACAACAATGTAAGTGTAAGCGGCATGTGGTGTTTGTTAAAATAACAATAACTTAACTTTATATTAGTTATGTTAAGTTTGTTTACACGTATATATATATATATATATATATATATATATATATATATATATACACGTGTAAACAAACTTAACATAACTAATATAAAGTAAAGTTATTGTTATTTTAACAAACACCACATGCCGCTTACACTTACATTGTTGTTCTGTATAACCAAGTTTGGCACAGCAGTTGATTTCAGTAATCGTCGACTGTTTTTTTCAACTGGCTTGAAGTCGTCAGGTGTAAAATGTTCACTGCACAACCTCATATGTTTGACGACTTTCAGTGGTAAATTAACATCCCGCTGAATAGCCAGCAGCCATAGCTTCAGTCGCTCAAGATCATTAAATGGGAGATTGAAAAAGGTAAGCCGTTCATTTTGCAACATTGAAGCACTTTTACGTACTCTGGTTGGTTTCTCACGATTCGGACATCCTGGAAATGCACACTTTTTAACCATTGTATATAATATAGCGAGACCTACAGCACATTAAGTGTCGAATTGAAAAGCGTATGTACAGCGCGCGTCTTCCTCTGCTTGTAAACAGAAAGTTTTGCGCTTCCAACACTTCATCTTATACGGTAGGTGGCGGTAATACTTCTAAGCGGTGAGCAGCCGGTAACAAGAAGGAGTCGAAGAAGAACGTCCTCATCTCAGTTCTCGCGCATGCGTCGTGGAAATCTCTTGAACTCTCGTCTCAGGCCCACAAGGAAGAAAAGGAATAGTCGAATAAAGTCGTTATTTTTGTTTGTTTTTCCGCACAAAAAGTAGTCTCGTCGCTTGATAAACTTATAATTGAGCCACTGTAGGCACATGGAATATTTAAACATTTTCTTTAATGACTTTCTGGACCGTCAAGTTTCAGACCCTTAGGCAGCCTATGTAGCAGTGATCCAGCTCTCAGATTTAATCAAAAATATCTTCATTTGTGTTCCGAAGATGAACGAAGGCCTTACGGGGTTGGTACAGCATGGGGGTGAGTAATTAATGACTTAATTTTCATTTTTGGGTGAACTAACCCTTTAACTAGGAGTATCAACTTAAGTATCAGTTAGTTTATCAATAACTAATTAACTGAAGAACTACTATTAATTATGGTTCAAGAATAATAACTATGAAGTGACAACTAATGAACAGTCATACACAGTAGTTACTACGATAATCCATTTTATTTTAGCAGTGGAGTGGTGAATAAAGTACACAAATAAAGTACTTGAGTAAAAGTACAGATACCACAATATAATATAACTCCAGTAAAATAATTAGGCCTATTCATTTTCAAAATTGCCTTAGTAAAAGGTAATTCATTTTTAAAGTACTTTAAAATTAAAAAGTTTTAGTCATTCTTCAGCTCTAATAAGAAAGATAAGTGCAGACATTTACCTATATGATATATTGATCTGCAAATAACTTTTTATTTCATTAGCAAACCATATCATAATGTACATTACATTCATAGTGTTTTTTTACAGTAAGTTTGATTTGAGTCAGAAGTATGTGGTAATTCTTTATTAATTACTAATGGGTTCCCTATATTTTCACTTTAGAATACTGTTCCAGGTTTTAAGTCATTTCTGAAGAATTATCTAATAATTATTTATTCATTAACAATTAATTTCCTTATATTTTCACTTTAGAACACTGTTTCAGGTTATCAGTTGCCTAATTCCTGGATAATTATTTGATAATTCTTTATTAATTATTAAGGGATTCCCTATATTTTCACTTAAGAATACTTTTCCAGGTTCTAAGTCATTCCTGAAGAATTATCTAATAATGATTTATTAATTACTAATAAGTTCCCTATATTTTCAGTTTCTCACAGTCGTTGCCTCAAATACATGAATTTACTCAATGGCATTCTATGCTGAGGAAAACAGACACAGACACTGTATATATAATATAAAACTAATCTGAGGTTAGTTATGGCAAAGCACTTGTGTATGGTTCCTTTCTGAAGTTGATTTCTTACAGAACACACTCACAAAACCACACAGGCAAACATTTAACTTTAACATTATATGTATTTGTTAAAATTGCTACTTCTATTAATAACATTAGTGAATAAGAAAGGTCACAACTCAATGTAGTTCTCTTACGAGAGGTTATCTCGTATTGCGTAAGTTAGCTTACGCTACGGGAAAGATTCATCTTTTCGAGATATTGAAGCCAAAAAATTATCCTTAAGTGCAGCAGCTAGCAGACCTAGAGCAGGCTGTCTAGCGTGCTCATAGGCTGCCCTGCGGGAACTTCAGCAGCCTACCACTGAGCCCGACGTGACGTCACGTCCAATGAAGGGCGCGAGCGACTTTCGCTTCAGTCGATGAAAATCAGAGAAACAGCTTCCGAGCCCTGCTTATATACGCTAAGCCACGCCCATTCTGGCGGGCTGTGACGCTGTGAAGGCGCGAGCGCCCTTCATTGGACGTGACGTCACGTCGGGCTCAGTGGTAGGCTGCTGCAGTTCCCGCAGGGCAGCCTATGAGCATGCTAAACAGCCTGCTCTTGGTCTGCTAGCTGCTGCACTGCGTTGACAAATAAATACAAAATTAAGGATAATTTTTTGGCTTCAATATCTCGAAAAGATTAATCTTTCCCGTAGCGTAAGCTAACTTACGCAATACTCGTTCCCTCTTCTAGAGAACCGAGGTTACGTTAGGTAACCGATACGTTTTGTATGACTGTTCATTAGTTACTTCTAAGTTATTTTTCTTGAACCTTAATTAGTAGATAATTTGTAGTAGTTCTTCAGGAGGTATGACGGAATTCATTAGTTATTGATTTACTATCTGTTACTTAACACAATCATAAAATTCTATAGTGATTAGTTAACAGTAGTTAACAGTAGTGAAGAAGTAGTTAATGAAGAATTACCTATTAGTTCTTCAATAATTCCCTATTAGTTATGCAGTAAGTAAGAAACAGTATTCTAAAGTGTTACCTATAAATCAAAACTGTAAAATGTTGAACCCATGAAATGGAAACGACTGCGAAGCTTCGGGGGTGTTGATGAATTCGATCTACTCCATTTATGTTTTGATCATCATTCTGAATCCCATCTGGACGTAGTCTTTTACAAAAAGGCAATTTTTTTTATTTATTTTTTTATTAATTTTACTCACATTCAAGTGTTGATAATGGATCCATGAACCTAGAATAAAATGTTTTTAAAATGGATATACTTCCAGTATAAAACTACTAAACTAGTTGTTTACTGAGAGTAGCCTATACTTCAAAGTGTACTGTCATGAACTAAAAAATGTGCTACAAGTATTTGATTAATGAATTACCAATATACGTATAAGCTCACTTTATGTGTACTTATTTATGTAAGGGTAGGGTTAGGACTAAATCTTCAGACAGGAATGTTGTTCCAAGATCAACAATACATGTTGATCCAGGAACATGTCTTACCTGGCAAAATCACGATGACCCCTCCAAAGCACAGTGGATTTGTGGGCAATATTAGCTATTAGAGTGTGCACGGATACACACTTTGAAAATCTACCAGAAATAGTGCACCATCCGTTTTTTTGTATACTCTTTGTACTATGCTTTGGGACACATTTATTCTAATCAAACAAAATATTTAGGATGGATAGTATTGGGACATCGGGATGCAGGGTCGGAACTGAACTTCGACGGTTGATGATGATGTAGAACGAGAACACAAGGACGCAAGATCGCATAAGAACACATTAAGAAATGTCCCTTGTTTTTTTCATCTCCATGTGTGAATTTCATAGCTAACTACATGACATGAACATGATAGGCCTTTTAAAACAGGAAAACGTTTTACTTATTTTACCCTGGTAATATCTCTAAAAACAAAAACGTTCCGGTCTCGTTATAGTGCTTAAGTACTTTGAATAATTTAACCATCCCAGCCAGCTTCTAGGCAATATGTTTCCGATTTGTATCAAGTGTAAGTGAGTCACAGGCAGTGGAGGATGCAGGTGGCGACTGCAAGTGACGGTGACTTCAGTCAGACTCTTCTCAGTATATTGCATACAAAAGTTGCAACCAGATGCACATATTCCTCAACACACAAATCTCAGACATGGTGATGATCAACAATTGTAATTAAGTAAAAATATGAAAAATATAAAACTCTAAACTATATGACAGCTAAATAACAGTGACTGACATCAACAACTGTGGAACAATAACATGATTTTTTAATTATTTTTAAAAAACAAACGGGTTGCAGGCAGCTGATCTTGCTGCTTTTGTTCTTCTTAATGTGTTTATTTTTTTTGCTCTGTTGATGCTGTTAATATGTAATACTAGTGTACAACTGTACATTCCAACCACCCCAAATTAAGAAAGCTGCAGGAAATTGATGGTACTCTGCAAATTACTTTGTAAGATTTTTCATTTTTAAGATTTTCAATATTTTCTAAACTTATGGTACCACAAAGTTAACAGCAACTTTATTTACTACTTAGTTTTACTTTACAGATCTCGTTTTACCGATTCAAATATTCATACAAGAATTAGATATTTTAATGGTTATATTTTTACTTTTCATTGCTTTATTAGCAACATTAGAATTCTGCTTGGCACAAAAAAAAATTTAAATCATCATCAACAACAACACTTAAATATAATAACATATCATATGGTGCAATGATAAAAAGCATACAAAAATATTGATTGGATTGGCTGCTGCTGTACTGTAGCCTACTGAGTTCTCAAATACGTGGATACCAACCTCTACATATAAAACTGGGAGTGCCACCATGTATAAGGTCATCATTGTCAGGCAATATGAATGGACACCTCTGCTGGACTTCAAGACAGTACTGCTCACAGGGAATCTTATGACTGCAGCCTGACTGAGGACTCTGGAAATACTGAGCACAGAGCCAGGGTTTGTAGACAGTCTGCAGAGAAAGCAAGCAAGAAAGAAACAAATAAACAAAGTGAGTGAATGAATGTAAGCCATTCAACTTTTCAAACAATGATGCTGTAGGTTGGATTTCACACATTATTTACACAGTAAAAGCCCTACAGTACATTTACAATCCCAGTTTTTTTTACCACACTCTTGTTAGGGTTACTGACATTATTGCCAACACAGTGCCACAGCAAGTGTCATTTTTTATTTGATATACGATGCAGTGACAAATTAAAGGACTTACACCAATATCCCCATCAATCAGTTGTGCAGTACGCACAGTGACCAGCAGATGGTAGGGTTGCACAGCAGACCTATTTGCTAGATTTATCATTACTGTAATCAGTCTCACAACAGCTCAGTTACTTGTACTGCCCCAGTGACATACACAGGCACAACCAGGTCATACAGACCTCATAAAAACATTGTTGCCTTATGATCTTTGATAATCTAATCCAATACACTACTGCATCATTATTGTGACAAAATGATAGTATCAAGCTGTATATGAAGTGAGTTAAGAGCAAAGTGGGCAGTGCAAGGGGTGGGCAGAGGACTCCACAGCACTATAAGAATAGACTTTGCTAATTTACTTTGCCCTACATAGCGCACAGCTCAGCCTGCTGTTGAGGAAAGGTAAAGGAAGATGCCAGAGCATCCATGAATGGTTGGTGTGTGTGTGTGTGTGTGTGTGTGTGTGTGTGTGTGTGTGTGTGTGTGTGTGTGTGTGTGTGTGTGTGTGTAAAGAGAACAGTAGGAATAGAAAAGCAGGTCGTCATCAGCACTGTCTGGCTGTCAGAGAAACTGGTACTGCAGTCTAATTTGTGAAGACTGGTTTCTAAGAGGATTCTCCCTTCCCCTCTCTCTCTCCCTTCTCAAAACGTCTTTAAAAACAAGACATCTGTAATAGAATAACAGGAAATGACATGCCACTGGGGGCTGCTGACCCATCTCACCCATTGTATGTGTAGGAAACTCAGAAGTGAAGACCAGGAAACTTGGTTGTATCTTCAGCAGGATTGAGAACACAAGCTGTCGGTAGCAGGAACTTTACATGGTATCTTATAGGCATTCAGTGGGCAGTCCTTAAAGGTGCTGACAGTCCTTAAAAGTGTTGACCTTACACACAGCCTAGATGACCACTAAATCTAAAGACAATAGAGGCAATTACCCCCGACTGAAGATAATGGTACCCCCCAAATTGTATAAACATCACATGGTCTCAAGAACTAAGACTATGTAATCATTCGCACATAGTTTGACTCAGTAGGAAGATCAAAGACTGACAAAACCCCTTCAATGGAAACTATATTGACTCTAATCAGTAAATTGATGCCATCATGTTCACATTGAATGCACAATACAGTGTAGTTCACCTTAGTTTTTCATGTGATGTTATGTAAGGATGTAGGATCAGCCGATCTTAAACATATTCTTAAATTTGTAATCCTACACATGCCAGATGAAGGTGAAAAACAAATGTTTGGATTACTGTACGTTACATCATGAATCATAAAACACTTAAGAGTTTAGGAATTAAGCTTCCTGTAACTCAATGTATGAAATGCATGAAAGATAAAGCACATTAAAAGTCAAAAATTCTTTCTATATTTTTTTTCACAAGTCATGTAATCCAGTGAACTACTGTATAACCAGATCATTGAGTCAGTGAGATGAATGCGAGAACTGGATCAGTCTGATACATGAACAAAATTAGACTGGTTTTAAATGAATAGCTTACCAAAATCTTCAAAACTCTCTTGACTTGTCAACTGACTTGACTTGACTGCTGCCCTCTCCACTAACTTCACTTTCTCACACACCCCTCGCCTGATCGGAAGGGGTGGGTGTACTGGTTTTCTCATTTCAAACGATTGGAAATTTGATCCTTTATCACCTCTGTGTGACAACAGCTCATTTGAACCGCATTCAATTACCATCACTAGTCCTATTAAAATCCATTTTGTAGTTGTTTATTGTCCCTCAGGTATGCTTGGAAGTTTCTTGGAGGAGCTTGATGTGCTACTCTCATCCTTCCCGGAGGATGGTACTCCTCTCATAGTTCTTGGAGACTTCAACATCCACCTAGAAAAACCTCAGGCTGCTGATTCCCACACTCTGCTTGCCTCATTCGACCTCAAACGAGTATCTACTGCGGCTACTCACAAATCAGGTAACCAATTGGACCTTATTTAAACGCGCTACTGCTCCACTGACCATACACTGGTCACTCCTTTGCATACCTCAGATCACTTCCTCCTCACTCTCAACCTCAATCTGTCTCAGAACACAAAACATACTCCCTCAACAGGTCGCCTTTCGGCAAAACCTACGCTCACTCTCACCCTCTCGCCTATCCTCTTTTGTCTCATCCACACGTCCTCCACCTGATCAGCTCTCAACACTAGATACTAACTATGCAACTGATACACTTTTCTCCACTTTAACATCCTGCTTGGACAACTTCTGCCCCCTTTCCTCCAGGCCAGCCCGCGCCACACCCTCTGCCCCCTGGTTATCTGATGTTCTCCGCGAACATCGTTCTAAACTCAGGGGTGCAGAGAGGAAGTTGCGCAAATCGAAAGATCCTACTTACCTTGGTCTTCATCAATCTCTCCTCTCTTCCTTCTCTGCTAATATCTCTACTCCTAAAATGACTTACCATCACAGCAAAATTAACAATTCTTCTGACTCTTGCATGCTTTTCAAAACCTTCTCCTCAACCCTCCTCCTCCTCTTTCATCAACCCTAACAGCTGACGATTTTGCCACATCCTTCATAAATAAAACCACCACCATCCGCGGCCAATTTACCACAAACTGACACACATCCTAACAGCTAACACACACATTTCTACCCTCCTTCTCTCTGCTTTCAGACACAGAAGTCTCCAAACTCCTCCTTTCTAATCAGCCTCCTACCTGTCCGCTTGATCCTATTCCCACTAATCTACTTCAAGCTATTTCTTCCACAGTTGTACCCGCACTCACGCACATCATCAACACCTACAGTATCATCACACTGCACACTGTTACCTTTCCCACAGCATTTAAGCAGGCTCGGGTAACCCCACTGCTCAAAGGTATACTCCACCCAAAAATGAAAATTCAGTCATCATTTACTCACCCTCAAGTTGTTGCAAACCTGTATGAGTTTCTTTCTTCTGCTGAACACAAAGGAAGATATTTTGAAGAACGATTGGAGAAGAGTGTCTTATGCTGGGTACACACCAAAGGATTTTTTACATCTTATAAGATTTTTAAAATGTGATAGACCACACACATGAGGAGAAAAAATCCTAGATTTAACCATTTTGCTCCTATAGTGTGTGGTGTGCCATGATGTGACTAAGACAGCACACCACACACGAAAAGATTTTCAACCAGAGTCTAGACTGTGAATACAGGAAATCTCGCAAAATCTAACGAGACTTCAGAATAAGCATGGCGACAAAATGCAAGAATAAATTGCTTTGATAGTGTTTGGAATGATTTTCACAGAAAATTCACGGGGGAAAAAAGAAAAGGGTTTGGGTGAAGTCGTGGAGATGGCGTGAATTTAGTGAACTTCTCTGATAAATGTTGTGGTAATGCACACACGCTGGCCCTGTCTCTATCTCCTTTTGAAAATTTACCATGGTTTTACTACAAATAAAAAATAAAACATGGATATTGTAGTTAAACCATGATAACCACAAATTAACCATAGTTTCGCTAATCTAACTATATTATTTATTTGGTTATACAAATGTTCAATACGCCTATAATAAAACCATGGTTAATTTTCCATCTCTCTCTCTCTCTCTCTCTCTCTCTCTCTCACACACACACACACACACACACACACACACACCTATCCTTATATGGAATGGTTTTTATACTGAGCTAATTACATTTTCTGAGCCACAAATCAACAAGCTGATCCTCCATCTCTGCTGACCACATCAATTTCACTTTGTACTGCGCTATGACTGCGTTTGTTATGCTTCCGTCTTCCATCATCTCGCTTTCTGATTGGATATTGTCGCGTTTGTCCTCGGGGTTCCCCCCACACATCAGGATTTCTGATCGTAAATATTCAACATGTTGAATATTTACGATTCGCGATCGGAGCGGCTCCGATGTTCTTCCGAGCAGGTTCGGACACTCTTAACACACTTCACATCAAGGGAGAATCTGATAAGATAATCTGTAGAACCATCAAGATAATCGGGACATACCTAGGATTTTCGGAAGGGGGAAAATCGGCCCGAAATCAGCCCGATTATCTTTAGGTGAGTACGAGCATTTGTCGTCGAGTCATAGCCAGTACTGCCATAAATAGCCCGTGCGTAGCACTTCATCTTTTAATAAATTGAGATTATGGCCAAATGACAGAAAAAAACCCAGTGCCCACATAGCTACAGTAAACTTTATAACTTGCAAGTCGATGAAAACTTAATTTGACAAACTTACTGCCTCAGATGCGGCCGTTCTAATGATGGACAAAACACACATGGTGCCAAAGATCCAATCGTTCTTCAAAGTATCGTCCTTTGTTGTCAGCAGAAGAAAGAAACTCATACAGGTTTGCAACAACTTGAGGGTGAGTAAATGATGACTGAATTTTTAGGGTGGAGAACCCTTTAAGAAACCCACTCTAAATCCAGCACATTTGGAAAATTACAGACAGGTATCCCTTCTTCCATTCGTCGCAAAAACACTTGAACGTGTTGTTTTGAACCAGATCTCTTCCTTTCTTACACAGAACAACCTCCTGGACAACAACCAGTCTGGTTTCAAAAGGGGACACTCAACCGAGACTGCCCTGCTCTCATTAATTGAAGCTCTGAGACTGGCAAGAGCAGCTTCCAAATCCTCAGTTCTCATTAGCCTAGCCTGAGCGGGGGGGGGGGGGGGGAGCGGGGGGGGGGGGGGGGGGGGGGGGGGGAGGTTTCGGCGTCGAATCTGTTTTTGCTGCTCACGCTAAAATAAAGTGAAAGCACACTTTTGGACAAAAATAAATATGATTTCACACAAAAAGTGCCCAAAATGCACAGAATAAGCATGTCTAGTGAGTTTTAACAAGAACTTGAGTAGGCAAATAAAAGAAAATAAAGACTCAAAAATATTATAGAAGATTTAGGGTACCCGGTAAAAACTTATTTTAAAAATTAAACTAGCCAGAAAATATTATAAACGTTCTTTTAGTTTATGTAACACACAGACAGCTACATAGGCTAGCACAACCCAAATCAAGAGTTGCAGTCTTGTAAACATATCGAAAGTATGATTGAAACTAATAGATTGGAGCCATTTTCTGGGTTGTTTTGTTGTTTAACATTTATATGCGAATGTTGTACACCTCCCCAATACAAACTTTCAAGACTATCAATGTTATAAATGACCAACTTCTAAAAACAAATGTATAGTTGTCTTTGTAAAGAATTGCTCGCTTATATATGTAGCTTTGGAGCCCCTGCTGTGACTGTACAAACACTTCCAGGTCCATGGTATCCAGAGTACCTAGCAGCGTGAATAAAATCGAGCTGCGTTGTTGAGGCAAGCCATGAAAACGCCCACATCAGCTGGATAAAACATCCAGTTTAATAAGAAACTTGTACTTTGCCTCGTCTTGCTGCAGTGTGAGGAATAATACTATCGTAATAATCCTGGAAAAGTTACCTGGTAGTTTCATTTCGAGGAGCAAAGGATTCAGCTGATGCAGTAAGTTATTTATTCTTAAGTGATTTGTTCTAATCGCATTATTGAATAGTGTCTGTAAACTGCACAAAGACTGTTTAAATATGAATTGCGTGTCTGTGTGTGAATGAATGAATGAATGAATGAATGAATGAATGGCACAGACGCGCGCGCGTGATGTACTACAAAATCTGTGCCATTTATTCAATCTCGCTCATACATTATTTTACATGAACACATCCAAACTATATTGCTATAGCCTACTGAGATTTGTTCTAATTGCGATATAGAATAGTATCTGTAAAAACAAAAGGACTGTTTAAATTAATCGGGTGTCTGTGTGTGTGAATGAACGAACGCACAGATGTGCACTGTTACAGACGAAATAAAAGACAATATTTTGTTGATTAGTTTTGGATAGATTATAAAGTTTTTACTATAAAATAGACATCAAATAAGCTTTTGTTAGACAGTTTCTGCTCATATGTTAAATATATAGTATGTTTTGTCAAAAATAAACTAATCAACTGTTATAGTGTTTGTTCCAATGCAAGCTATATCAAAATAATGAATCCTTAACTTTGAAATATGTATGATAAAATGTATTGGCCTACTTTAAAAAATAAAACTTTATAAGACATTTATAGAAAAAGACAATTTTCTTTTCAAGATGTTTCCAACTTTGAACCAATTCTATAGAATGGCCCATATAACCTATTTGACCAGGATTTGTTTCCAGGTATGTCTAAAAATGTGCTTTTGACTTTCATTTATATTTTGATATATATGTATCACCATTAACAAAATCATTATAGTACCTGTATAAAATCTAGTGATCATGACATTTATTTTGTATGATTTAAAATTACCTATAGCCTTCTACTTATTGTGCTTTGGTTGCATTCTGGTGGCCTATACATGACAAAATACCTCCATAGCGGTAAAGACTAAAGAGTATCTTCAAGTGGTACCGAGTGGCATAAGACTTACTAAACACGCGTTCAAAATGATCACGATAAAACAGATCCTCGCGCACATTCCACCCGATGACTGGTTTATAGCGGTGGATCTGAAAGACGCATACTTTCACAGGCGTTTTACCGAGATTCGAGTTCGAAGGTGTCACCTCCGTTCACGAAAAGTAGCATATGCAGTGCTTTAACCCTTAGGACTCAGTAGGGAGCGCGTTCTGGACTACCTCGACAACTAATGCATTTATAGCACATCCTTCTGTGTTCAGCGTCTTTTCAGAATGCGTTGGTTTCAGCTGTCTGCCCTGTTATTGTGCATGCACTTCGCTCGTCCCGCGGATTTTATTCCGGACGCTGTGTTTTGTATGCATGCTTTTAACAGCTGTTCTAATGTTGTATGCACCAGCACTTCTTGCTTCATTATGTTGTATGCACCAATATACCCTTGTTGCTTCATTATTATCACTCCCTGTGATATATTAGTCCCGTGTCGGCTCTCGACCGTGTTCAGGGTGGAGCTGAAGGCGCCGGCGAAGTTTTGGCACTCTGCCAGCTAGATGCATAATTGTTTCAACTAGGTCCGGTACCCGAACTGGGTGAGGCGGGGCTTTTGTTCTTTGTTGTATTGACCTGCTACGGCATGTGTAACATTTTTCTGTCAACTCTGCATATATCCTTCACGATCCATATCGCACGTTTAATTGTCGATGGAGCGGGTTAAGAGCATAGGCTACTAAATGTTCTGACCGCATTAGTCCAGGACAAAGCTCTGAGGACATCAGAAGTTACCGGGACGGATGGTAGCTGTACAAAGTACACAGGCTACATCGTAATTTCAATTTTAATGGAGAGTAAAACAAAGGCAGAACACTGTATAATCTGATTGGTAGCATTATTTGATAGAACGCCAGCACAGTAACTTCATATTGACGCGCGGCTAACTCAATATTAGCGTTCCAAAACAAAGCCAAAGAGCGGTAACTGGTGTTACGATGTTCTGCCTTGGTTTCTCATGGGCTTTTGGATGTTACGGCTAAGAAAAACCCATTATTTTCTCGAAAAAACAACGGAATTGACTCAAGATACTTATCCACATGATAAAGGAGGTCTTGAATGTGCCAAAAATATCAATAACTCATTTTCGACCGAAAACGAAGTTGCGGTCTTTTGCCTTTGCACGGCAGTATATATATATATATATATATATATATATATATATATATATATATATATATATATGTGTGTGTATGTGAATGATTAGGCAGGCAGTTTTTGAAGCAAAAACTCCAGGCGACAACATCCATTAGTCAAAAGTCTTGTGGACACATATTTAGTATGTGTTTCACAAGTTCACATCTACATATAATTATTATGGTAAAGGTTATGCGTACTTGGCGTGCTGTCCGGTTGGAGGGCTCCGAGCTCGGAATTTCTGGCCGAACCCAGAGTACTCCCCCGTTTGTAAGAGTAGATGGAACTAGAGATGGAACTAAAAGTGAGGAGATGGGGTGGAGGTGGGATGCTGATAAACTGTCAAGGAACAAATGTGTGTTCTGCTGTTATTTATCTTGTCCTGAGTTGATTACTGATTGATCTTCACTTGTGCTGATTGGGTTAATTATCTGCACCTGCTCCTCCCGAACCTTGTTAATAAAACATCAATTTGTGGCCTTATTTCAGAAACTTTAATTTTTAATTTTTTCAATAACCATGCATAAACAATATTCTCTCAAAAATACAAACATGTACATACATGTTGCTCACATATTATAGTAGCCATGTTTGTGCTAAATAATTTTACCTGTGCCATTAAATAAGCAACTGAAAAAAGCACAAATGTCAGGGCATGTCAAAACAGCTCAAGGACCCCAAAAACACCTTAGACCCCAGAGGGTTAACCTTGTGAAGACATAGCTGCTTGTGGTCCCAGCCAACCCAACACTACACCACAACTTCTCCATTCAGCTAGGTTCATCATCCATAACTGCATCAAGGTCAGCCAGGAACCTTGGAGTTGTGACTGATGATCAATTGAACTTCACAGACCACAGTGCTAGAACTGCCCGGTCCTGCAGATTTGTCTTATACAACATTAGGAGAATCAGGCCCTTCCTATCAGAGCATGCTACACAACGTCCAAGCGCTTGTTCTATCCAGACTGGACTATTGTAATGCTCTCCTGGCTGGTCTTCCAGCTTGCACTGTCAAACCTCTGCAACTGATCCAAATGCTGCAGCCAGAGTGCTTTTTAACAAGCCGAAGAGAGCACACGTCACTCCTCCCCTCACAATATTGCACTGGTTGCCAGTTGCCGCTCGCATTAAATTCAAGTCACTGACGTTTGCCTACAGAGCAACCACTGGCTCTGCTCCCTTTTACCTAAACTCATTACTTCAGACTTACATGCCATCCAGAAACTTGCGCTATGTAAGTCAACGTCGTCTTATGGTACCATCTCAAAGAGGCACAAAATCTCTTTCTCATGCCTTTACCTTGACTGTTCCCTGCTGGTGGAATGATCTGCCTAACTTACATATTGTTGTCCTATTGTTAGTTTAACTGGTTCTATTGTTCTCATTTGTAAGTCACTTTGGATAAAAGCGTCTGCTAAATGAATAAATGTAAATGCAAAATATTCACGTTCATCTGTTCCGGAAAAAAAACTAAACCCGCTTTTACCGCCACTCACTGGACATTTCACTTTGAAACTGTTGCGAAATGTGCACAGCGAAAATTTTTGCCACAGGTAAATTTTTCTAATGAGCCTGGGCTGGAATAATGACACTAATGTTTTATGTACAGCTGCTTTATAGTTTAAATAATTTTGTTTCAAAACCTATGAACTTTGCATCATTAATGTTGTTATTTGTAACAATTATTTTATATTTGTAACCCCTAATACAATACTCAGTTTAAAAGGGGTAAACAACATTGTGAGGTGCAATAACAATAAATTAAGAACCAGACTAACAAATGCACACAAACACACATGCCTTAAATATCCAAACAATGAGCTGAATAATGACAAAAAAGCTGCTTTATAGCTGAAATAGATTTTCATAATTTTGCAACATTAACACGATTTTTCTGCTCATTACTGTGAAGCTGTCAGAAGAGTGCAGATAATGTAAAATCTAAACAAAGTTTATTAAAGTACTGAAGGGATGCAAACAGGAGAGTAACTGAGAAGATAGTTGATCTGATATTGGCAGTGAAATGACAGTTCTTTTTGGTTGCCGGTCGGAAGAGTGACTGCAGGACTGGATGATTGGCAGATGGATGATAGCAGTCGACTGAAGCAGACTGAGGGTTTGGGCAGTTCGAGGGAGGATTCCACCGGTGGAATCAGCTGACAGGTATAGTTCAGCTAAGTGTTTAGAAATAAACAACAAGACCAGAGGGTTGTTCCATAAAAGACGCTTAGAAAAGCGGGGATTAAACTCCAATGCTGACTTGAATGAGCCAATTGGGGCTAAAGTGGTTCCATAAAAGGTCATTGAAGTTGACGCAATCCCACTAATTTTATCCAGGTTTATCTAGTCTAAATAATTGCGTATGCACGCGTTTCTGAAGCAGCCCTATACAGGTCGATCGTGGATCAAATTGATCCACCACCGGCAAACAGCGTTTATTTTGTGCTGTTTTATGCGTTTGAGACATGTTTTTTTTTTTTTTCTTCAATGCAAAACATACATTTCACAGGTATATTCTCCATCTGTAAATCTTAGAAAGTTGTGCAAATATTTCCATTTTGCTGCTAATCTTCATATTGAACGAGCGCTGCTTTGCGCATGCGCGCCAAATAGGAGCGCAATAATTTCATAGACAGTAATTCTGACTAAAATATACATTTTGCTTGGAAAATTAATATGCAATATTTTATAACACCACAAATATCTTCTAATTATAATAATTTATCTTTAGGATGTTTGATAAGTTGCAGTGAACTTCTAGCTCATTACACTCATAGATTTTATACTTATAATAACAAAAAAATGTACAGAAGTAGCCTAATTCAGGGAAGAATTTTTTAAGAAACTAAATATAATAAAGATACAAAACATAAGTTTGGGTATAGGACCTATGCTGAGAATCACAGATTTAAATGCAATAATTTATTTTGGAGAAAGTAAGAATGCCTAGTTTTAAATGATTGGTTAGATTTAGTTTCTAAAGTACACCATGGAGAGGATAACATGACATTAAGAGCAAATGTATGCATTTTGAAAAGATATGTGCAACTCTAAAATCAAAGAATGTTTCATAAAATAAAGGAACACATATTAGCCTACATTAACTACATTTTTATAGAATCCTCCCGCTCTTTTAATTCTAGTTACACTCTAAAAAATTGGAGAACCACAGAACTTAGGAAAAGGGATCATTATCATTACAAGTGCTACTGCTAAAGAGTGCAATGCCAATCATTTCTCATAAGCTTAATTGAATTAGCCTAGAGAGAATAATTATTATGACATTTTCTGTCTAAAGAATATATAATACATATATATATATATATATATATATATATATATATATATATATATATATATATATATATATATATATATATAATTATACAGAATATATAAAATATATTATATAGTTATTCAGAATATATAAAATAACTATCAAAAGTAAAGTAACTGCAGTTTGACCAAAGTTGACAAAAAATGCAAAGACTTTTCGTCAACTACAACTATAAAAAACAGCATTTTCGTCTGAAGGCTAAGACTAAATCAAAAATGGCTGCCAAAATTAACACTGGCCTACACACACGTGCGCGCTACAATGCTGTTGTGGATGTATTAAGAATGACTGATAATTTCAGTAAAATGTTTTATTTAATTCAAGTATTCTCCTTCTACATAATTATTTTCTAGGGTTTAAAATGTATACAGATTTGACATTTTCCCCTCATACTTCTGTCGGAATGGGTACGAAGTTGGCATTGAATTTCATTTGAAATGGTATTAAAAAGGTCTTAAAAAGCCTTGAATTTAAGTTGGAGGATCCTGGGGGTACCCTGTTACTCGTTTCTTTGAGTTGGACTGGTAGTTGGAGGAACTTCGACCACTGAAGTTGAGTAAACTCAAAAATGCTTTGCAGCTGGTTGCTTGATTTTTTTAAGTTTACTCAACTTTTTATTTTTTACAGTGTATGTTTTACTATATTTATTTACTTATTTAATATACTTATTTGAATATTTGATATTTAAATAATTTTACATTAATAACTTATTAGGAATTATGTGTCATTATAAGAGTTTGATATTTAAATATTTGAATGTTTAATTTTTATTCATACTTATTTATATATGTTTTTTTTTTATCTTTTCCGCCTTTTATCATTTTATAAAAGTGTCTGACTATGTACTTATTGGTTATTTTTCTAATAATGTGTTTTTAGGCCATGTGTTGGTGGGTATTATCACAAAAAAGTAGAAGGAAATATAAGGAATATTTATTGGGGGAAAATAATATGTCTTTAAAGGAACTGTCCATTTGTATAATTGTGCCAATGCCGGGAATATTCTCCACAACAGAGCGAATTGCATCCCGTATCTCCATATCCGCGGTCGTTTTCGATTTCCCTAACCTAAACTACAATCTTAAACTCTCTGCTTAGCGTCTACGTCACAGCTCTCAGCCCGCCCTCTGTTCGTTGATTGGCCGGCTGTTTTCAGGCCAGAGGAAAACTGAGAGATAGGTCGCTATCTCAGACTTGAGAGTACAGAAGCGAACTGAAATTGAGCGGAAGTACGAAGTCTGACGTAGACAGGCTAATAATGTACTGCAGCTGCCAAACAAAGCCAGAGATAAATGCATAGGCGTAGATTATGCGGGGGACTTTTTATACAATGTAAATTCGTCCCCCGCACTTTTTCATAGGGCAAGTGTGTCTACGACAAGCTGAGGTTTTCGCGGGTGTGTATACCCTACATCGAGATTTAAAATCCAAAGAGTCAAGGATAGTCTATCTACATACGTGACTTTCACGTTTCCATGATAATCAGTCACTCGTGCATTAGCCTACGACACGTCCATGCGCGTACCCGCGCCGAATCCATCAGTTCTCTTACGAGAGGTTCTCTCGTATTGCGTAAGTTTAGCTTACGCTACGGGTAAAGTTCATCTTTGCTCGAGATATTGAAGCCAACAATTATCCTTAATTTTGTATATATTGTCAACGCAGTGCAGCCACTGCAGACCTAGAGCAGGCTAACTAGCGTGCTCATTGGCTGCCCTGTGGCAACTACAGCAGCCTACCAGTGAGCCTGGCGTGACGTCACGCCCAATGGAGGCGCTTCGCGCCTTCTACGCGTCACAGCCCGCGCAAAGGGGTGTGGCTTAGCGTATAAATACGGTGCTCAAAGGCTGCTTCCCTGATTTTTCATCTCTTCAGCGAAGCTCTACACTTCCGCTGGACTCGAGAGAAGCCACCGCCGTTGAAACCAGCGACTGCCAGCAGAGGAAAGCGCCTGAGGAAGCCGGTCGACTTCTCGCCGCCTTCAGCCTTCCGTGCCAGCAACGCTATCCGGCGTCGATATCCTTTTCTGCTCTTTGTTACTGTTTACTGTGTCTGTGTGTGTCCGCCGCGACACACATTTGCTAAAAGAGCGCGAGCGTTCTTTTCAGAATGCCTCGCACATCCTG
Organism: Tiaroga cobitis; assembly: GCA_030578255.1. Lineage (NCBI taxonomy): Eukaryota > Metazoa > Chordata > Actinopteri > Cypriniformes > Leuciscidae > Tiaroga > Tiaroga cobitis. Next base: position 29,923,722 of record CM060591.1, on the reverse strand, counting down.
TGGCTCGTACCGAGCCCCGCTCAGCGCCGGAGACCGCCACGTTATCTTCGCTCTCTGCCTGGGCCAGGACCACGCAGCCCTCGCACTCTCGTCGGGAGGCTGCGTCCACTGCGAAGAGCTGTCCATGGCGACCCTGCAGGCTCGCCTGGAACTCTTCAACGTCGAAGCTGTCACTCCACCCTCCATTTCACCGCGCAAGAAGCAGCGCCGTGCTCAGAGGATGCCGGAACCCGACGCGGAAAGCAAGCACTCGCCGGACCAGTTCCCTCGAGTGCCTCTTTCGCCTTCCCCACCCCCCCTCACCGACGCGCAGATGCCGGCTTCCGCCCTCACTGCCGTTGTTCCGACTGAGGACGAGGCGGACGGGGCCGCGGGCGACAGGTGTTCCCTCCTGGCCTCGGACAGCGAGGAATGGCCTGGATCTCTCCACTCCTCCTCTGCTTCCATCCAGGAGTCCGGACGAACGCGTTCGGGTGTGGACGCCGAGCTGATGCGTCTCCTGGTGAAGGCCGTTGACCGCCTCGGCCTCGAGTGGTCACCGCCCAAGGAGCCCGCGCCTAACCGCCTGGACGGCTGTTTTCTTCAGCGCCGCCGTCAGCCACCGGCTTCAAGGCCTGCTCCTTTTCTGCCGGAGCTCCACACCGAACTCTCCAAATCGTGGAATGCACCATTCTCCGCGAGGCTCCACACCAGTATCTCCGCGGCGCTCTCCCACGTGGACGGCGCCACCGAGAGGGAATATGTCTCCATTCCCCAAGTGGAAGAAGCGGTAGCAGCGCACCTTTGCCCGCCCTCCTCTGGATGGCGCTCAAAGTCTGCGCTCCCCTCAAAAGCCTGCAGGACCACGTCAGCTCTCGTCGGCCGCGCTTTCTCCGCCGCCGGACAGGCTGCTTCCGCCCTGCACTCCATGGCCGTTCTGCAGATCCTGCAAGCCGACCTCCTCCGCGAATGGGACGAGAAGGGCTCGGATGCAGCTGCAATCGCTGACTTGAGGAGCGCGACGGACCTTTCCCTCCGCGCCACAAAGACTGCAGCTCAGGCCATCGGCAGATCCATGGCTGCGCTAACTGTTACAGAGCGGCATCTCTGGCTAACACTCGCAGACATGAGGGAGTCTGAACGTGCGACGTTCCTCAACGCACCGCTCTCCCCCACCGGTCTCTTCGGACCAGCGGTCAACGGGATCGTCGATCGCTTCTCCGAAGTACAGAAGACCTCGCAGGCCATGAATCTGTTTCTGCCACGACGCTCTAGCTCAGCCACGGGCCGCACACGCGACAAGCCGCCTGCTAAGAGCTCCACTCAGCGTCCAGCCAAGCCTGCCGCTTCGCAGCATCGACAGGGCGGCCGCCCTAGATCACGCTCGGACAGCCGCCGACGGCCGCCTCCCCCGCGGGGACCTCGGCCGAGGATTGCGCTGAGACCAGAGCAAGCGAAGCCCTCCTAACATCAGGAGAAAAGAGACGGTTGAGTCCCGCCGCGGCCGGACCGCCGTCGAAACACCACGCCCTGTCAGTCCCCCCACAGAGGGCTACTGCAGGAGACTATCTTGCAGCCAGGTTATAATGCCCTCTCGCCTGCACACAAATGCCGTTTTTATGGCGAACCACAGAAATTCCATAAAGAGTGTATTTTCTGTTTATCCGGCTCACGCCGACAGTGTTGTATGTGTAGAAAATGTGCCCACGTCCCAGTGCTCACCCCTACACACAAGCACTCAAAATCATGTGTCCCCCAGGCCCACAGAGCCCACTCTCATAAAGCTGGCAAGTGCCGCTCGAGTGTTAGATGTAAATATCGCGCCCGCGAACTCGCGCTCGCGCACATCTCATGCCCGCTCTGTCATACGGCCATTTCAACCTCGAATAAGTCAGGTTATGAGTGTAAGTCACGTGCCCGCTCACAAGCGCTCACGCTTACTAACAGACACACTATCCCCAACGCTGCTCGCGCATCACAGAATGTTCATAACACGCTCCCCGTTCATAGTAACTGGGTCGCCTCAGATGAAACAGCCAGCTGTCGTTGTCAGCGAGCCGCCGCTTACAGACATTCATATGAGTCAGGCTGCGAGTGCAAGTCACGTGCCCGCCCCAGTGCGCTCACGCTTGCCAATAAACGCCTCGCCTTCGGCGCCGCCGCTCAAAGTAGCTGTCAGCGAGCCGCCGTGTTTAAACACTCATACCGCTCAGACTGTGAATGTATGCCACGAGCCCGCCCTCGAGCGCTCGCGCATACTATCAGTCGCTCCGCAGCCCGAAACGGCTGTCAGCGAGCCGCTCCATCCAAGCACCGTGAGCGCGCGCTCCGCGCCCCCGTCTCCGTCTCAGTTCCCAAAACCCACAGTGTGTGGCGACCGGAACCCGGAGGCCATTCTCCCCCTTGCCTCACATGCACAAGCATGGGAAGCCATCCCAGGGGTTTCAGAGTGGGTGCTAAGCACAATAAGACAGGGCTATACGCTTCAGTTCGCTCGCTGTCCCCCGCGTTTTCACGCTCGGACCGAGTCAACGGTGAGTGCGGAAGTAGCACATCTACTCCGCGCAGAAATAGCCAAACTGCTGTGCAAGGGAGCTATAGAACCGGTGCCGCCTTCTCTGAGCGAGGTTTATATCTCTCGATCTGAAAGACGCGTATTTTCAGATACAGATCATACCCCGTCAAAGGCCATTCTTGCGTTTCGCCTTCGACGGCCAGGTATATCAGTACACCGTCCTCCCGTTTGGCCTGTCCCTGGCACCCCGTACATTTACAAAGTGCATGGACGCGGCGCTCGCCCCCCTCAGATGTCGGGGTGTGCGAATTCTGAACTACTTGGACGATTGGCTGATTCTAGCACAGTCAGAGATAGAGCTCGTATCTCACAGAACTATGCTTCTCAGTCACTCGGAAAGATTGGGTCTCACGGTGAACTGGACCAAGAGCTCATTACAGCCCAGCCAGTCAATCTCCTTTTTAGGAATAAAACTGGACTCCGTGGCTATGAAGGCTCAGCTGTCGACAGAGCGCACACGCCGAATTCGACACCTGGCCGCATTTTTCCAGAAGGGCGAAACCGCCTCCCTGAAAAAGCTTCAGAGGATGCTGGGTTGTATGGCCTCACCTGCAGCAGTGCTTCAGCTGGGCCTACATGCGCCCGCTACAACGCTGGTTGAAAGCCCGCGTACCCCATCAAGGATGGGCGCGTGGCTGCACGCGAATCAGGATATCTCAGAGGTGTATTACAGCTCTGCAGCCCTGGTTAGCGGCCGATTGGTACCAGCAGGGGGTGACGATGGGAGCGATTTCCCACCTGAAAATCGTCTCGACAGACGCCTCCAACTCAGGTTGGGGCGGCCTTCTCGAGGGCAGACCTGCCTTTGGCCTATGGTCAAACCAGGAGAAGGGCCTTCACATAAACTGTCTGGAAATGCTGGCGGTCGAGAACGCTCTGAGGCGCTTCCTCCCGTTCATACAGGACCAACACGTTCTAGTCCGCTCGGACAACATGTCGGTTGTGTCCTACGTGAACCGCCAGGGCGGGATCAGATCCAAGAGCCTCAGCGATCGGACAGAACGCCTCCTCGTCTGGGCCCAGTGCTGCCTGCGTTCGCTGAGAGCAACGCACGTGCCAGGGGTCCTGAACGAAGGACTGGACAGACTGTCCAGGGACAACATTCCCCCCGGGGAGTGGTCTCTACACCCCCAAACAGTACAGCTGTTATGGCGCCTCTTTGGCAGAGCGGAAGTCGACCTATTTGCGTCAAGAGACAACGCTCATTGCCCAATGTTCTTTTCGAAGAGCGAGGATGCGCTGGCCCAACTCTGGCCCAGCCTCCCACTTTACGCCTTCCCTCCGATCTCTATGTTACCAGGTAATCATGAGAATCCACGAGACGGCTTTATGCGTCCAAATGGTCTGTGTTCTCCAAATGGTGCACCGACAAAAATCTGGACCCTAGAACGGGTGAGGTCGTGCAGGTGCTCGACTTCCTTCAAGAGCTGCTGGATAAGGGCAGGTCTCCATCCACGCTCAAAGTATATGTGGCGGCCGTCGCAGCCTTCGCTGAGTCGAAGCAGGGCCGGTCACTAGGAAGGAACGAGCTGGTCATCCGCTTCTTGAGAGGAGCCAGAAGGATGAACCCTCCGCGCCCACCTTCGGTTCCTATTTGGGATCTCTCCGTGGTCCTAGAGGCCCTAAAAGAGCATCCCTTCGAACTGTTAGATTCAGCGAATCTAAAATACCTCTCGCTCAAAACCGTTTTTCTTTTGGCTCTGTCATCAGTTAAACAAGTGGGGGACTTGCACGCGCTCTCTGTTAGCGCTGCGTGCCTCGAGTTTGGCCCAAATGACTCTAAAGTCATCCTCAAACCGAGACATGGCTATGTCCCGAAGGCAATTGGCACTCCGTTCAGGGCGCAGGTCATTTCCCTGACGGCTCTGCCAGCATCCGACAGCGTGAGCGGTGACAGCCTCCTTTGCCCTGTCAAGGCACTAAGAGCTTATGTTACGCGCTCCGCCCCCTTCAGACGCTCCGAGCAGCTTTTCGTTTCATTTGGTGGGCGCACCAAGGGTCTCACCGCCTCGAAACAGTCCCTGTCCAGATGGATAGTGGACGCCATTTCCGCTGCCTACGCGTCAAAAGGTCTGCAATGCCCTCTGGGCATCAGGGCTCATTCCACATGAGACATGGGCCTCCCCATCCACATTTGTAAGATTCTATAATCTGGAAGTTCCCGCGTTGCAGGCCAGACTTCTATCAGTCTAGGTATATGATCTGCCCACATCTCTGGTGCGCAGGCTGCCTATGATGTTAGCTCTCCTGGTTGAGCTGCACTATCGGGGATGATGTGATATACATGCTGCCCGGGCCCCCCCCTCTGCATTCCCCCCATGAGTGTTATGTTATACATGTGTCGGCCCGCTCTCTGGCCGCCTAAATTCCCACTTTCAGTTCCCAGGTGGGACTCATAGAGTGGATGTGGGGCGCGCACGGCGTTGACAAAGTGTTCCCGTAGCGTAAGCTAAACTTACGCAATACGAGAGAACCTCTCGTAAGAGAACGTACTCGGTTACCTAACGTAACCTCGGTTCTCTCTAGAGAGGGAACGAGTATTGCGTAACCGGCCGTGACATCACGCCAGGCTCACTGGTAGGCTGCTGCAGTTGCCACAGGGCAGCCAATGAGCACGCTAGTTAGCCTGCTCTAGGTCTGCAGTGGCTGCACTGCGTTGACAATATATACAAAATTAAGGATAATTTTTGGCTTCAATATCTTGAGCAAAGATGAACTTTACCCGTACCCATACTCGTTCCCTCTCTAGAGAGAACCGAGGTTACGTTAGGTAACCGAGTACGTTTCATAGAGTTCAAAATGGCAAAAAACTCTTCACTCCTTTTTCTCGAAAAAGTCAAGCTCTGTAAGTAAGTTGTCATGTAGTATCCGAATTGTGTTGCACAATGATGAATAACTCCGCCTATTTCTCTTGTTGAATAATTAACAGGTTTTGTTGTAAATTCACTACCCGAACAAACATGCAATATTTTCAATCTATTTTACTCATAATGCATTTTATTTTCACAGATATTTTATCAAAGCCCTTCAAATTAGAATACACATGCTAAATGTTAATGCTGAATTTGTATTTTCATGCATCAACAGCCACGATCTGCTTGAATCAGGCAGCGTGGTAACGTGTACATGATGTTTATCATAATTTGGTAACACTTTACAATTTGATAAAAAAGTTTGTAGACAAACTTTAAGTTCTCTTGAAAAAGCCTAACTAGAAAGCCTAACTAGAAAGTTTGAAGTAGTTTTAAAAAACTTGAAGTTTGAAGGTTTTCAATTGGAAAGTTTTAGTTTAGTAAGACAGACTTTGTTTAGGCTAGTAAGAAAATGTAATTTTGCCAAAAAAAAGAACTTTAATTTTAAGTAAATGTTATTTTTAAATCAGCTTCAGTGTGATATTTAACCATATTATCATGCTTAACACTGATAATTTGAATAATTGTAATGTGATGATCAGATATCTAAATCAGAGAATATCATGTTTGGGCATTTGGATTATTTATTTTTAACAGTGGATTTGGGGGACTCAAAGTGCACCAGATTAAAGGGTTAGTTTACCCAAAAATCAAAATTAAGTAATTAATTACTCACCCCCATGCTGTACCAACCCCGTAAGGCCTTCGAGACGAGACTTCAAGAGATTTCCACGACGCGCACGCGCGAGAACTTAACTGAAGTAGTTGAAGGAGATCGCAATTCTCGCGCATGCGTCGTGGAAATCTCTTGAAGTCTCGTTTCAGGCCTACAAGGAAGAAAAGGAATAGTTGAATAAAGTCGTTATTTTTGTTTGTTTTTTCGCACAAAAAGTATTCTCGTTGCTTGATAAACTTATAGTTGAGCCACTGTTGCGACATGGAATATTTAAACATTTTCTTTAATGACTTTCTGGGCCGTCAAGTTACATTCCCTTAGGCAGCCTATGGAGGAGTGATCAACCTCTCAGATTTAATCATAAATATCTTCATTTGTGTTCCAAAGACGAACGAAGGCCTTACGGGGTTGGTACAGCATGGGGGTGAGTATTTAATGACTTAATTTTCATTTTTGGGTGAACTTAACCCTTTAATGAATTTATCTTTAAAATGTACAAAATTTTCTCATTGGGTGGTGGTGCGGGAGCGGGGGTACATGCCCTCGGACCCCCCTAGAGGTACAGCAGACTATATGATGGTCTACGAAAAATACACATTTTATTATCTTGTTAAAATACATGATCACGATTTTAACACATCCGCCTCATTTTAAGCCAGGAAAAACCCTGCATGTGCAATATAAAGAACTGGACAACTTTCTTTCTGTTTTATTGCTTTAAAAATAAATAGCATATTAAGCTAATTAAGCAAAAACCTCAACAAAAGTCTGAAGAAAAAAAACTGGTATTACACTTGACATTCTGTCCCCTTCACTTTTGAAATGCTGGCTACGCCCCTGGATAAATGTATTCATAAATATTTAAATCATAAATATTTAAAGGCCACGTTCATGTTTTTTTGAAGCTTTGATTGTGTTTACAGTGTGCAATATAACATATATTATATTGCACACTGTAAACACAATCAAGAAACTGATCGGGGAATTGGAAAACCATATATCATCAATCCATTTGGGAATATTCCCCGATCAGTTTCTTTTCAGAGTCATCACATTGAAAGTTCAGCTTCCTCGGTCAACAACTGGTAAGGATCATTCATCTGCCACACCGACACACGCACCTCTCTTTCGGCTGTTTTGCAGTGGGTTCAAGACGGCCGTGCACTGAAAACCATACCGGGGCAAAGGACAATTAGAAAGTAACATGAAAAACTATGCAATTACGGAAATGCTCTTGATTATGGTTTACTAATCCAATTAACAAATTTAGTAACGTTCTCCTTATAAATGCATTTGAGGGATGTAACTGTATTTTTAAGTGGGAGGATTCCGTATGTGACGCAAAAAAAAAAAACACTTCCAGCCCAGGAATGTGTCATTCCGCTCCAAGCAAGCAAGTGGTGCTGCTCACTGCAGAGCCAAATAACGGACATAATGGACATCATGAGCAGAGCTTGACCTGGTCCAGCAGCTTAACCAGCTCCAGCCAATGTAATATAGTATGTTACCATTCATAAGGCGTCTAGTAAAAGGGCAAAGGCAAGTTTCAGTTATCTTATGTGTGCGTTTTGAGCTGTTTGTGTTTACAACAATTGATAAAATAATTGCTGTCTGTGGTTGTATATGGGCTGTGGCAATAATAATAAAAAAAAATTAATAAAAAAAAAAACCTCTCAGCAACATATGGAAAAAAAAGAACTATGAACTAGTTCATTTTTTTAAGTATGAACTATGAACTGAACTAGTTCATTTTAAAATTTGTGAACTGAACTTTGTACTAGTTCATGTAGAAAATGAACTTTCCCAACACTGGCGGCAGCCAATACAGCATACGCAGTGCGTCTTACTGACGCATGCGCATTTGATTTACTCTTCAAGTGTTTGAAATAAATCAATTAGAACCTGTTCAAACACGACTTTTGCAGGATGTTTCACAGTGGTAAGCTGTTTATTTAGTAGTTGTCATACTTTTAATTGGTTAAATTGTAATGTTAAATGTTACAAACCGTTATAAAAGCTTGTGGTATATGGTTTTGTCCGTCTGTCGAATTAACGATGGTGTTGTTGAATTTTTTAAATAAGTCCATTGTTTATTCCTACCTTAGTTACACGTGTGCACGAGTTTTGATTAGTAATATATGTTTTATAGGTGTACATTTGGTAACTGTGAAAAAATGCCAACAGAGGTTGAAAACATATGCTGCAAAGAAATACAAAAAGTACTGTAACACCTCCTAATTAAATATTTTTTTGTTGTGTATAGTTCTTTTGAAATCGTTTTCATCCAAACAACTTTATATAAATACACTTTATTTCTACCATGAATATAGCTTTAAAAGCTGCCATGTTGTGTAAAAGAAATCGTTGCCATGCATTACAATAATTTATTTATTAAAAGTTGAATGTTACGTGACTGCGCATTAAATTATTACTGCCTCACATCAATGTATAGGTTTGTCGACGAATGATGCAGATTGCAGACCCTCCTACATGTTCATCACCTGGGCTTTGAAGCAAACTGCTTAAACCCATATACCTTACAAAACATAAAAATATTTACAGAGCTGAATACGGACGAGTGAGGCGAAGAACTGAAGAAGAGTATGTTTTTATTAAAACAAACAAAACTATTCCTCTTCTCCGTGGGAGCGCAACAAGACCACGCCCCCTTTTTTGTGTATTCCTGTGGGCGGAGATTAGTCAAAAAACTGTTCTAGTTACGTCATTAAAAAAGGAAGTAGAGGGATGTAGTCCAAACCGGCCGTTCGCTGTAGGCTTTGAAAGTGTTAAATAATGTGTTTGAACTTATGTTAAATAATATCTCGCTAGGCATTGAACTTTGAGCTTTATAATTTGACAGGTATTATTTATGCTCTAACAGCAACATTACACGCTAACTAAAGTTTGAAAAATGGAATCGCGAAGAACGGGACCTTTAAAATCTATCTATCTATCTATCTATCTATCTATCTATCTATCTATCTATCTATCTATCTATCTATCTATCTATCTATCTATCTATCTATCTATCTATCTATCTATTGTAGCCTTATTTAAGTTGATTTTCTGTACACTGTGTATTTATTTTTGGACTAATAGTGGTTAATAAAGTCCAATAATGGTATGAGAGAGTGTCAGTGGTAATATTGTGTTCCTATTGGTCAATGTTAGAGGATCTGTGTAACAGCTGAGGCTTAGCCTGACAGTTAGCCTGCCCTGGACCAGGTTAGTTTCCTAGCATAAGTTGCCAGGGTAACTGAGTTTGAACTATGTTAAAGGTGGGGTATGTGATTTTCTTTTTTGACAATTTTTTCAAAATCACTTGAAATCCTATTCCTAACTCACTTACAGCCACTGAGTTGGAAGCACTGAAATGAAAATTAAGCAATTTAATCATCTGTGCAATGGGCAGGACTCCAAAAACTCCAGCCAATCATTTCCAAGACCACCTAGAATCATTGGACAGAAAATGCGTCAATCAAATGGTCGTACCATCCCCGCCTCCCCCCACCCCCCTCGCACACGTGTCCCCTTCGTGCGCATACTCAAAGCTCGTGACCCAGTCACAGTAAGTGCAAGTCGCCCGGTACAGAGAGAGTAAGTGCAATCTTGCGCATCTGAGTTTTGCAGATGCATGATTGCGCGTCCATGTTCTTCGAATGGGTGGAGTCAGGGCCAGCGTTGGAGGAAAGAAGGTAGGACCTTTTGAGTTGTGTATTTTCAAAATCTGACGGCTGTTTTGCAAATCTCATACCCTACCTTTAAGTTTGCTTTATGAAACAGAATCCACCGACAATAAGTCTGACTAACCAAAATAAGCCTGGCTTGTATTATAATCTTGTTTTATGGAACAACCCTCAGATAGTGTGAACTAGGGTGTGCAGGCTTATGGTGACTGTGATGATTGAGTACAGGTGGTGCTGAGGAGTAATCAGGTGATTGTAAATCTGATTGGCTGCGTCCCAATTCGCCTACTTATACTACGCCCTAAAAGTATGTATTCTTTTTGTGAAGAAAATGTACATACTTTTGAGTGTGTTGCAAAAGAGTAGGCAAGCTTTGGCAAATACTACTTCGTCATCTTTTACGGACAGATCTGTCGCGTGCATCCTATCACGTAAACTGCCCTGTCAATCATCTCGTCACAGTTAAAATCCTCCATTCAATCTAATATAATTTCTTACCATTTCGGAGAGAAATGTTGTAGCATGTTCATCTGCCAGTCGTGGGTCTTTCATATGGAGATTCTCCTTTGCAATTTGAATGTAATGATGCATTTAAAAGTTAATGGCTAAACATATCTTTACAAAAGTTCACAATGCTGCTGCAGATGCAATAAAATGTAGGCAACATTGAATAAATACATTTTCGTCAGGTTAGATACTGATAATCAATCACTCAAACCCCTTTATCTAAACCTCTACACAACCGCCGGACTCGCGCGTCCTCCATGTCTGTTTTTTTTTTTAACACTTTTCACTCGTGTATGTAGTTCTAACCGAATCCTCATCCAACGCGTGATAGGTTGTGGGCAATATTAGCCGTCAGAGTGTGCATCGATCTACACTTCGGATTTTGACCGGATATAGTAGACCATCCAGGTCTCTTTGGAACACTCATTTCAACATACTACGATTTGGGATGTACTAATTCTATTTTCGAATACTATTTAGGACGGATAGTATGCAAATTGGGCCGCAGCAATTGAATCTGGTGCTGAGGGTGTGGCTGTTTCTGTGAGAGAGGGCCCTATCATACATCCGGTGCAATGCAGCGCCAGGCAAGTGTTTTTTGCTAGTTTCAGGCCAACGCAGTTATCATTTTCACATCCTGCGCCACGTTGTTAAAATAGCAAATGCATCTGTGCGCCCATGGGCGTGCTGGTCTAAAAAAAACGAGGTGTGTTCAGGCACATTGTTGGCTCGTTGCTATTTTGAGGCAATAGGAAAAAAAAAATTGTCAGTTGTTATTTAAAGAGCGCGTTAGTAATATGCCCCTATAGGCGGGTCCACAATGCACGTACACTTTGTCCCGTAGATGGTCTGCTCACGCGATTTAACCTTGCGCACGAGCAGATCCGTTTCCTCGCTAGAGAAGCGTTCAGTTTTTCTGCTTGCAAATTCCGCCATGTAAATAGTGAATCCGCTATGGTGTGAGTGCAACTGGCTGAGAGAACAAGATGAGACTGATTGGTTTATTGCACGTTATGCCCAAAACACACCCATTACTCATTAATTGAATAGGGACAACCCTTTTAGACCGCGCGCCGACCATTTTTCCCGTTGTTAAACTAGCAAAAGTGGATTCGTACTTGCGTTGTGCGCTTTAGACCATGCGCTTAGAAAAAAAAAACATCACCATACAGTATCATTGCTGCGACTGCCAATGTTAGAGGGCTATAAACAAATATGAATCCTCCCACATTACTCACAGTGGAACAAGTGGGTCAAAAGGTTAAAGCTTACAACACCCTCAGGCACTGAGATGGCAAAGAGCACCGTGAGTATCCACTGGAAGGCCTTAAGGGAATTCTTATGGGCATGAGCCAAGGTTAAGTGTTATGCAGTAGTTATCAGGAAAGGCATGGTCATGCATGAAGTGAACCGAATCAGTCAAGGTTTAGAAGATAAAAATGAATGCCATAAAAGAGGAAGTTGTTTTTTCATCAAGGTATGGCTCAATGAAGCTTAACAAGCATGGCAGAATTGCACATTTGACTGATCCATATACAATGAGAACATTAGAAAAAAGTCTTTATTGTGTATGGATTAGCAGCACACTACCTGTAGAGTAAACGGTGTGTGCATGTTTGTTCTTAATAGGTTGACTTTGACCTTGTTGACGTGTAACGAGACTGCAAGTCTCGCCTCATAGGGGAATATTTCAACGTTACCCTGGAAGACCCAAAAATAAAAGGATCTTGTTCCCCTCTCTGGTGATTTGAGTCTCAATACGGACAATATGTGTATATGTTTAGCTTACACTATTGTATAATATACTACAGGCATAGGTAGTGTAGGATTCAGGTAAGTAGGTGTCACTATGGTGGCTTTATGAATTATAAGCATGTGATGTAAAGTGGTAACTCAAATTCACATTCCTAAACCTAATAGTGTAAGTGAGATGCCGCTACTCCAAGGTAAGTTCCACAAATAACTGTCAACTGTATTAATTTTAACAATTATTAATTTATTTTTTATTTTCTTTAGGAAACTGGGATTTATTCTGAGAAGATTGGTTTCAATTGTATGACATAATAAAATAAAACAATAAACAAGTTCTCTGAAATCTCCTTTTAACCTTGGAAAACCTTTTAAACCTTGATAAACCTTGGTTTAACAATTTCAAACACATCTGTAAAACACCTCAGTTATAAGTTACCCCAAAATTAATTTTAATATCAGGTCACATCAACTGATTTACAAACAACACTGGGGGCCTCATAAAATGTTGCGTAGAAACTATCCTACATTTGATCTAAGATCATTTCTCAAATGTGCGTACGTGTGATTCCGAAAAAACAAACGTCCGCATAAAAAAACGTGCGTACAACTGTCTTCCAGATGTGAAATCTATAAATTGCAAATGATCTTGCAATTGTGCGCAGCTGAATGGTTTCAGATCTCCACCTTGTAAACGCCCCCTAATTAATATCATTTAGCATATAAAATAGCACCAGTCAACATCCAAATCCTTTATTTGTGAATGGCGAGTGGCAAGAAAAAGAATTTTAGCAAGGCCGAAATCGGGGTCCTGTTGGCGGATTAGCAGAAATAATGAATAATTCCACATGCATGGAATCTAAATATACATGCTAAATAATTTTACTTTAATGCCGTGTAATTATGCTAACAGGGTTTTGTAAAAACGTGTATATGTTTTATATTAAGCAACTGATTGATCCAATTGATTAGCCTATTATTAATACTATAGTAGCCTACCACTTCAAATAATACTAATCTTAATGATGAGGGATCAGCATAATTTTGGAAAAAAGTAATTAAGTAATTTTTAAAGTTATTTTGTCAAACTATGTTAAAGTATGCTATCATATCCGTCAAAATTGCGCTGAGAGCAAATAATCTAAACTATAAATGATTTACTTGATTTACTATTTGAAGAGTTCAGATGCAAAAGCCTCTAAGTGCCATCTGAAATTTTCTTCTAGAATGATCATTTTTATCAAGCTCGTCTATTTAAGTTCAGTAATTTCACTTAAATGACCATGAAAATGACCTATTAATTGTCTTTTAAGTGAAATTACTGAACTTAAATACACTAGCTTGATAAAAATTATCATTCTAGAAGAAAATTTCAGATGGCACTTAGAGGCTTTTGCATCTGAACTCTTCGTATACTCATAATAAAAACAAAATTGTGTGCTTTACAGTTTTTTTTTTACAATTGCTATGATACATTTCTCAAATATTAGGTCACTTTTTCAAAACTCTTCACACAGTTATCCTAACCAACTTTCAGCTTGACACAGCAACTAATTTCACATTCAAAATTCATTCAAACTACCAAAACACTTTATTCATGTCTCAAATCAAGTCATTCTGCCTGAACACTAGCAAAGTTTTCACCCAACAAACACACTTTGTCACTCATAAAACAAAAAACACAAACATCAGGTAGCATTATACAATGTTTTCTTTTTCTTTACAAAACAAGAAAGCACACTGCTTCCTTGGGCAATGTTTGCATTACAGTACAACATTTTTCCTAAGTTTCCCCCTTTTGTATGGATGGTAATACAATTTTAATTGTAACCACTTGTGTAGGTGTTCAGTTACATCTAATTGCTTTGATAGTAGTTGATTTTTTAGATCCACTATATATTTCAATATGGTATTACTGTAGAAATTGTGCAAATTAAGTCTTATTATTATTTTGTGTGTGTGTGTGTGTGTGTGTGTGTGTGTGTGTGTGTGTTTGGGTTTGAACTCAAGTTTAACAGTTTTGAAAAGAGAATGTAAACGTGCAAATCAGCCTGTATAGTACATAAAGTTTTAATGGTGTTTGTGTCTATGTGACAAAACAATTCATGTAAATTGAAATATGTCATCAAGATGGCATGGTAATAAAAAAAAGATAAGCCTTAGAGTGTCCCAGCCACAGCGCCCACTCAACATGCCTGAATATACTGTAGGTCTGACAAAAAAAAAAATGCTTCTCAAAACCAAAACTTGCCAGACTCTCCAAAAATGCCAAACTACATCCCCTCAGCATGGCAGCGTGGGTAGATCGTTCCCCTAGCACTTTGACGCAGTGTCGAGTTCCCTTTCGAAAGGGAACGACTCAGGTTACGACTGTAACCTATGTTCCCTGAGAACAGGGAACGAGACACTGCGTCTCGTCGCCGTGCCTCCGGTCTGCTTTTACAGTCCATTCAGGCGAAGAAGTGGATGACATGTTCTCTAGCCGCCCCTTTTATACTTCCGGGTCGCGCTAGAGCATGACGTCATGGCTGACACCGGCCAACAAGGTTGTCGTGATTATACAGTGTTTCAGTCATCAGTCACACTGAGGCGTTTCCCCTAGCACTTTGACGCAGTGGCTCGTTCCTTGTTCTCAGGGAACCTAGGTTACAGTCGTAACCTAAGACGTTTTCCAGTCTTTCTTCTTTTCAGGTGTCAACGTTCTCACCATAACATGCATTGTGCGGTTGAACCTCTCACATTGAGAGTTCAGTTGAGGATTATAGGGACTCTTCCCGATACCATACACTTTACAGAGTTCCTTGATCACTTGCTCTTTGAAACATTCCCTAATCTGAATGCAGACAACACCCATAGTAGACGAACCAATGTTTGGTGAGGGCTTTTGCAGTGGTACTCCCTGTTTGATTCTTGGTTTTTACGGCAACTGAAAACAGGCTAAATATGTTAGTCAGGACCAGTACATTTTCATACCCTCCTGAGGAAATTTGCAGCTGGGTGTGGTCCAGTGCCAATACTTCTAAGGGAGCCGTGACATTGCTGCATGTCATCGGAGCTGGGACCCTTCAAGGAATCACTTCTAATTTAATCTCAGCTGTAACTATTCAGCACTTTCTTGATGGACGCATGTACAGCCACTTGAATGTCAGTTTCTCCCTAATTTGACCCTTGCACAGGCCACAGACATGCACGCACTTACTCAGAGTCCAGTCAGATTAAATCCTTCTCTGTATCCTGTTGTTCAGGGTCTTCTCCGGAGACAGACAGAGCATCAGCATTGGTGTTCAGTCACCCAGGCTTATACACAACCTCGAAATTAAGCTCCGCTAACTGAGCCACCCAATGTTGCTCGACTACTCCTAGATTAGCAGTCCAGATAACGCAGTGGATTATGGTCGTTGATTACAGTGAACTTGGAGAACATTAGGTACTCTTTGAATTTTTTTGTTAGGGCCCACTTAAGTGCCTCTCTGACCCTCTCAGGCCTCTGCTAGCACATGAGATGACTCTGCTCCCCCTAGATTTTGGCTCAATACAGCTCAGAGGCCCAGGTGACTCCCATCCATTGTGAGGGTAAATGGAAGGCCAAAATTAGGGTAAGGGATGACAGGTGGTGACATAAGGCATTGTTTCAATTTGTGAAATGCGGTCTGGCATTCGCTACTCCACATGAACAGTTCAGAGGCTCTTCTTTTGTCTATGCTGCCCATTAGCGCATGCAATGGTTTTGCTATTTGAGCAAACTGGTACAAACCAGCAGTAATAGTTCATGAATCCGATCAATTGAAAAACATGCGGCTATACTCGACGGTGACTCTGTTTTGTTGCTGGAGCATCACCAGTGTGTCATAGCCTGCTGGTACCCATAGTCAATTTAACTTTTGGAGAATACGTCTCTGTACTACAACTGGTCTAGTTCCTCTCTTTGTACGGGGGTAAGCTTTTCGTAATTCACCAGGACCGGTACTGGAAGATTGTCAGAGATTTCCACTGCTTGAACGTGCCACTCGTCTAATATAAAGCGTTCCTTCTTCTTCAAACTCCAGCGTATTAACACCTCCCGTGGCTTAGACACTACTGCCACTCTGTATCTTGGGTTAAGTCTGATGGTCCGCTCACTCAAATTCATTACGCATTTCCTCTGCTTCTGAGCTGGTGTCTGTCAACACAAAGATGCACTTCCCCAGGAGAACCTTCCCAATGTACTCCACATCAGCTTGCAAACATCCTAGGACAGAAATGTCGAGACAATTAGTTGTGGTGTGTATAACCCAGTGAGCAGATGACAATTTCAGATCTTGCTCTCCAAAGTGCTTCCTAAACTGTGACTTTGTAATAGTGGACACTTCTGAGCCTGTATCCAGTAAGCAGTTTGTCTTGACACCAGCTATTTTAACTTCAATAGTCAGACAATCTCTAAATTCACCATTTTTCAATGTCTCTGTCACTTCATCAGTCCATTAAGCAGTATGGCTACTTATCATAGATGGCCTTGAGCTGGCTTGCATTGTACTTGTTGGAGCGTTTCCTACTTTAGTTTCAGCCATTCCTGTAAAACATTGGGACTGATCAGACACCATGGCTACTTCAAAACCCTGTTAACAGTGCCTACTAGTGTGCCCAGTTTTGCCACATGAATAACAGATGTATCGAGCATCACTGTCCTTCCAGGGTTAGCATAGAGGAAGCTTGTTCTGCTTCAGCATTAAATATTCTGACACATGTTATGGGTTTTGGATTGTTTGTGTCGCCTCTTCTTCTGACCAGGTGATTGCAGCTTGCATTGCCTGAACAAAAGAAAAACGTGCGTCCTTTTTAACTCGTCTTTTCATTTCAAGCCTCTGAAAATCATCTAGAAGGCCCAGGACAAGTTGTTCCTTTAACACACTTTTGCCGTTTGGAACTCAGTTTGGCAACCAGCGCTGAACTCGGCTGAGTCTCTCTGGTAGGCCATAAGCATCTGAGCGTATTGTCTCTGCTTGCTAGTGTTTTTTTATTGCAAAATATTCGATACAAGTCGGTACTAAAAATTTTTAAACGTCACGGTACCAAGTACCGGTGGTATCGAGTAGGGGTGTAAATCGGACAGTTAATCACGATACGATACGATATCGATTCTCTTAGCCAGCGATACGATATTTGCCGATACCTCAAAAAATTCTACGATACGATTATGATTCGATTCGATTCAGGGCTATATCGATCGATTAATCGATATTTAGATATTATGTGCCAAGTGTACACAACCAGTTACATTTATTTACTCAAATTATACATTCAAAAATATATTACATGAAAGTTTAATTAAACTCTTTGAAAATTGCACACACCCTCTCCCAATTGGGACATTTACAAGTTGTTTGTTACAATTTTTAAAAAACACATGATGAAAAGGAACAAGGGGTTATCTGTTTTTGCAAATGAACTCTTCTGTTATATTAAAGTTAATTTAAAGGATTTTTATATTACGTTATATATTTATTGTGTGGTAAAAGCAGATAACTCCACATTTCATGTTTCAGAGTTAAACAAAGCCAAGTAATTGCTATGATACATAATAAAACACTTGGTTAATCTGTAACGTTAATCTCCTCAACTGACATAGACGCCTGTCAAACTTTGTTGTTGTGATTTACGTACACGCAATACAGAGAGCTTTTCACGCACCAATAAACGTGCTGTTTTAGCAAGAGTCCGTGAAAAAGTTTCAGCTTTTATTTTCCTTTTACGAGCCGAAGAAGATATCACGGGTTCATGAAGTTCGCTGAAATCCATCCTCGATCACTTTTAGTCAGCTTTGACGAAACTCCTCTCAGCTAGCGCGTCTTTTCAACGTCACCTGACCTGAATACTGCGCACTGATTTTGCTAAAACAGACTTTTTGGGGCTTGTCGTTTCTGCTGTAAATCATAAATTCGCGATGCCTTTACAGTGGAAAATACCAGCTTTTGTGACAAAGGTTTCAGTCAATCTTGTCAGGCGTCTATTTCAGCGCAGAAAAGTTACGTGAGGATATGGAGTGTGTCAAAATAAAGGTACCGTACATCGATATTTTATGTGTGGTATCGATGCATCGTATCGTTAGACATTTGATCGATGCATCGATCCATATCGATGTATTGTTACACCCCTAGTATCGAGTACCGTCAAACCCGGTTCTGGATGCGGATGCATGCACGAAGGGCTTGAAGTTGCGCCCTCTTCATGAAAGCGCTGAGACATGGCGACCGGCGGCGCTGCTGATGTGGTGTCTGTGTATATTAAACTACAAAAAGACTATTTAAATATTAACCCTGGATGTTTTGCTTGTCTCTGTGTGAATGAACGGCACAGACGCGCGGTTTCATTTAACGTTCCCTCACACACACACACTAGGGGTGTGCATTGGCACTGCCCTCACAATTCGATTCGATTACGATTCACCAGGTAACGATTCGATTCAATTCGATTCTACGATGCATTGCAATGCATCACAATTCTACTGCACACAAGGCAAATTTTTCATCAGTCACGAGGCAATACAAGCAGTCAGATATCGAACAACAGATTTATTGGCTGCTATGTGTGTATTATAACTCTCCTGTATCTTTAACATAAATGCCATTAAATAAAATAAAATTGAAATCCAAGCTTTGGGTGCGTTTTTGATTACCCGTCTATGGGCCTGTTCACATATCGCGTCTTTTGCGCGCTCAAGTTCGTTATTTCAAATGTAGGCGGGCGGTATGCGCGCTCATAATGGAAGCAAGGCGGTCGCGGTGTGACGCGCTCGTTTTTTCCAAACGCGCCGCATCGAGATAAAACATCTCAACTTTTCAGAATGCCACAAGCAGTCTCTAGGTCACGTGACTAGAACGGTTTGCTGTAACGGAGAGCGCAGCTGATGGTTGCTTCGCAACGACAGACGCCTCCAGAGCGCAACCGCCCTAGCGCTTTGGAAAAAGGAGAACGCAGCGCATCTAGCGTTTTTAGGCGCTATATGTGAATGGCGCCATATCGCGGTCATCTCCCTCCGCCTCAGCCATCTTCATTGTTGTTATTATGCCCCCGGAAGTAATTGAAACTTCAAAACTTTATAGAAAATAAAACAGTGACATAATCGATTATGGCACTTTGCCGCATCGATGCTGAATCGTACATTTCCCGCATTGCGATGCATCGCCGAATCGATTATTGTTGACACCACTAACACACACACACACACACACACAGACACACACACACACACTGAGGCACGAGTGACGCTTGCGCTGTTTTCAGTCTCTGCTGCCTGACGATATGATGACATGATTCATGGTTCAATTCATCGCCAAGAGTCACTTCATGAGCATTTTACCGTTTCATTTGAGAAAAACTATCGTCATATCATACACGCACAGAAACTCAAAGGTCTTCATGGCAACCCGTCAAAATAAAAGTTTGGTTTCACTTAAAGAAATTGACAAAAATAATTATATTAGGCTACTTTACAATAGATTTAACTATGTCTCCATTAATTAAAAATACTACTACTACTAATAATAATGTGTGCATAGAAGGTTGCTTATTTTTCACTTGATTTTTATAAGCAATATTTCTCAATATCATCAATATTTTCGTTTAAACAGCCTGTAGCCTTCAATGCTTTCATACATTTACCGTCATAAATAATAAAGTCATTGAATTGAATTGATTTTTTTTTTTCAAATAGTTAAATAAATTGGAAAAATAGTTCAAACTGATTTTGCTGTGGTACCGAAATTGGTACCGAGAACCGTAAAATGGTATCGGTACCGACTACTGGAATTTTGGTACCGTGACATCCCTACTCCTTGCATTTGCTTACGTTAGTAGAAATCTTTCAGTCTGGTTCCAATTGACACTCTGTCTCCATATGTGTCTAGTAGGACTGTAGATATCGTCAGCATACTTTTCACAGCAACATGAACCTTACGGTCGATTTGGCTTCATCTTTGAGATCCTGTTCCACTAACTCTACACAATCTTCTGTAGGTACTTTCATTACTTGGCTGGCGTATTTCATAGATGCAACCCATTGGTTGAATGTCCATTGAATTCTGGAAATATTCATATGGAATATAAATGACAGCTTGGATTAATTGTGCGGTGGCTTGATACTCAATGACAATTCTTGCTAGTGACCGGTTTCTCTTTGTCCGTTTGTTTTGCTTAATTTAAATAAAGTAATAAAGACCTGAAGAAAGCGTGCAGTATTTGTATTGGCATATTAAAAAAAGAATCTTAACATTGACAAAGCATCGGTAACATTAAAAATAGATTTTCATTTTCGCAAAAACATGCGGTAAAATAAAATAATCTAAATTAATATGAAAATAATGTCTATAATAATATTAAAGAAATGTTTGGTAACACTTTATTCTATGCTGACGTAGTGATCAGAGATCGAGTTTGAGACTCGGACTCGAGCAGGGACGGACTGGGACTAAAAAACGGCCCTGGACTTTGACTAGGCCCGGCCCAAAGCAATCGGCGCGCGGAAACTCGACAACAACAACAATAGCGCCTGCCGCCTGGCATGAGTGTCACAAGACTTTAATTGTGGCTCATGAAACTATACTATCCAAATTATAGCTAACAGTATATTACACAATCTATTCCATGCTGTCTTAAAATGAATTTCTTACTTAATAATATTAATTAATTTATGGAGTAATTAATCTTAGCTACTGCACAAATAATAATACCACATCTAAATGAAAATAGGCTACACCATTACAAATGTAACTTCTGTATTCAAAATCTTTAAAGTTTGTAAGCATTAGTTGTAACGTTATCAACTTTTTTAAAAGTAAAAGCACAACATATTCCTTAATATTAGCTACTACTATTAAAATGTTGAAGTTTAGCTGTTTTAACTACTGTAATCATTAAAAATGTAGCAAGCTGAATATCACTTCCTAACATCATCCCTAGCAAGTAACTTGCAAAGTAATTTCTGATTAATTCGGTTCGGGAGTAGTAGAGATAAAAGCCCGCCCGCACTGACAATTGATTGGTTGGGTCCTTTCATGCGCACACTAGCACACACACGCAAGGTCTCTAGCTCGCTCCCTCTCTCTGCCATGCGCGCGCTACGCATGCTTGCTCGCTCTAGATTCCGGGAGATTTTAACTAATTTGCGGGCATTAGGGAGCCGCTATCAATATGCGGGAGACTCCCGGAGACTTGGGATGTCTGTGACTGCGTGTGTGGCGGGCGGTGGGCCGGCCCGCCGGCCGTCCTGGAGTACCGGCCGTTCTGTGATTCTCCAGATCACACAGATGGCCAGTCCGCCCCTGGACTCGAGTGCGACTTAAGTCGCACACACAGTGACTTCAGACTTGACTTGAGACTCGTCCTCGAAAGACTTCAGACTCGACTCGGACTAGAGCTGCGGGACTCGTGAACAATGTTTATTTTTAGGAAATGTCTGATGAGCTCGCTGTTATTCCCCTCCCTCTGTTACCCATAACCTGCCTACGTAACACGTACTACTAGTGATACGTTACTACATGTACTTACTATAGTAATAACAGTACATTATGTAAAATTACAAGTATCTAACCCTAAACCAAACCCTAATCGTAACAACTTCAGTTCCCTTTCGTGAGGGAACTCCTACGTCTCGTCGGAGGAGTTTCCAACGAATTGGGTTCACGCTAGGGAGACCAATTGCCTTCGAGTGAATTAAAACGAGCCAATGAATATTGGCATGCAGGACTTGCATTCCGCGCCCCGCCTGCCAGTGTGGGTATAAAGCGGAAGCGAGCGCACACACATATGCTTTTAACTTCGGAGCCGACCGGTTGTGTCCTCTGAGTGGATGAGCTTCAAGATTAGTAATTTATCTTCACGCTCAACGAGTCTGCTTTCTCCGAGACCGCTCTGTGTTGTGTGACGGCGCTTCAGCGATCTTCGCGATCTCCCGGGTACCAGCTGCTGCTTCACGCGATCTGCCTTTTTTTCAAAAAGCTGGTATTCAGCACAATAAGAGAGTGTTTTCTGTGAAAAGAGCAACACGGGTGAAGATCGCGTCCTTTTCAGGATAACGTTTCACCCGCATGACGACGAGCATGACGAGACTGCGTTCGTGGGTGGTTTATGCTCTCTCATGAGAGCATGACCACGTCGGCATGTTGTACGTCTCCCCTTTCTCGTAAAGGCTTGAGCCGCTCAGCGTGCCGTGTGCCGTCGAGCTGCCGGCTGACAGCGCGGGTTGTCACGGCAACCCAGCGCGCATCATTCTGCGCTCTAGATGTGCGGTCGAGACTCAAGTGCCTCAAACGAGGTGGAGTCCCTTTGCCTATTCACCGATCTAGTTCCTCTTCTGGTGGCCACCGGAAAAGGGCTACTTTGGTTAATAGCATTGGTGATCTGAGGATCACAGTGAGCGTTCTCCGACGAGACCACCTCCTCTGACCCCTCACTCCTCTAGTGCATCTCAAACATGCTGAGACTGTGTTCGTGGGTGGTTTATGCTCTCTTATGAGAGCATGACCACGTCGGCACGTTGTTCGTCTTGCCTTTCTCACAAAGGGGTTGAGCGCTCAGCGTGCCGTGTGCCATTAAGGTTATGGCCACGTTCACTGTTTTGCATTCCTGGCAGCTTTCAGGTGGAATTTCTGGTCCTTCTCATGAGGGATCAGCTATTTCATTCGGGGCTCCAGGGGAGGATCAGATGTCGATCGCTGCATCGGAGAGAGGGCTGTTACACACTAGAAATGATGAAGCTGAGTTCCCACTGTAATGGTGTGTGTACTCATGCTGAATCAGATTCAGACTTGACAGCCACACTTCCCGGGCTACTCTGGGGGCGTAGTGCAACGCGTAATCGCCTTACCCCGCCCCCGTGCCTGCCTGGATGTGTGTGAAAACTTTTAGCAGTATGGAAGCATGTTGGTGCTGTGGAAAGCCAAACGTGCCAAAATCTGCAGAAAAAGCAGATTTTTTTTCCTCTCTCACTACCCTTGGTGGTGAGGTGGCTTTGCTAATGACAGACCACCTCTTCCCCACTACAAGTCTGTGTGAAGCCAAAACACGCAGTACACGAAGGTAGTTCTGAGTCGGGGTTGAGCTGCCTCTATGCGTTGAAGTGGAACCTGTTCGTCGATTGGTGTTCTTCCCGCCGGGAAGACCCCCGCACTTGCCCGATCAGAGTCGTGCTTTCCTTCCTGCAAGATGGGTTGGAGCGAAGGCTGTCTCCCTCCACCCTCAAAGTGTATGTTGCCGCAATAGCCACTCATCATGAATGCAGTAGAAGGTAAGTCACTCGGAAAGCACGACCTGGTCTTCAGATTCCTTATGTTGCTAGGAGGCTAAATCCGCCTCGTAATCCGCACCCCGTACCCTCTTGGGGCTTAACTCTAGTGCTCAGAGCACTCCAGAGGCCCCCTTCTGAGCCCTTAGTGACGGTTGAGTTAAATATCCTGTTTGGCTTCTTTTAAGAGGGTAGAAGATCTGCAGGCATTTTCGGTCTACGAATCGTGCCTGGAGTTCGGACCAGGTCTTTCTCACGTTGTTCTGAGACCCCGGTTCGGATATGTGCCCAAGGTTCCTACCACTCCGTTTGTAGATCAGGTAGTGAACCTGCAAGTGCTGCCCCCGGAGGAGGCAGACCCAGCCCTAGCTTTCCTCTGTCCCGTCCGCGCTCTGCGTTGTTACGTGGACAGAATGCAAAGCTTCAGGACCTCAGATCAGCTCTTTGTCTGTTACGGAGGCCAGCAGAAGGGGAAGGCTGTCTCCAAGCAGAGGTTAGCCCACTGATTAGTGGATGCTATCGTCCGGGCTTATGAGTCCCAGGACGTTCCTTGCCCACCTAGGTTGACGGCACACTCCACTAGGAGTGTCGCCTCCTCCTGGGCGCTGGCACAAGGCGCTTCACTGGCAGACATCTGTAGAGCTGCGGGCTGGGTGACACCTAACACATTCGCTAGATTGTATAGCTTACGTGTTGAACCTGTTTCCTCCCGTGTACTCGCTACGGCCAGTAGTGTGAGGAATTAGGTAATGTCGGCTTGCTACGCCATTCCCGCCCTATGGGCCGGATACGTGCGCTTTTTGCTCCGTTGGTTCCCCAACAAACGGCTAACCTCGTGAGTTCCTCCATCACCCCTCCGGCACCAGGCAAGGCGGATCGCCGGCGCCAGGTCTATTACCTCTCGTAGGAGTTGTTATTAGACTGGGTGGCCTTAACAGTGGTTAAAGCCACCCACAGAAAAAAAG
This sequence comes from Tiaroga cobitis, assembly GCA_030578255.1. Taxonomy (NCBI): domain Eukaryota; kingdom Metazoa; phylum Chordata; class Actinopteri; order Cypriniformes; family Leuciscidae; genus Tiaroga; species Tiaroga cobitis. Next base: position 29,899,416 of record CM060591.1, on the reverse strand, counting down.
ATTCTCAAGAGCAAAAGTAATGTTCAGTTCATAAATGCGTTCTCGCACACTAACAAGTGCACTTAAGTGGTTCACAGGAAGAAATCAATGTCTCTTGATCTATGGTTCATGTACAGTAGGTAATCAACCAGAATGCCTATTACCGCCGCGACTTGTGCCGCGGCAAATCCACCGCGGCAAAAGTAAACCAGTCGCATTTCAAAGTCGTTCGCGAAATGACCGCCAGGTGGTGCAAAGGGGCATTTAGCAAAACAGCCGCAATTGCCGCATTTTGAAACGTAAATGCGGGGCTAATGTCAATTAACAGTAAGGATGAAATACTACAACTATGGTAATTTCCAAATAATCCTACAACAAACATGAAAAATCAAAACAAGAGCTATTTGCATTTGCTGTACAATAATGAAACACAAAGATTTGGTGGAGTTGAAACTGCATGTTAAAGTAATAATTTTATTATTAATTAAAGAAAGACAATTTGGTTAATGTTATTTAAACAAACATCATACAATTTATGGATGTAGTATACATATAAACGTTTATTTGAACGAACTATTATAGCCTATATATCTCTGTTTGTATCTGTTTATTAAAATACACAGCACAAGGTCTTGAGACAATGAGACAAGTAAAAAAAGTAAAAAATAAACAAACGAAACAGAATAGAACAAACTTTTTGAACAAAAAAATAATACAACTTTTTTTAAATAGCCTAGGATACAACAGATTCGGTTAAATTTAATGAAAGCAAAACGTAATTAAGTAAAAGTATCCTACATTTTAAACAGAATAACAAACTTTTAGAGCAGAACATTTTATGAATCAAAAGTTAAAATAGGCCTATCTTCAGTCAGTGAAAATAAATTGGGTGCAATGACGCTAAACTATGAGGAATAAGACGATTGAAGAGCGCTTCTCTCGTGTGTGCGCACACTGACTGCTGAACAACCGAACTTCTGGGCATTTCTCAGAGAGGAAAATCGCCGTCAAGTGGTAGAACTTAGGTTCAATAATTTAGATGACACGGGTTCAAATCCCGAATAAACACGGTATTTATAAAATACAATTACCATTTCCATTTTACACAAAAGAACAAATCTTATCCAACAGATTGACTGAATTATACGTATAATAATTCCAATCGTAATTTCAAAAGCAGTTCTGTTTAAAAAAAAAAAACATGGTTGTAACAATTGGTTTGATTTGCCGTGGGGGGATTTCCCCCCTCCACAGTAATCAATGCTATAGCCTAATTCACCAATAGACCATATCAAATGAACTAAAATAAACACCTTGTAATCACTGTTGACTTTGCTTTCATGATGGAATATCATACATCTCGTAAGTTATTTTGGCCAAAACGACATGTATCCAAATTCAAGGTTATTTTGGCTAGTGGGTTACGGACTATATCGGGTAAAACAGAGACGGTGAAATGACGGCTATTGCTTGCGGGGAAATAGCACGTCTTACTACGAGCTAAATCGTGGCTACGCACAGCCTACACATAGTACATGGCAAATAAATGAAGCCAAACACTTTGTAATTACAGTTGACTTTGCTAACATGATGGAATATCTTACATCTCGCAAGTTATTTTGGAAAAAATTATATGTAACCAGATTCAATGTTATTTAGGCTAGAAGTGGGTTGCACATAGCCGGACTATATCGGGTCTATATTTAACGTTGAATGAGACGTTGAAATGACGGCTATTGCTTGCTGGGACTTTTAAACAACAAACAATAAATTGTTTGCTCCTGTATTGAGAGATAACATGCAGCGCGTTTCAGTTACGATCCTGGTTCCAGTGGCCTTAATACATTCACGGCTTTTCAAAATGTCACAAAGCGTTTTGAGATGGTTTTGAACGAAATATTTAAGTTTATAATTAAGTGTTTTGGCACACCGTGCCGATTGGTGCTACACATTATTCTAAAATCGGGTTTTATTCTGGCATGTTGAATTAATGTTCGACAAACGTGGCGGCGCTTTCACTTGAATTTATTTTTTCTCATAAAAGCTAAAAAAAATGTGACGTCACGCGTTTGCATTGTGGGAAGGCGTCGCCATCTTGGAAGGATGCGCTATCCGTTGTCATGGTTACTTCGACCGTGAGACCGAGAGAAATAACAACAGAGAGAGAGAGCAGCTTGATATTTGTTTGCATTTTTGCGATAAGGCACAGTTTCTTGGGAATAAATGAAGAAGGGGGAAGCAAAAGGAAAGAGTTTCTATCGGGAGAGACTAAAAAACAACACCAAGCAGCGTAATTTAGAGAAACTACTTGACATCAACAACATGGACCCGTACGACCTGCTACAGGATGGACGAAAGACCCAAAGCACTACCACCTTTCACATACCCTGACATAGTCAATTACCTGGTTTATGGTATCAGTGCCTACTGCCTACACAATGCAAGAGTTCAGAAGCTTTAAGTCATTAGAAGCTCATGAACAATTCTGCTGCGGCTGGGTGCAAGACTTAGAAACCCCCAAACATGTTACGTTAAACTGCGAGAGTGCAGTCATACTTGATGTTTCAGGCCTCATTCATATGTGGAAATAAATCTGATATGAATCAGATACGTGCATTTGCACCTGCCGTGCAACGTTAAGCGGACAGACATTCCCCTGTCAATGCGGCATTAAAAAAAGTGTCTTTTTAAAACATTTCGCGGTACAGATATATCTATAACAAATTAAACAAATTAATATGATGTGTACTTGGTCTTGTGTAGTTTGGTCTTTTTATATCACTGTCTTAGTACAGTAAGCCACGTTAAGCGTTTTTCACGTTAAGTGTTTTAGAATGTCCCTCTAAACTTGATGCAACCCTGTTTTAAATAAATAAACTGACACTTAATTTAAACCTTGAAATGTGCAATGGGGTTTCAAATTTAATTAATTTTAGTGTTCTTTTACATTTTCATTTGTTTTTATATTGAAAGCAATACAGTTTGTCTGTTATTTTGTGTAGCCAAGTCAACAAAATCAGTCTTTATCTGATTTGTTCAATGTATGGATCTGTTTTGAAAAATGTATTCCGTTGCTATGGCCGGGTATCACTGTCATCTCAATTTTGTGAATGATTCAGAAAACAATAATTTAGCAGATTAAATACCAGCTTCATCATTTTCTTTTTCTGACGCGATCAGCTGACATCTTCCTTCATCACTTTTGTCGTCTGTGCAGCGGCTCTACTGGAATGTAAAAAATTTATGTTGTAATGTGCCATTGATAATTAAACAAAACGCTTGAATTAAACAAAAAAGATTTGTTTTTCCAAACTGTTTATATTTTTGTATATTTGTAATTTTGAAATATAACATTAATATTTGATGTGATGAATTGCTCTGTCATTTATCAGATTTACCAATTGTTAAAATTTCAATTTGTGCTGGTTATTTACGAACAATGGGTAAAATTGGGGGGCGGGGAGGGGTGGGGGTGGGGCTCCATTAGGGCTCCTCCTCTAACCACATGTGATCTCACTCCAAGCTTTTGATCAAACTTGAGAACCCTGACAATGTTTCACTTGAATTTATCTGCTACCAGCTTTCAATCGCTCTGAATGAGCCGCGCCGCGGCGGCGATTACGCAATAGAGAGAATAAACTGACACTTTCCAAAGTCTGTGATTGTAGCACCTCTTAGCGGTAAAAGGCAGCAAATACACACCCGAATTTTACCGCCACCGTTCAAAGTATTGTTCTGGTTGAGTACCAACTGTATGACTTGGAAATGCAGCAGGAGTTTCAAAAATGCTTAAAGTCAGAACGACGCAAGGAACAACTCTCTCTCTCTGGCTCTCAGTCAGTCCCCAACACCATTCTTCGTTTGATGACGCACTCAGCCGAACTTCTGCATCAACTACGTCTCCAGTTTCAGACGAAAATGTCAGTGTACGCTAAACTCACAAAACTTAAACTGAGCCTGCACCACTGTCTTTCATTGCATCTCCAATGGAAAAAAATGCAGATTACATGCACAGTAATCATGGCTATGTCTGCCTCGTAACACCTCTCTCCCTTCTTCTTCTTCTTCCCATACGTCTTTGCATCTCCCGCTGACATACCAGAGAATTTTTTTTACTTTTAACTATGTTACTCATCGTTACATCGATATTAGTTAAGTACGGAATAATTGACGACGGACCATTGAATTATTAGAAAAATAATGCACACCCGAGGCAGGCATTATTTTTTAGTAACTCGACGGCCCAGAGTCAAGTATTCCCAGAGCCGGTCCGATTCTTTTGGGGGCCCTAAGCAGAATTTGATTTGGGGGCCCCCTCCCACTACGCGAAGTTACCTGTGCTTGACGATTATTGACACAAATGTCACGCAATAATGATACATTATAAATTAATACAGTGAGGTTATGTATTAATACAAAATAAATACTTAATAAAAAATAGATGCCTACTTAAATAAAAATGTTTTAAATTTTACTTTACTTTACTTTACTTTTACTTTACTCTTTTACTAACTCTTTGAAACTTCTTAGAACAAACTGTCTCAAAACATATAAAAAAATGATTTGCTAAAATAATGACAAAACTGAGAAATCAGTAACATAATAAGAGCAAGGGTTCAACAATGACAATAATTGTTGAAAACTGTAAAAATATTATTATTTCTCAACTGTCTCAATACAGTGTAACTGTCCTCAAAATCTTTTTTAATATTATTATTGTAACAGACTGTGTTGGATTGTACATGACAGAATCCAACAAAGTCTGTATAGGGGAAATTTTAATCTTACAGTGATCAGTAGTGAATGTGACTAGAGCGATTTTGAGCCATGTGGCTCCTGATGATTTTGATGAAATAAACTAAAACGTGTGTACGTGCATGGCGTGACGCTCTGGAGCAGATGGGAGGAGACCTTTGACCTTAGGCACTGATCAGCTTTTTGGCCAGTGTATTTCTGTATTAGGCTGTGGCCTGGAGAGAGGAGAGGCGCCTGTTATGCCCTTAAAAGACACAACAGCCATATCATATCTGTAAACTTAGAAGGAAAGGTCCTTGAAACTAGTATAAAACCCCCCGTCTGCTCTCCGAGGGGGTGTCACTCTCATGCACAGCGTAACTTCTGTGTGTCAGACTGAACCTATTCCTGCAGGAATAAAATACTTCTTTTATTGAATTTGACTCTGAATGACTCTTACTCAGGTGATATTGACTGGTAGTGAATTTTGCCTTAACTTCTGTTACTATAATACCGGTAATGATGTACTGGCGCTCGTTGTTTGTGTGTATGCAATGTATTTTTCCCCTTGGGGCTTGCCGTAGATAGGAATGGCTCGTGCGCACTTGGTACTGGAGTGTCGCGAGTTTTTGGAGTTAGTGATCTGATGTGTGGTATAATAAAGTGGAGAAGAGTTCAAACTGCTATGTTTATTATTTATTCAAACTGCTACCCTTACACCTAGAAGGTTAAGTTCCCCTGCGGCTATTTTCTCCAACTTAAACCGATACCGTGACTATGCGCAGTTGCGCACGAATTGTCTATGCACGCGCGAGGTGTCTAGAATAGATTATGCGCATGACTTAAACGCTGGCAGACACATCAGCAGTTGTAGGCAGGTATATTGATCATGAAATCAGAATTTTTTTGTCTTGAATTATTCATTCAGTCATATTCATTCATTCATTATGTCACTTGTTTAAGTCATCTAAAAAAATATTTTTTTAAAACTCGATTGGGGGGCCCCCAAGCAGCCGCTTAGTTCGCTTATGCCTCGGGCCGGCCCTGAGTATTCCGCTTACACTACGGTTACCACACCTCAAAACATTGTTCAGATGATGTATCAAGACATTTGTCAGGTTTTTGTCCTGAAAACGCTCTTGTGTGTAAGACTAATTTCTTACACATCTAATCCCAATCGTCCATTGCTAATTCCAGAACGTAATTTTAGAGCTAGTAATGGAGGCTTGACGGAGGCCATTAATAGCAGACTAATCCAGTTTATTATTGCAGTTATTAGATAGAGAGATTAAAGCTGCAGTCCGTAGCTTTTTTTGGGTTAAAAGTGATCCAAAAAGACATATTTGAGAAAATACATAACCAGCCAGTGTTCAAAACTATCTGCTTGCCTTAGCTCGATTCAAAGCGGTAAGCTTGTAATAAAGTTTTTTATTCGAGTGGTACTGGTGGATTTCCGCGGGAGATTCGAGCATGTCTTTGCGTCATTACGTCACATCTATACACACAAAGAAGGTGTCTCGGCTAGTAGGCTATATTGCAAATGAGGATGCTGAAGGTGGAGATTTATAGCCTTTTCGCACAGCACTTGATATAATTAAACTTATCAATTTTATGGCGGATCCAGAAAGGTTCAAACGACAATCACCAGTGACAACAGATTCACCCGTTGTAAAATGCAAAAGACTTCGTTCGGACTTCGGAGTGGCTACAGAAAAAAAGAGACTGCAACCGGGCCATGCGAAAACAAGGATAAATATCGGAAGGACATTACATGTAATCACGCAATGCTGACGTTGTTAACATTAACAATTTGAGAACAAAGTATAATTTGCACGGTTTTGCGTGATATGATAAGCGATTGATAGATTTAATCCGCGCGATTTACTGCAATGTCAGAACCAGAACAAAAGTGGATGTTACTAACTTGTTCAGATGACATTTTCCAGTGAAAATTATTATTTTGGTCATACTTCCAAAAACAATACTCTGTGATTCTGAAAGCCAGTATCCACACCGGTGGTGACTGGCAGCTGCAGACTCTCCTAAAACATTGTGTTCATCCGCACTGTGCCGTGTCCAAGTACGTAAAGTTAATAAATCCACGAATGACTGCAATTGCAGATTTCGAACAGAGATGTTGACAAAGAGGAAAAAGTGCGGACTGCAGCTTTAAGCATATGTAAATTACCTGAGTCTATGTGTCTCTCAACAGTGTTCGGCACCAGCGGCACCAACTCCACTAATATACGTGTGTGTGTGTGTGTGTGTATGAGTGTGTGTCTTTACTGAATGTGTGTGAGTTTGAGTGGGAGAAAGAGAGTATGTGCTGTCCGTACATAATAAAATGCAATTTTGTGGCTTGGAAAACTTGGAAAAAATTTGTCGTTTTTATCCTCTTGTTTACTATATTTATCTGCTTGTTCAGTGTCATTGTGGGTTGTTGTTCTTTTGCTGTTGTAGGCTGTAAGGACCTTTGAAATAACCAAAATCATTTGGCGGAATGATGTGGATATGTAATGTGGTCAGGACCTGCCCGGAACTACTTTAGCCGTGCGATTCCCTGAAAATAATTGCACGCCTTAGAACGTTCTTTAACCAGTCAGATTCAAGCATTAAACAGCCCCGTAGTATAACTTGCAATTATTACTCTTTAACTATCAGAAAGACATGAACTCAATAAGCAAGCAAAATGTTATGTGCAAAAGCCAATTTTCAATATTCTAATCAAATATGATGTTTTCAAGGAATCTCCAAAAAAAGTATAGTGGAAAAATCATTGATTTGATCATCTATTGCCTTTAAAATCATGGAGATAAAAGAAAAACACGTCTCAGATTACGACTGTAACCATAGTTCCCTGAGATAGGGAACGAGACGATGCGTCGATGACGCTTTGGGAACGCTTCCAGCGTGCATGCGTCTGAAGTAGTGTTGCTTTCGTCAACGAAAATTATGACGAAATATCGTCGTCAACGAACCTTTATCACGTGATGAAAACGAGACGAGACAAAGAGTAAATGCTGGTCATGTGACGATGACTATAATTAAATGTATAATGCAATATTGTTGACGAATAAAAACGAGACTAAATGTGGTTTACAAAATAAAAACTATGCTAAAATGTCTCTTCATTTTCGTTGACCAAAACGAGACGAGACGAAATGTTATTTAACGTCATTTCGTCTCGTTTACTTGCATTATTATTATGCAGTATTTCTGTTTCCTGTGTCACTTCAGGGGCTGCATGAGATTGCACTGCGCAGACGCAGGCGACTTCACATCCTCAAGCCCCACTCGTGGCATTATTAAGAAGATTGCAGCTGCGTGAGTTACGGCTGTTTCACACCTTGTGTAGTGCGTATGCGGTGCGTGTTGCGGTGTGTATGCAGGAGCAGCACGCGCTATTGTGCTTTCACATGTGCTGCGTTTGCAGTGCGCAACTAATCTACGGCTCTACCACAATCACAACATTTATTCTCTATTTTTTATTTCAAATCAATATTTTTAGCCTACATCCATTATGTCGCATTGTTGAGGTACTTTGTAAATCTCTGCTCTGCTGTTCTGCATGCACCGCTCCTGGAGCGCATTGCCGGACCGCATCCGCGTGCGGTGTGAGCGCTCTAACCATAGGCTCTAAGTAAAAAAATACGCACCACATACGCACTGCAAACGGAGTATGTGTGAAACAGGCGTTAGCATAAACGACAACAAACAAAGTTAAGTCTGACACAGAGAAAGGGATTCGTCTTTGGGAGAAAAAGAAGAAATGACATTTGAAAAAACTTTCATTTCATCATGTGTGTAGGCTACTTCTAACATGTTTGGTTAGTAAAATAAATATGTTGTAAATTCAAATCAGAGCATCTTCCTTGTCTGGAATGGATGTATTCTTGAGTCTATAAAGTAACAATAATATAAGAAGATAAGTATAAGAAGATAAGATTGTTTGAAATGGGTTTGGCTAAAAGAAAATTTTGGTTTCGTCTATACTACTAGGTACTTATACTATATTGACTGGGTTAAAAAGAATTGCATTACTAAAAAGAGACTAAAATACAATTTTCATTGACTAAAACTAGACTATGTCTTTCGTCGACAAAAACTAGACTAAAATGTCATCAGTTTTCGGCGACTAAAACTAGACTAAAATGTCATCAGTTTTCGTCGACTAAAACTAGACTAGACTAAAAAGAGTATGAACGTGACTAAAACTAATAAAAATTAAAATGACAGCTTGACACAAAGACTAGACTAAAACTAAAATTAAAACAGGCCGCCAAAAACAACACTAGTCTGAAGCATCTATGCCAACTAGTCCAATGGATGGAATGAAGGAAGGAAACGAGTGATCAGGGGGTCTCGACCCAAAGATGTACCACCTACCAGGGCGTGGAAAGCCGCAATGGCCACCACATAGACCTTAACCCTCTGAGGTCTAAGGGTTTTTGGGGTCCTTGAGGTGTTCTGACATGCTCTGACATTTGTGCTTTTTTCAGTTATTTATAAACATGTTAATGGCAAAGGTGTAAATTCACTCAATACAGCACAAACTGGGCTACCGTAACATCTGAGCGACAATTATGCACATGTTTGTATTTTTGAGATAATATTGCTTATGCATGGTTATTGAAAAAACTAAAACTTCAAGTGTCTGAAATAAGGCCACAAAACACATACTAAATATGTGTCCACAAGACTTTTGACTAATGAGTGTTGTTGCCTAGAATTTTTGCTTCAAAATGATCTGAAAATCATCCTGCCTAATCATTTACACAAAAACATACACTGATTTAAATTTGATTAGACACCTTTTGTTTGGAAAGGCAATATGCGTGGAGGCGTGTTCACACCTGAGAAGACAAAGGCCGGATAATGTGCCGCATAATGAGCTGCATATTAATTAGCCCTTTCACACAGGTGTGTCACGGGATCCCAAAGAATGCAAGGACAAAAGAAATGATCTATATAGCCTATACATATTTTACAATTAGAAATTGTAACCAATTACAAATAGGTTACAATTACAACAACAATTACAATTTTAACAATATTTCAAGTGTATTTCTTTGTAAAAAGTATACATTTTATCATACGTATTAAAAAAAGGTAAGGATTCATTAGTTTGAATATTGGAACAAACACTATAATAACATCTTAGTTGATAATTCAATATACCTACTTTATTTTTGACAAAACATTATACTATAGTATATTTAACTATGAGCAGAAATTGGTGAACAAAAGCGTACCTATTTAATGTGACAGTAGTCTTTTTTTACAGTCAAAACTTTATAATCTATCCAAAACTAATCACAAAATCTTGTCTAAACATTCATATTTAGTCTGTAATATATTGTGTATGATATATTAGTATATACATGTGAATTTGCAGCTTGTTGCTTATACAGACATTTTATTTCAACATATTTCAGTCTATTTTTACTCATCTTAGTAGGCTATAGCAATATAGTTTGGATGTGTTCATGTAAACATAACGTTTACTAATGTAGGTGCGAGAGTGAATGAACAAGGCACAGACACGCGCTGTATAACTGTAGTAAACAAAGCACGCGCGCCTATGCCGTTCACTCATCATTTAGCCTACATACAGACACGCAATTCATATTTAAACAGTCTTTTTGCGGTTTACAGTCACACACTATTTAATATCGCGATTAGAACAATGGACTTAAGAATAAATGACTTACTACATCAGCTGGATCCGTTGCTCCTCGAAAAGAAACTACCAGCACTTCTGGTACATTTTCCAGGGTTAATTAGTATTATTCCTCACAGCGAAAGGATACGCTGTGTACACAGCTGTACAAGATACTTACTAAACACGATGTGTTTTATAATCCAGCTGGTGGGCGTTGGCATGTTTGAATGGCTTGCCTTAGATCATTTGCGTTTGAATAGCGCGCGCTCTCCGTGGGCGTGGCACATTAGGTATAATGAGCTGGAAAGAAAAATACTGACATCTCTCTCTTTTCATACAGATTAAATAAACTGAGAATATTTTTTTTTTTTTTATATAAATTAATTCATTTAAAAGAAGAGAGTTCAAGCTTCATTATGGAAAAACACTCGTGCCTGTATGACAAGTATTCGCGGAATTACAGTTAATTTTCGGACGCGTTTCAGAATGGACTTAACTGACAGAGAGAAGGCAGAACGCACATCATGTTTGTTTTTCTTTATTTGGCGAAAAGCACAACACTTTGTTTTTATTGTGAGTATCCACAAAAATGTTTTACACTTATCAGGATCTAATGATGTACGACACTTAATATGTTAGATCAAAATCAACAGAGTATTTTGAGTTTCTTTTGCACTGATAAGAAAAAAGCGAGACTATCGCGCCGGCGCGATAGCCGACCTCAGAGGGTTAAGCGTGGAAGGACATAAACCTGATGCAAAGCGTTCTTGCAGAAACAGTTAACCGGATCCCACTGACGCTGGTGACAACAAGAAGGGAAAACTCTCCATTTCAGTGAATATAGATTCCTCGTAGCGGGAGCTCTGGAGCTTAGAATGGTCTCAACAACCTCGGTTGAGAGACCACTCTCTATGAGTTGGGCCCCCTCAGGGGCCAAACCCACAGTTTCCAAATCCCCTGCCGGGGGTGCAATATTGCTCCCCCTGCCTGAGACGGAAGGTCTCTCCTGATCGGGATCTACAAGGCAGGGCCGTTGAGGAGAAGAATTAGGTCCGCAAACCAAATTCGGCTCGGCCAGCGTGGTGCTACAAGCAGTAGGCTTATTCCATCCTGGCGGATTCTCTCCAGAACTCCTGGGAGCAGAGCAACAGGGGTAAATGCGTAAAGACGTAGCCTCGGCCACATCTGCACCATAGCATCCAGGCTGGTTGCGTTAGGGAGAACCAAAGTGGACAGTGTGTCGTGTACTGAGACGCAAACAGATCCACTTCTGCCTTGTAGTAAACCTCCCATATTTGCTCCACCACCTCAGGGTGGAGTCTCCAGTCCCCTGGCCTCAGCCCTGCCTCAACGGGGTGTCTGCTCCCATATTCTGGCCCCCTGGAATATACACTGCCCTCAGAGAGCGTATTTTCCTGAGGGACCAAAAATAAGAGGTCACCAACATGTTGTCTTTCCAGAGCAACACATGATGGCCCCTCAGGTCTGGGAGGAGGTGTCTCAACGCATTGAAGACGACCATCATCTCTAGGCAATTCATGTGCCAAAAGAGCTGATGACTCCTCCACAAACCCTGAGCTGACCGGCCTTCCAATAACGCTCCCCAGCCGGTGAGGGAAGCATCTGTCGAGATAGCAACTCGATGGCAAAGAGCCCCCAACACCGGAACCTGGGACAAGAACCAGAGTTTCCTCCATAAAACCAAGGCGCGGGGATACTGCCGCGTGATCTTGATCGTACGGAGTGGGTCTCCCCTCGGGGAGAACCCTCTGGTCCTGAGCCACCACTGCAAAGGTCTCACGTACAGCAGGCCAAAGGGTATCACATTGGATGCTGCTGCCCTGAGTCCTCACAGTGTGTGACTGGCCTAGCTTTAGCTCTTTTGTGGCAGTAAGGATAGCAGTTACACGACCGGGCGACAGAACGGCTCGCATCATGACTGAATCCCAGACCACTCCAAGAAAAGTGGTCCTCTGTATTGGAGAAAGCACACTCTTCTTGGCATTGAGCCTCAACCCCAACCTTCGCATATGAGCGAGGACGACATCTCGATGCCGAACCGCTAACTGTTCTGATTCCGCTAGAATCAGCCAGTCGTCTATGCAATTCAGAATGCGTATGCACTGCAGCCTGAGCGGGGCCAGAGCTGCATCTATGCACTTTGGAATGTGCGGGGTGATATAGCTAGACCGAAAGAAGTGCCTGATACTGGTGTTCTTTGCCCCCGAAAGAAAACCTCAGGAACCTCCTGTGCTGAGGGAAGATGGAGATATGGAAGTATGCGTCTTTCAGATCTATCGTGACAAACCAGTCCTCGGATCTGGTTTGAGTCACGATCTGTTTGAGTGTCAGCATCTTGGACTTGACTTCCAGCACCGAACACTCCAACAGACGAAGATCTAGAAATAGAGGCAGTTCTCCATCCTTTTTTGGAAAAATTAGATAACGGCTGTAAAGATCCGATCGGGTGAGTACACCTGCTCTATAGCTTTCTTTGCTAACACGGCCTTTACCTGTTGCTCCATTACCAGAGCCTACTCGGGATGCACTAACGTGAGCAACACCCCATTTTAGCCTGGAGGACAAGAAACAAACTGGAATCTGCCTCTTACTACTATCTACAGGACCCAGACAGATATATTTGGCAGTAGCTTCCGCGCTGGCAGAAAATCTACCAAGGGAACCAGCCCCTCGAGGCTGGCCTCTGTTGTAGTTGAGACAGCCAGTTTGGGGACCTGAAGCATACTGGCAGGAACTACCTGAACTAAATGTTTTCGAACCCCCCTCAGAGGGCGCGAGTCTGACGCAATGTCGAGTTGGCGCTGCGCCAGAAGCTCGCTGGAGACTGCTGTGCCCCGAAGCACCAAGGGTGGCGGGGTTGGCAGAACGATCCCCTGAGGGCACCGAGACGGAACATAGCGACATAGCGAGGGAGAGATTTTTTAACCGCCTCTGACTGTAATTTAGCCTCCTGGAAACTCTCGACAACCAAAATAACTGCATCGCCGAAGAGACCAGAAGGATTGATAGGAGCATCAAGAAAGAAAGCTGTATCTTTCTCCTTAATCTCCGTCAAACTGAGCCAGAGGTGTCTCTCAGTGGCCACAAGGGCTGCCATATTTTATTTTTATTATTAGTTTAATTGTCAGGCGCCAGACGCTTTCAGGGACAATGCTGAACCGGGAGACAGATAGCTCACAAGCGTCTGTTCTACCCCGGGCATCGCCCCATTTCCATACTCTCTCAACCCCCTAATATCTGAATATACATGAACTTGGGGGCTGAAAAGACAAGATGAGTAAGGCTTTTCCCATCATCTAGACAACTCGCTGTGCAGGAAGGCCCCGTGATGGAGGTGAAACAATAGAGGGAAGGAAGCGCTTGTTTAATTTATTTTTAGGATGAGCACCCCTTTTCTCTGCTGGCCATTCAATATTTAATTTATCTACAGCCTTAGTAATCACCTCCACCAGCTCCTCATACGCTGGGGAAAGAGATGGCGAATCCTCTTCCCTCCTGATTGTGTCACTTTCAATGCCCAGCACATCTACCTCCTCGGAGGGGTCAGGCTAAATTGAGTCATGGGGGGGGGGGGGGGACCACAATATTATCAATGATAATATTGTGGTCAATAAAACAAAATGCTTTTGATTATAATTAACATGACAATGTGTACAAGGCCACAGTACCCTAAATTCACGTTTATTTTTAGGTTTCTGTCAGTCTGAGGTGTCGTTGCCATAACGCATTGCTGTGGGTTGCGTCACTTGCATGTGACTGTCTTGCTTCGGACTTGACTCATTGAAGAGGTCAGTCTCCGTTTTCGAGGGTCGAAAACTCTGTGGACGGCAGGCGCAACCGTAGCGAAAGTTATGCGTTTTAAAATGAAAATGCACTGGTGTACACGTATAACTTAGGTATTCCACAGTCTGCTCGGGTACCGATGCTCTCGATCCAAATATGGTTCTTTCCGTGAGTAACGTTAGACCTATATGGCTCGACCGCAATTTTTTTTTTCTTTTTTTTTTTCAATAATAAAAGGTAACGTTAGTGTGTCGATTCAATTAAAAATCAACATATCACATATTTTTAAATATTACATAATTCATTGAAGCCTGTTTGTCATGTATAATACACCGACCAATCGTCATCAGGCACAACAAGTTCAAATTTCATTGGACAATGTGAAGTGGATCGGTAATTTTCAGGTCATTCATAAATCGTTAGACAATTACATGGACAGACGAATTTACATTTTTGAAGCTACGTCGTTGAATCAATGGATGTTAATTGACTACAAAGCACTGCACAAAACTAGTGTCATGATTCTGCCATCATGTTATTGATTATTCCTAGTCTTGTGGCAGGATCATGACAGAACCAATGTTTTGTGTACAAGCGCATGGCCAATTGTTTGGCCATGTGCTTGTGGTGTCTCGTTACGTTACCCCGCCCCCTTGTTATCCTCGTCTTGTGATTTATTGTCTAGTCAGTTTCACCTGTCCTCGTCATTAGTGTTCCCTATTTAATCTCCTCATGTCTTCTGTCCTGTGTCGGTACATTGTCTAACATTGCGTGTTCATCCCCGTGAGTGTTTAGCCTGAAAGCTGTTAAATGAGAATTGTGAGTTTGTTTATTGTCAAGTCATAGTCTTAGTTTGTCATCTTGTCATAGTCTAGTTATATTCTCCTCCAGTTCTGTTTTGCCCCCTCGTGGGTTTTGTTTTCTGTTTTTGTCAATGATAAATCCCTGTTTTGAGTTACTTGCTGTCTGCTATTGGGTTCATCCTTCTACCACATGACAACTAGCACCAAAAGCATTAATGGTAAGTAATACTAGCCTATTTAAGTCACTTATATTTTGTCTATGTAAATTGATACAACGTTTATTATGCAGTAAATATAATTATTCATAGATAATTATGCAGCAATAGTATAATAGTACAGTACTCCTGGTCAAATATTTGGACACTTCTATTTTAATGTTTTTTTTAAATACCTTTTTCAGGATTCATTGATGAATAAAAAGTTAAATAGAACAACATTAAATCTTTACTGTCACTTTTTTATCAATTTAGCAAATCCTTGCTAAATAAAAGTATTAATTTCTTTAAAAGAAAGAAAGAAAGAAAATGACTGACCCCAAACTTTTGAACGGTAGTGTATATTGGTACAAAATATTTATATTTTATATAGATGCTGTTCTTTTTTTAACTAAGAATCCTGAAAAAAGTATCAAAGGTTATACGTATATTATAATAGAAAACAATTATTTCAAATTGTAGTAATATTTCACAATATTACTGTTTTTTCTGTATTTTAGATCAAATAAAATAAATGCTTAAACGTTTAGTGTCCAAACTTTTGGCCGGTTGGCTACTTATACTATTATACTTACAATACTACTATAATACTACTATATATATATATATATAATGTATGCCTCTTTTTTACATTTGAGCCCCTGCCCCTGAAGAACTCTCTGCACATCCCTGTACTTTAGATAGAAATCATGAAGAGCCTCACAGTCAATCTGCAGACGTGCTTCGGTCTTTAATTGTTTACCACAGTCTTGTAGACGTTTTGAGAGAATAATTTCCTCAGGTCTGGCAATACACCTGGGTGAAAATAAATTATTATTAGGTATCTGGGGCTAGGTTGGACAGGATCTATGTACAAAAAAGCAAAAGAGATAATTTCTATAATAGCTGTATATTTCCTACTGCTTTGTCTGATCACCATTTTTTATCTGTTGATGTCTTTACTGCAGAGAGCACATTTTTGGGGGAAATTTAATAACATACTATTATTAGATCAAAATTGTGTGCACACTCTCACTCATTTCTGGGAGATCTGGAGAGAGAGGAAAACGTCTCAGGTTACGTATGTAACCCTGGTTCCCTGAGAGGGAACGAGACGCTGCGTTTGAGACGCGGTGGGAACGCCCTGCGTGATTACGTCGTGAAGCACATGTAAAATCAGTCCAATGGAAGCCAGCGACGTCATGCGTGACGTCATAGAACAGGAAACTATAAAGCACCCCTGAAATCAGACCGCGCCAGCTTCTGAAAAACCTGAAGCAAGTCGATCAGGGCATGCAGGAAGTATGGCAGGCAAACGCAGCGTCTCGTTCCCTCTCAGGGAACCAGGGTTACATACGTAACCTGAGACGTTCCCTTTCAAGGGAACTTCGAGCTGCGTTTGAGACGCGGTGGGAACCCCATACCCACTACGACATAGAGACAAATGCCCGTTCTGTGTGAAGTCGAGCGCACACTACAAAGCAAGCAACCTCGCCCCTGGAGTGGAGAGGTCAAGGTCATAAAACCTGACAAATGTATGTGGAGAGGACCATCCTGCCGCATTACAAATGTCAAAAAGGGAAACACCCGAAATTAAGGCCGTAGAGGCCGCCATACTCCTAGTAGAATGGGCCCGAACAGCCATAGGTGAAGGCTGTCCGGCCGCTTCATAATAGCCAATGAAATAGCCTCGACTATCCATTTGCTCATAACCTGTTTAGATGCAGGGCACCCTCTCTTGAGTGACCCAAAGCAGACAAATAGTTGTTCAGACTTACGCCACAGGGCAGCTCTAGGAACGTAGGCATCTAATGCCCGAACTGGACATAACAGGTTCAGTTGTTCCTGATCTGGGGTATTGAAAGATGGAGGATAAAAGGCCTGCAGCACTATTGGGCCCCCAACATTAACTGGGACCTTTGGAATATAACCCGGTCTAGGGTAAAGAAATGCTTTCACCATACCAGATGCAAATTCCAGAAATGAGGGAGCAACCGACAGGGCGTGAAGATCTCCAATTCTTTTGATAGATGTAATAGCAAGGAGAAAAAGAGTCTTTAGGGTGAGGAATTTTTCTGAAACCTCTTCAATGGGCTCAAACGGAGCCAAAGCCAGACCTTCAAGTACAACGGCTAAATCCCAGGCTGGTGCTCTAGAGTGCAGTGCAGGTCTCAACCTCAACGTACCACGGAGAAAACGAGTGATAAAAGGATCTCTCCCAATAGAAGTGCCCCCCATAGGGGTGTGGTAGGCAGATATAGCCGCCACGTAAACTTTTAGGGTGGAAGGAGATAAGCCAGCAGAGAAACGGTCTTGCAAGAAATCGAGAACTGAACCAACAGGGCAGTTAACAGGATCTAAATGACGTACACCACACCAGGTGGAGAATAATTTCCATTTCAGTGCATACAGTCTTCTCGTGGAAGGGGCTCTGGAATGAAGAATGGTCTCAACGACCTCAGTCGAGAGACCGGATTCTATGAGCCGGGCCCCCTCAGAGGCCAGGCCCACAGTTTCCACAACTCCGGTTGAGGGTGAAATATCGTGCCCCCTGCCTGGGACAGCAGGTGCCTCCTGAGCGGAATCTCCATTGGAGAGCCGTCCAGAAGAGACATTAGGTCCGAGAACCAAATTCGAGTCGGCCAGTAAGGGGCTACTAGTAGCAGATGAGCCCCTTTCCGGCGAACACTCTCCAGAACCCCCGGAAGCATAGATATCGGGGGAAATGCGTACAGGTGTAGCCTCGTCCACACCTGCACCATCACATCCAGTCCGAGAGGAGCTGGCTGCGTGAGGGATAACCACATGGGACAATGGGTTGTATCTGACGATGTGAAAAGGTCTATTTGAGCTCGACCAAACTTCTCCCACAGGAGCTCCACCACCTCGGGGTGAAGTCTCCACTCCCCGGGCCTCAGCCCCTGCCTCGACAGGATATCCGCTCCCACATTCTGATGCCCCGGAATGTATACTGCTCTGAGAGAAAGCAACTTCCCCTGGGACCATAGGAGGATCTGATGGGCCTGCTTGCAAAGGTGACGTGACCTCAGACCCCCCTGATGGTTGATATAGGAGACCACTGATGTGTTGTCCGTGCGGACCAACACATGATGGCCTCTCAGATCTGGCAGGAAATACTTGAGAGCTTGAAATACCGCCATCATCTCCAAACGATTTATATGCCAGGAACGTTGATGGTCCTGCCAAAGACCTTGCGGCGAGCGGCCACTCATGACCGCCCCCCATCCCGTGAGGGAAGCATCCGTCGAAAGCGTGACGCGTCGACAAGAAGCCCCCAACACTGGGCCCTGGGCGAGGAACCAAGGTTTCCTCCACATGACCAAGGCACAAAGGCATCGCCGCGTGACCTTGATCCTGCGGAACGGATTTCCCCTCGGAGAAAACCCCTTGGTCCTGAGCCACCACTGCAGGGGTCTCATGTACAGAAGGCCAAAAGTAATTACGTTGGACGCAGCTGCCATGAGACCCAACAGTCTCTGAAACTGTTTTACAGTGAGTGACTGGCCTAGTTTCTTTAGGGCTGTGAGAATCGCAGAAATACGTGCAGGGGACAGACGTGCCTGCATAGTGGTCGAATCCCAAATTACACCTAGAAAAGTGGTCCTCTGAGCTGGGAGGAGCACACTTTTTTTGGTGTTGAGCCGCAACCCCAAACACTTTATATGGGACAGAACGACATCTCGATGACGAACTGCCAATTGCTCTGACTGAGCTAAAATCAACCAATCGTCGATGTAATTTAATACGTGGATGCCCTGGAGTCTCAAAGGAGCCAGAGCTGCATCCACGCATTTTGTAAAGGTGCAGGGTGATAAACCTAGGCCAAATGGAAGAACCCGATACTGGTATGCTTCGCCCCCGAAAGCGAACCTCAGGAACTTCCTGTGATGAGGATGGATAGATACATGGAAGCACGCGTCTTTCAAGTCTATTGTGACAAACCAGTCCTCGGACTGAATCTGTGATACAATCATTTTGAGTGTAAGCATTTTGAACTTGAGTTTCTGCACTCTGCTGTTTAACTGGCGCAGATCTAGAATAGGACGCAACCCTCCATCCTTCTTTGGAACAATGAAATAACGGCTGTAAAACCCTGACTCTCTGCTGGGAGGAGAAACCCTTTCTATAGCTCCCTTTTGAAGAAGTGTCAATATTTCCTGCTCCATGACCAGAGCCTGCTGTGAGTCCACTACTGTAGAGAGGACCCCTTGAAATCTGGGCGGACGAGAACCGAACTGAATTCTGTAACCCTTTTCTATTATGTGCAGGACCCATATAGAAACATTTGGCAGAAGTTTCCACGCTGCCAGAAATTCTGATAAGGGAACCAGCCTCTCGAGACTGGCCTCTGGATTTGATTGAACAATCATTTCGGCGCCCTGAAGCGGCGAACCGGCAGGGAACAACCGAACTGACCGTTCTACAACCCTCCTCAGAGGATTGTACGGGGACGCTGACACCTCGGTGCCCTGAAACGGCGAACTGGCAGGGAACAACTGAAGTGGCAACGCTGCGACTCTTCTCGGAGAATCGCCCCCCGGAGGGCGCCAAGGAGGGACCGTTCCTCGGAATCGTTCCTCCCTGGAGGGGACCACCCTCAGAAGTCTGACGGCCCTGGCGTCAGGACTTCTTCTTAGTCCAAGCTCTCTTAGTGATAACAGTCCTCAGATCCTGTTTACCACCAACAGGCTTGGACTGCGACCGCCACTCAGGAACCCCAGATTGAAATCTATGAAATGCGAAGCTCGTAGACGGTCGAGGCTGCTCAGATTTTATATTACGAGCAACCTCGGGGACACTGGACTGGCGAGGAAGAAACCTCTGAAACGCAGCCGCCTGTTTTTTGCTTTCTTGAAACCTATCAACAACACAATTTATAGAGTCGTCGAACAGACTCGTAGGTGACAGCGGCGCGTCCAGAAGAACAGACCTATCTTTGTCTTTAATATCAGTCAGATTTAACCATAAATTACGCTCCGTGCCTGCCATAGAGCGGCCCACACATTTTGCCGTCTCCTTGGTGGCCCGGAGAGATAGATCTGTCGTGCGACGCAACTCTTGAATTGCGTCAGCACTAACTTCCTCACAATCATCCATGTCCCTCAGCAGGTCAGCCTGGTATGCTTGTAATATTGCCATTGTGTGTAAGCATGCCGCGGCCTGACCTGATGCCGAATACGCTTTACCCACCAACAATGAAGTATTTTTAAATGGCTTGGTGGGTAACGTCGGGGCTTTCAGTGATGACGCTGACTCGGGGGAGAGATAGCTCGCAAGCGTCTCTTCTGCACGAGGCATTGTCATATAACTATGTTGATCAATCCCTTGAACTTTACTATAATTATTAGTTTGTGGATTATACACTCTGAAAGACGCCGGTTTATTCCACGATCTCGACACCTCGGTGTCAAAACGGGAGTTCCCGACGTGGAGGTCGTGATCTAGATGGAAGAAATCATTCATCTAACAGACTTTTCCTAGAATCAACTTCGAAATCATCAGCTGGCCATTCAATATTTAATTTAGCAACAGCATGAGATAAAACCTCCAAAAGCTCCTCATCAGCAGGGGTATGAGCTGGCGAAAACTCATAATTACCCATATCAACGACATCCAGTTCCTCAGAACTGGATAGCCGCAACATTGGTGCCTCAGTGTTGCCTCTGGTGTCACCAGATTCAGCAGGTAAGGGTTGAGAAAGGGCGGGGCCCGTCTCAAACCCCGCTACTAAATCCATATGCGATCCCCAAGATGAAAGCCTCCGCTGTGCCTCGGCAGCAGCGGGACCCGCACCTCGGGAAATGCAAACCGAACCGTCCTCCTCAAAGAATGCCCGGCGAGAGCGGAAAGTTTTCATAGACAAACTCATGCAATGCACACAATCAGCTCCCTCGAGAACTGATTGGGCATGCTCCACTCCCAAACAAGCAACACACATCTGATGTGTGTCCCCACCCGTGATATAACGAGGGCAGGGAACAACACAACGTTTGAAATCTTGCTTGCTCGCCATGATAATATATATATATATATATATATATATATATATATATATATATATATATATTGGGCTTGACAGACAACAATAAATAGACAAGGACAGATTCACAGAAAGCGCTTGCTGAAGGTACAGAAGCTGGCGCGGTCTGATTTCAGGGGTGCTTTATAGTTTCCTGGTCTATGACGTCACCCATGACGTCGCGGGCTTCCATTGGACTGATTTTACATGTGCTTCACGACGTAATCACGCAGGGCGTTCCCACCGCGTCTCAAACGCAGCTTGAAGTTCCCTTGAAAGTCCCTGAGCTAGTGGTGGGATATTGGCAAAACGTCCTCGGGTTACGACTGTAACCGCTGTTCCCTGAGAAGGGAACGAGAACTGCGTCGAATGACACTTTGGGGGAACGCCCCTCAGCGTAGCGTCTCTGAAGTATGAATGAAACTAAGCCAATCTCCGATTGGTGTTGCGTCATGACGTAATGTGTGACGGCACATAGGCGGAAGCTATAAAAGGAGCCGGCACACATGAGATGTCAGCTTCTGTGATGAAGCAAGCGCTCCCAGGCAGGGGATGCCGTGGGCAAGGGACGCAGTTCTCGTTCCCTTCTCAGGGAACAAGGGTTACAGTCGTAACCCGAGGACGTTCCCCTTCGAGGGAACTCCAATTGCGTCGAATGACACTTTGGGGGAACGAGTACCCACTACGCCACAACGTACCCTGCCTGTCCTAGTGTGAAGCTGCTCACAGGCACACTAGGACGAGAGCACAAGAGTGCCAGGTGTTGATGGGATGTCCAAGCTATAACATCTATTAAAGGTATGGGGGGTGGCCCATCCAGCTGCATCGCAGACCTCCTGGATAGGGGCCCCCGAGAGGAGGGCTCTAGAGGAGGCCATGCCTCTGGTAGAGTGAGCCCTCACGGCCAAAGGTGAAGGCAGATTGCGCACCTGGTAGGCCAAAGAAATAGCATGGACAATCCAGTTGCTGATGGTCTGCTTGGAGGCGAGAAGACCCTTCTTGGGCGACCCAAAACACACCAGCAACTGGTCTGACTTCCGCCATGAAGAGGACCTCTGAATGTAAATACTCAGTGCTCTGACAGGGCAGAGCATGTGAAGTCTCTCTTCATCCGCTGTCACGTGAGGTGGAGGATGAAAAGCCTGCAGAACCGTAGGCCGTGCCGCACTGGACGGCACCTTAGGCAAATAGCCGGGCCTAGGGTGAAGAATGGCCTTAATGTTGCCTGGAGCAAACTCCAGGCACTCGTTAGATATGGAGAGCGCCTGGAGATCTCCTACCCTCCTCAGAGAAGTAATGGCCAACAGAAAAGCGAACTTCAGCGACAGGTTCTTGGCCTCAGCCGACTCCAGCGGTTCGAAGGGGGCCTCAGCCAACCCTTCAAGAACCACTGCCAGGTCCCATGTGGGAACCCTGGTACGAGCCGCAGGTATCATCCTCCATGCCCCACGGAGGAAACGTACGACCAGCTGGTGTCTCCCCAGAGGCCCATCACTCAGAGGAGCGTGGAAAGCCGCAATGGCAGCCACGTACACCTTGAGTGTGGACGGGGTAAGACCAGTGGAGAAGCGATCTTGGAGGAACTCCAGCACTGAAGCCACTGGGCAGTTAACTGGGTCCACCTCACGCTCTCTACACCAAATGGTGAAGACATTCCACTTTAAACCGTACAATTTCCTCATGGAGGGAGCTCTAGAGCTGAGTATGGTCTCCACTACTCCAGCTGATAGGCCGGCCTCTAGGTACCGTGCCCCCTCAGGGGCCAGACCCACAGTTTCCATAACTCGGGCCGAGGGTGAAATATTGAGCCCTCTGCCTGTGTCAGCAGGTCCCTCCTGAGGGGAATTTCCCAAGGAGGGCCGTCCAGGAGCAAAATTATGTCTGAGAACCATACTCGGGCCGGCCACAACGGGGCTACCAACAGTAGACTGATCCCGTCGCGACGGACTCTCTCTAGAACTCCCGGGAGCAGAGCGATCGGGGGAAATGCGTACAGACGTAGCCTCGGGCACGTCTGCACCATGGCATCCAACCCCAGCGGGGCTGGATGGGAGAGGGAATACCACAGTGGACAATGGGACGTCTCTCGAGACGCGAACAAGTCCACTTCCACTGGGCCGAACCTCTGAGATATTGACTCCACCACCTCGGGGTGGAGTCTCCTTTCCCCGGGCCTCAGCCCCTGTCTCGACAGGATGTCTGCTCCCTGATTCTGACTCCCCGGGATGTATGTTGCTCTTAGAGACAACAGTTTCCCCTGGGACCACAGGAGGATCTGATGCGCCAGTCTGCATAGAGGGCGAGACCTCAGACCCCCCTGATGGTTTATATAGGCCACTGCCGACATGTTGTCTGACCTCACAAGGACATGATAGCCTTTGAGGTCCGGCAGGAAGCTCCTCAGAGCTCGGAACACCGCCAACATCTCCAGGCAGCTTATGTGCCAGGAGGCATGATGGTCCTGCCATAGGCCTGTCGTAAAGCGGCCGTCCATGACCGCGCCCCAGCCCGTGAGGGAGGCGTCTGTCGAAATGGTTCTCCGGCGACATGACGCTCCTAACACTGGACCTTGGGACAGAAACCAAGCTTTCTTCCACATAGATAGGGAACGAAGGCATCTGCGCGTAACCCTTATCATGCGGAACGGGTTTCCCCTCGGGGGGGGACCCCTTGGTTTTTAACCACCACTGAAGGGCCCTCATGTGTAGCAGGCCGAATGGAATGATATTGGACGCTGCTGCTATGAGCCCCAACACTCTCTGGAAGTGTTTTACGGTGATGGCTTGGCCTAGCTTTATCCCGGACACTGTGGTCAGGATGGACTTGATCCGTGCAGGAGACAATTGTGCCTGCATCGTGACCGAATCCCACACCACTCCCAGGAACGTAGTTCTCTGGGCTGGTGTCAACACGCTCTTTTTCGTGTTGAGTCTCAACCCCAGGCTTTGGATGTGGGCGAGGACAACATCTCGATGCCGAACCGCCAGCTCTTGCGACTGCGCTAAAATCAGCCAGTCGTCGATATAATTGAGCACCCTGATGCCCTGAAGCCTCAGCGGTGCCAGAGCTGCATCCATACATTTGAGCTAGGCCGAACGGAAGAACCCGATATTGATAAGCTTCGCCCCCGAAAGCGAACCTCAGGAACTTCCTGTGAGATGGAAGGATGGATATGTGGAAGTATGCGTCCTTTAGATCTATCGTGACAAACCAATCCTCGGACTAAATTTGACTCACGATAATGGGAATAGTGAGCATCTTGAACCTGAATCTCCTCAGAGAACGGTTCAGGTGCCTGAGATCTATTATTGGACGCAACCCCCCATCCTTCTTGGGAACTATGAAGTAGCAGCTGTAAAACCCGGACTCCCTGTCCGGTGGAGGAATACGATCTATAGCCTCCTTTGCCAGCAGGGAGTTTACTTCCTGTTCCAATACCCGACCCTGCACTGGGTCGACTACAGTTCAGACCACCCCATTGAATCTGGGTGGGCGGAAACTGAACTGCAGCCTGTATCCATTTTGAATGGTGCGCAGGGCCCAAGGAGAAATATTCGCCAGATTTTTCCATGCATCGAAATATTTTACCAAGGGAACCAGGCTCTCGAGCCTGGCTTTGGGTATTAATCGGGATTCGTTCTCGGCCCCCTGAAGCGGATTCCCGGCAGGGCTGAACCGAAAATGATTCTCGATGGGCGAACGCAAATGCTGCCTGACCGCAAGCTTGTGGGGCGGACAGTGCAGCCTGCATTCGCTGGAAACCGGCGCGTCCCGAAACGTGTTTAACGGCGGGAGAGCAACATCGATTTCCTGCGGGCTCCGCGAAAGAGACGACCTCTGTCGCTCCACCACAGGTGGGGCCGCTCGCAGATAACCTAGGCTGGCTAGGACCTCTTTGAGGAAGCCTTCTTAACCCTGCAGGACGACCCTCAGGTCGCCCTGTTTAGGCTGAGGCTTGGCCTGAGAGTGCCGTCTATGCCCCCAAGCTCCTTGAGGAGGGGCTATAGAAGCGGTACTCTTTCACCAAAAAATACTGTTTTAATATTATTACAGTCTCGTAATCTACACGCTGCCTCGGCAAACGCGAAAATCGAGCCGTAACAATATATTTGGCTTTCATCCCTCGAGAAGAAAGTCAACAGGTGTGAGGCTGAAACATCCGACAGCGCATGGTTTATTTTGTAGGCCTACGCGTCGAGATATTTCTCAATGAACACTGCCAGCACCCTCAGGAGCTGACTGTGAATGCCTCGCACAAAACAGTATTATTTCCCATGATCGTGTGTCCCTATTATTGTAGACTCGTAATCTACGCGCTGCCTCGGCAACGGCGAGATTCGAGTCATTCACAATATATTTGGCTTTCATCTCTCGAGAAGAAAGTCGATGGGCGCGAGGCTGAAACACCCGAAAACACGGCTGTGTGTGCGTCGAGATATTTCTCAATTAACACAGCCAGCGCGCTCAGGAGCTGACTGTGCATGCCTCGCACCCACACAGAATCTTTATTGCAGAGTAGACCGAATCTACGCGCTGCCTCGACAAACGCGAGATCCGAGTCACCATAGATTCTTTATTGCAATGCAGACCTTAAATCTACGCGCTGCCTCGGCAAACGCGAGATCCCAGTCACAGAATCTTTATTGCAGAGTAGACCGAATCTACGCGCTGCCTCAACAAACGCAAGATCCGACCCACTAGATTCTGAATTGCAATGCAGACCTTCAATCTACGCGCTGCCTCGGCAAACGCGAGATCCCAGTCACAGAATCTTTATTGTTGAGTAGACCCTTAATCTACACGCTGCCTCGGCAAACGCGAGATCCGAGCCACTAGATTCCATATTGCAATAATTTAGGACAATTCTTATGGGACAAACAACACCAAATAGGACTGACAGTTTGACACAGAGCGCTTGCTGAAGAACAAAAAGCTGACATCTCATGTGTGCCGGCTCCTTTTATAGCTTCCGCCTATGTGCCGTCACACATTACGTCATGACGCAACACCAATCGGAGATTGGCTTAGTTTCATTCATGCTTCAGAGACGCTACGCTGAGGGGCGTTCCCCCAAAGTGTCATCCGACGCAGTTGGAGTTCCCTCGAAAGGGAACCCAAATTAAGTTGTTTTGCCAGAGTTATTCTGCTTACAATAAACGTTTTTTGGTCAATAAGATGGAACAGCTTGAACAGGAAATACTTCTACTTAATTTTTAAGGGGACAGTGTTGATACCACTGAGTCTTTGAAACGGAATAAATTTCTTTTGCGGAATCTACTGGAAGAAAGAGCCCAGGAGACGCTGATTCGTGCAAGATTCTCATCATTCAATAGCATGGACTCTCCTACTTCGCTATTTTTTAACCTAGAGAAGAGGACTGTGGGTAAGAAGATTTTAGGCTGTTTGAAGCTTCCAGAGGGGAGGAAAGTTACTGATGGTCATGTGATTATTTCTTATGCACTATCTTTTTATGAGGATCTCTACAGCTGAACCTTGCAATGAAGAGATGGCTGAACTTCTCTTTAAGGATTTACCTCAGCTTTCGGAAGGAGAGAAAACTAAGCTTGATAAACTATTGGCTTTTGGTGAACTATCTTTTGCTGTTAACGAACTGTCTTCGTGCAAAGCTCCAGGATTGGATGGACTTAATGCAGAGTTTTACAAACATTTCTGGCCAGTCATCGGAAAGGATTTGTTTTCTGTTTTCATGGAGAGTTTTAAAAGAGGTACACTTTTGAGTCTATGAAGAGCTGTGGTCACCCTATTACCTAAAAAGGGTGATCTTGAAGACATTAGATGCTGGCGTCCAATCTCTTTACTCGGAGTAGACTATAAGATACTTTCGAAGTCTTTAACTAACAGAATTAAACTGTACATTTCTTCAGAGATTCATCCAGATCAGTCATACTGCATTCCAGGAAGGACTATTTTTGATAATCTTTTTTTGATTCGAGACCTGATTTATTTTGCAAGGATACAACGTTTTGACATTGGTTCTGTGTCTTTGGACCAGGAGAAAGCCTTTGATTGGGTTGATCATGGTTTCCTGGTTAAATGCCTTGAGGCTTTTGGATTTGGTCCATCTATTATTGCCTATATAAAACTTTTGTATACTGACACATATAGCATGCTGAAAATTAATTGTACCCTTACAAGACCTTTCAGAGTAAGCAGAGGCATAAGGCATGGGTGTGGTATCTCAGGAATTCTGTATGCAATTGCAATTGAACCATTTTTGGTCGCGCTGAGAAACAAGTTGGGTGGCATATCAACAGTGTGTCCGTCCACCTCAGACCTGAAAACTGTTAAGCTTAGTGCCTATACTGAGGATGTCACTGTTTTTATCAGATCTTCTCAGAATGTCAGGACTTTGAGGGAATCTTTGGAGGTTTATAAGAAAGCTTCCTCATCTTGAATTAATTGGCAAAAGTGTGCATCCTTTTTACTGGGTGAATGGTGGAACTTCAGTTCTTCCTCAGAACTGTTCCTGGAGTCTAGAGGGGTTTAAAGTGCTGGGAATTTTCCTTGGGACTGACCAATATATTCAGAAAAAATGGGATGGTATGTTTGAAAAAGTTTCTGGGCATTTACAAAGATGGAGATGGATACTAACTCAACTGTCATTTAGAGGAAGAGTGCTCATTATTAACAACTTAGCAGCTTCCATGATGTGGCTTCGCTTAAATGTGCTTGACCCACCAAAAGATTTGTTGCAACGTCTGCAGAAGAACGTCAGCAAAATTTTATCAAATTGTTCTGGCATGGTTATCATTGGCTTCCCCCTGCAATTCTGCATTTGCCAGTCAATGAAGGAGGCCAAGGGTTGATTGATTTGGCAGCCAAGGTTAAAGCTATGAGGTTAAAGACACTTCAGTGCCTACTCTACCCTGTGGATCTTAGGCCATGGGTATCGTTTGGTCTTTTGGTGGGTTCTGTCTTGATAGGCAATTGTTTTAATGTCTTCATATGATGGCAAGTTTTCAGCTGATAATTTTATTCTTCTGTGTTAAACTCCTGGACAGGTTTTAAATTGATTAGAAATTAAAATAATAATTTTGGCCTTGAAGAACGTCTCAGGTTACGACTGTAACCGTAGTTCCCTGAGAAAGGGAACGAGACGATGCGTCACTTGACGCCTTGGGAACGCCCCCAGCGTGAATGCGTCTGAGCATCAATGTCAACTAGTCCAATGGAAAAAATGAGCGTCACGGGCGGATGACGTCATGACCAGGAAGGGATAAAGGCTCACCCGGTGAAACGCGGCATTAGCTTCAAAAAGTCGAAGCAAGCCGATCACGGGGAAGCAGGAAGTATGGCAGGGTGACGCATCGTCTCGTTCCCTTTCTCAGGGAACTACGGTTACAGTCGTAACCTGAGACGTTCCCTTTCGAGGGAACTCTCGATGCGTCACTTGACGCCTTGGGAACGAGAATACCCAAAACGCCAGAATTCCAAGTACCTGAGTGTCAGTCTGTTGAAACTAAGCACTAAGCACCTGAGAACCTGGGGCAGCATCCAGGTCTAAGCTGTAAAACCTAACGAATGTGAGCGGTGAGGACCAGCCTGCCGCATCACAAACGTCTTGAAGAGAAACTCCAAATAGTAAGGCTTTAGAGGCCGCCATACCCCTCGTAGAATGAGCTCTGACCGCCAAAGGACACGGCAGGTCAGAGTACTCGTATGCAAGTCAAATAGCCTCAACTATCCACTTACTAACTGTCTGTTTAGAAGCAGGAAGACCCTTCTTAGGTGATCCAAAGCAAATAAATAACTGGTCGGACTTCCTCATTGACGATGTCCGATGAACATAAGTATCCAGTGCTCGCACTGGACACAAGAGGTTCAGCCTTTCCTGGTCCGCCGATGTAAAAGGAGGAGGACAGAAAGCCTGCAGCACAATAGGCCTCGGAATCAAGGTCGGCACCTTAGGGACGTATCCCTGTTTCGGATATAAGAATGCCTTGACCATCCCCGGTGCAAACTCAAGGCAGGTGGGGGAAACCGAAAGGGCCTGAAGGTCTCCAACTCTCTTAAGGGAAGAAATAGCTAGCAGAAAGATAGTCTTGAGGGTAAGAAATTTCTCTGAAACCGAATCTAAGGGCTCGAATGGAGCCCTAGACAGGCCTTCTAGTACTATTGCCAAATCCCAAGCTGGCACCCTAGTGCGAGTTGCAGGCCTCAGCCTCAATGTGCCACGAAGGAAACGTGTAATCAGGGGGTCTCGACCCAACGATGTACCCCCCACTAGGGCGTGGTAAGCCGCAATGGCCGCCACGTAGACCTTGAGCGTGGAAGGACATAGACCTGACGTAAAGCACTCCTGCAGGAACTCGAGTACTGTGTTCACAGAACAGTTAACTGGATCCCACTGATGTCGGTGACACCATACAGAAAAAACTCTCCATTTAAGCGCATATAGTTTCCTAGTAGCTGGAGCTCTGGAGCTTAGAATGGTCTCAGCAGCCTCAGCTGAGAGACCACTCTCTATGAGTTGGGCCCCCTCAGAGGCCAAACCCACAGGTTCCAAATTTCTGGTCGAGGGTGAAATATTGTGCCCCCGGCCTGAGACAGAAGGTCTCTCCTGATTGGGATCTCCAAGGGAGGACCGTCTAAGAGATGGATCAGGTCCGCAAACCAGATCCGACTCGGCCAGCGTGGTGCTACTAGCAGTAGGCTTATTCCGTACTGGCGGACTCGTTCCAGAACTCCTGGGAGCAGAGCAACAGGGGGAAATGCGTACAGACGTAGCCTCGGCCACGTCTGCACCATG
The DNA here is from genome assembly GCA_030578255.1 of Tiaroga cobitis. Taxonomy (NCBI): domain Eukaryota; kingdom Metazoa; phylum Chordata; class Actinopteri; order Cypriniformes; family Leuciscidae; genus Tiaroga; species Tiaroga cobitis. Next base: position 29,869,430 of record CM060591.1, on the reverse strand, counting down.
GCATCCAGCCCCAGGGGGGCTGGGTGAGTAAGGGAGAACCAAAGTGGACAGTGCGTCGTATGCTGAGACGCAAACAGATCCACCTCTGCTTGGCCGTAAAACTCCCAAATTTTCTCCACCGCCTCGGGGTGGAATCTCCAGTCCCCTGGCCTCAGCTCCTGCCTCGACAGGATGTCTGCTCCAATATTCTGGTCCCCAGGAATATACACTGCCCTCAGGGAGAGTACCTTCCCCAGAGACCACAGGAGGATCTGGTGCGCCAGCTTGCAAAGCGGACGCGACCGCAGACCCCCCTGACGGTTCAGATAAGAGACCACCGATGTGTTGTCTGTACGGACGAGCACATGATGGCCCCTCAGGTCTGGGAGGAATTGCTTCAACGCATTGAAGACGGCCATCATCTCCAGGCAATTTATGTGCCAAGAAAGATGATGACTCCTCCACCGACCCTGAACCGAGCGGCCTTCCATTACCGCTCCCCAGCCGGTGAGGGAAGCATCTGTCGAGATCGTAACTCGATGGCAGAGAGCTCCCAACACCGGACCCTGGGTTAAGAACCAGTGTTTTCTCCATATAACCAAGGCACGAAGGCATCGCCGCGTGATCTTGATCACACGAAGTGGGTTTCCCCTCGGGGAGAACCCTCTGGTCCTGAGCCACCACTGCAAAGGTCTCATGTACAGCAGGCCAAAAGGAATCACGTTGGACGCTGCTTCCGGAAGACCCAACAGTCTCTCGAACTGTTTCACAGTGCGTGACTGGCCTAGCTTTAGCTCTTTGGTGGCTGTCAGGATAGCAGCTACACGAACGGGCGATAGAGTAGCCCGCATCGTCACTGAATCCCATACCACACCAAGGAAAGTGGTTCTCTGTACTGGAGAAAGCACACTTTTCTTGGCATTGAGCCTCAACCCCAACATCTGCATATGAGCGAGAACGACACCTCGGTGCCGAACCGCCAACTGCTCTGATTCCGCTAGAATCAGCCAGTCGTCGATGTAGTTCAGAATACGTATGCCCTGAAGCCTGAGAGGGGCTAGAGCTGCATCCACGCATTTCGTGAACGTGCGGGGTGATAAAGCTAGACCGAAAGGAAGAACCCGATATTGGTATTCTTTGCCCCCGAAAGAAAACCTTAGGAACTTCCTGTGCTGAGGGAGGATGGAGACATGGAAGTAAGCGTCCTTCAGATCTATCGTGACAAACCAGTCCTCGGATCTGATTTGAGTCACGATCTGCTTGAGTGTCAGCATCTTGAACTTGAGTTTCTGTACTGAACGATTTAACAGACGAAGATCTAAAATGGGACGCAACCCTCCATCCTTTTTTGGAACAATGAAATAACGGCTGTAAAAACCCGACTCTCTGTCGGGTGAGTACACCTGTTCTATAGCTTCCTTTGCTAACAGGGCCTTTACCTCTTGCTCCATTACCAGAGCCTGCTCGGGATGCACCACTGTGGGCAGCACCCCGTTGTAACGAGGAGGACGAGAACCAAACTGGATTCTGTATCCTTTCTCTACAATCTGCAGGACCCAACGAGAAATATTCGGCAGAAGCTTCCACGCTGCCAGAAAATTTACTAAAGGAACCAGCCTCTCGAGGCTGGTCTCTGGTGTTATTGAGACGGCTAATTCCGGAGCCTGAAACATAATGGCAGGAACTACCTGAACTGGCCGCTCTAAGGCCCCCCTCAGAGGGCGCGAAACCAATGCTGTGCCGCAGCATAGCATCAGCGACTCGCTGGAGACCGCTGCGCCCTGAAGCACCGGGGGTGGCAGGGTTGGCAGAACGGTCTCGTGAGGACCCCGAAATGGAACGGGCACCGTATAATGAGGTGTACACCGCTCCACTTCGGTCGGGGCTGTCCTCACAGGCCTGATGCATGAACATCAGGACCTTTTTTTTTTTTTCTTTTGAACCGAAGCCTTCTTCGCCTGAAGAACGGTCCTCAGATCCGGCTTCGACTTAGAAGACTTCGGTTGAGAGGGATGCGTCTGTCTCCAGTCTCTACGTGGAGGTGCACGAGACGCAACACTCTCTTTCTGATGCACACGATATGATGAGCTCGACGGCTGGGGCTGCTCACGCCCAGCAGCCCCAGGGGGTTGGACCCGGCGAGGGAGAAACTTTTTAAAAACGTCAGCTTGTTTCTTTGACTCCTGAAATCTCTCGACGACCGCGTGGACTGCGTCGCCGAAGAGACCAGAAGGTTCAAGCGGAGCATCTAATAAAAAAGCTCGATCTTTTTCTTTAATTTCAGACAGATTTAACCATAAATGTCTCTCAGTAGCTACCAAGGCTGCCATAGACCGCCCAATTGCTCTGGCGGTCTCCTTAGTAGCCCTGAGAGAAAGATCGGTAGCCCGACGAAGTTCACGAATATCGTCATGACTGACTCCCTCACTACTATCCAGATCCCCCAGCAGGTCAGCTTGATAAGCCTGGAGCACTGCCATAGTATGCAGACATGCTCCAGCTTGACCTGCTGCCGTATAAGCTTTGCCCACTAACACCGAAGTGGCTTTAAGCGGTCTAGTGGGCAAAGCCGAGGCTTTCAGAGACGATGCGGGACCAGGGGAAAGATAACTGGCTAAATTTTCTTCCGCCTGGGGCATCGCCTCATAACCATACTCTTTCAGCCCCCTTATTCTCGAATAAGTGTTAACTTGAGGGCTGAAAAGACGAGATGAGTAAGGTTTATTCCACGATTTAGATATTTCATTGTGCAAATCGGGAAAAAATGGAAGCCCTCGTGGTGGAGATAATGTGGTGGAAGATAAAAAGCGCTCATCTAATTTGCTTTTAGGACGAGCGCCCTTCTTCTCAGATGGCCATTCAATATTTAATTTCTCTACAGCCCGCGACATAACATCCACCAGCTCATCATATGCTGGGGAAATAAATTGTGAATCTCTTTCCCCCATGTGTGTGCTTTCACTCTCCAAACTCATCGCATCAACCTCCTCGGAGGAAGAGCAATGAAGTAATGGAGGGCTCTCTCCCCGGGCGGAAGAAACCGCAGAGCGTGCTTCCGACACCGGGGGGAGAGCGCTGGATCTCTCGGGTAAGGAAGGAGAAAGAGCCCTCGGACCCGTCTCCAACCCCTCCGAAAGATCCTTTTGCGATCCCCAGGAATGCAATCTCCGCGCTGCCTCAGCAGACGCGGGTCCTGATCCCTGCGGATCGCGAGCCTGCCCACTCTCTTTATCAAAGAGTGACAGGCGAGAGCGGAGCATGCGAAGCGGTAACATCTCACAATGCTGGCACTCAGCCCCCTCGAAGGCTGAGACCGCATGCTCCACTCCCAAACAAACGACACAAAGCTCGTGTGTGTCCCCACCCGTTAAATAACGCGGGCAGGGAGAAGCACACTGTTTGTACACTTGTTTAGTTTCCATCCTTTTCCGCAACAGACAACAGTAAATAGACAGAGACAAAATGACACAGATCGCTTGCTGAGACACAGAAGCTAATGCCGCGTTTCACCGGGTGAGCCTTTATCCCTTCCTGGTCATGACGTCACCCGCCCGTGACGCTCATTTTTTCCATTGGACTAGTTGACATTGATGCTCAGACGCATTCACGCTGGGGGCGTTCCCAAGGCGTCAAGTGACGCATCGAGAGTTCCCTCGAAAGGGAACCATTGTTTTACAACTCAATATTGGGTGATAATATTTGTACATCTAATACAATTGTTAAAACTTTTTTGAAAAAAGGACTGACAAAAGTTTCAGACTTGATTGATACCTCGTCTAAAAGATGGAGGTCAAGTATAGATATTAGTAATCAGGCTGGTATTAAATCAGTCAGGACGATAGAGAAGCTCATTGGTGGGATGAAAGCGGCTTTTCTCTCCACACCCCTACTGTTTGTTAACTGTTTTCTGTCTAGTGGTCCTTCTGGAGTTTTGTTTCCTAAGTTATTTGTTTCTTTCAAGGTTGGTTTTGTAAATAATCATGTGGGAAAGCTGCTGACATTTAACGGATTACAAGAGCTTGATTTTCAGTTGGTAGGAAAAAGAGACCTATCACTATCAGTTATGTGTTAAAGTGGATTATTTTGAGCATATTAAGGACAGAGATAATACAAAATGGATAGAATTTTTAACAGTTCCTGCAGCTCTTTCTCCCTCATGGAGGCTTTTTTTTATAAGAGTCCACTACCTAAACGATCTGGAGACCTACAGTGGAGGTTATTACATTGTGCACTACCAATGTACAATGAGCACTAATTCTCATGTTTCTAAATTTAATTTGAATGTGCTACCGTTTTGCTTTTTCTGTTCTTTACCAGAATCTGTTTTTTCATGCTTTTACTGAGTGTTCTAGATTGGTTCCATTATTTATGTTGCTAGAAAGACTACTTGGGAATTTAGGCTTTATTTTTAACAAGACACTATTCATATATGCTTGCAACTATTCAAGAGTGCACCGACAGCAGTGTACAGTAGCAAATTTCATAACTGGACAAGCCAAATTAGCCATTTGGAAGTCTTGTAGACTGGCTGCTGAAGGGCGCAATATAGATGTTGTTCTGTTATTTACTGCTTTGGTGGAATCCAGAATAAGAGTGGAGCATAGAGTTTTTCAAATGACAAATAACTTGCTTGAGTTTGAGTTTAAATGGCGTGTCAATGGAGCTTTGCTGTCACTTTGTGAGAAAGGAGAAATAATGTTTAACTGGTGATGTATAGTGGTCACTTTGAGTGATAATTTTTTTTAAATTAATATATATATATATATATATATATATATATATATATTTCATTTTCTTTTGAACGTTTTGCAATATGATGTGTGAGGTATAATGAAGTGTTCATTTTTAGAATGTTTTAATAAAGTGTGTTAAAAGTCAAGTCTCTCTCTCTCTCTCTCTCTCTCTCTCTCTCTCTCTCTCTCTCTCTCTCTCTCTCTACTGGAAAATAACTCTTTTTAAAAATGTTTTACTAATCTAAAGCCCATTTAACATGATGTGTGTGTGTGTATTGTGTAAGCGTGCTTGTGGGTCTGTCTCTGCACACTCACATGTCCAATCAAACTTCATTAACCATGAGTTTCTCATTAATGATTCAAATCTAATTAAAGTGCTTCCGAGGATCATTATAATGCATCAATGGTAACTAATTACATGAAAAAGAATTATTACAGAACACGATTAGATTAAGAAACCTGGAGTTTGTGCAATCCTGGGTGTGATTCTGAACCAGTGAGTGCACAATAAGCATCCAAAGATCATATATGTCAAATCAGCAGCAGTTGAACATAAAGGGGATGTTAAAATAGTTTATCCTATCCAGGTTTATTACACACATGCAACTATAAGTAAAAAAAACAAAAAAAAAACATACTTCTGTTAACTAGATATTCCACATCTTTTCCAGTGCTCTCCTATTTTTGTCCTTTTTTTTACAAGAACCCCCTAAATTTTAAATAATAATAGATACATATTTATTTGAACATAATAATATTGTTTTGCTTAAAATAATAGACACAAATGATTTTAGTATTTGAGATATGTATTTTTATATGGTAATAAATAACCTTGTAACTTTATTTGAGCCTTACATTAGCTGTACAGTTAGTCCAAACATCTAACATCTTATTTTTCTCTCAAAGTTTTTACAGACCCCCTACCACTCCCTTGTGGCCTTAAGAAGGTCCTTGGATTCCAGGTCAACTCATGTTCTATGAAATATGTGAAGTTAATCAATGACAGTGGGTGCATCTCATACGTCTTAAATTAGTACATCATGTACACAAATTCAGGCACTGGTAAGGACAGTAAGGACCTTACCTCATTATACAACGTCACTTCTGGTTTTTATGAACAATAGCATAACTTATATTTTTCGGACATTTCTTTTTTTTATGTTATTTAAAGGATATTATGATAAATACTTTGATCTTTACATAGTTACATTAACTAGGAAGCTGATTGAGACGCACCCAGTGTTATTTGATCTCTTGCTTGCTATTAAAGGGATAGTTCACTCAAATTTTGTTGTCATCATTTACACACCCTCATGTCATTTGAAACCTGAATATGACTTTCTTTCTGAACATAAAAGGTATTTTGAGAAAAAAAGTACAAAAATGTATAAAACTGTTTAACACTGTCATGCATTTGTCTCTTGTTTTGTCTGCAAACACATGGCCGGTTGTTTTGGGCTATGTGTTGGCATTGTCTTGTGTTTTACCTCGTTTCCTTGTTAATGTTGTATCAGTGTCACCTGTGATTGTGATCATGTGTCCTTACCACGCCCCTTGTTCCCTCGTTAGTATTGATGTTCATCAGTGTCACCTGTACCTTTTTGTGATGTGTTCTATGTAAGCTCCCGGTGTTTGTTCCTCAGTGCTGGTTCGTCTTGTGTTCAGTATTGTGATCCGTCTGTGAAAGTTCCAGTTCTCTTACGAGAGGTTCTCTCATATTGCGTAAGCTAGCTTACGCTACGGGAAAGATTCATCTTTGCTGAGATATTGAAGCCAAAAATTATTTTATAATTTGTATCCATACACAACGCAGTTCCTCTGCGGCAGACCTAGAGCGGGCTAGCTAGCAGCTCATTGGTTCGCTCAGAGAGAACTGCTTAAGCCTATGGGAGAGCGGAACTGAACCCGCTTCCAATGAGAGGCGCCCGCGCGCTCATTGCGTCATGGCCCGCCAGAGTGGGCGTGGCCAAGGGGTATATAACAGTCTCTCCCAGGCTTATATGTTGATTCATTTCATCTTCAGCAAGCGCACGCTTCTGCTGAGTTCTGAGAGAAAGCCGTCGCCGTCGAGAAGGCACCTCTAGCGAGCTCCGGACCCTGAAGAAGCCGGCCGTCTTCGCCACCTTCAGCCGCCCAGCAAGCTAAGCCATCCGACGACAGTATCCTTTTTTCTCTTATACTTCTAAAAGAGCACGAGCGTCTTTATCAAGATGCCTCGTTTTTCCTGCGGCTCCTGCCGCGCTCGTCTCGAGGACGGAGACCGCCACGTCATCTGCGCTCTCTGCTTGGGACTTGAGCATGCAGAACTCGCCCTCGCGGATGGAGGTTGCGACTTCTGCGAAAGCCTGCCGCTGTCGTCCCTGCGGGCACGACTGCTGGCAGTGAAATCTGCTCCCGCGCCGCCTGTCTCTTCGCCGCGGAAGAAAAAACGCCGCTCCCAGAGGCCGCCGGAGCCACCAGCGGAAACATGCGGGCCGCCGCCGCCGCCTCCCGCTTCCCGCTCTCCCTCCCCGCCCCTGCCGGACATACAGTTGCCGCCGAGTGGCCGCTCTGTTGCCTCCGATGACGCCGCGGAGGAGAAGGACTCCTGCTCACTGCTCGCTTCCGACAGTGAGGACTGGTCGTCTCGCGGTTCCACGAGAGAATCGACGGGGACCCGCGCCGGGATAGAGGAAGAGCTGATGCGCCTCCTCTCACAGGCCGTCGAACGCCTCGGTCTCGAGTGGTCTCCTCCACCCGAGCAGGCCCCGAACCGGATGGACGGCAGCTTTTTTCATCGGCGTTCGACCCCCGCGTGCAACCGGGCCGCTCCATTTCTGCCTGAGCTTCACGCAGAACTAACAAAGTCCTGGAATGCCCCGCTCGCGGCCAGAAACCGCTCCGACATTTCCGCCTCGCTGCGCTCGGTGGACGGAGCCGCCGAGAAAGGCTACTCAGCCATGCCGCCCGTCGAGGACTTGGTCGCCGCACACCTCTGCCCGCCCTCTGCTAGATGGCGTTCCTCACCCACGCTCCCTTCTAAAGCGTGCAGAGCGACTTCGAGTTTTCACGCTCGCGCATACGCCGCCGCCGGTCAGGCCGCCGCCGCGCTCCACTCGATGTCTCTCCTCCAGGTTCTCCAGAGCGATATCCTTCGTGAATGTGCCGAGGGCGGCAGGAACCCCGCCCCCGCTGTCACGGATCTAAGAAGTGCTACGGACCTCGCCCTTCGCGCCACTAAAGCCGCCGCACAAGCTCTGGGGAGATGCATGGCCAGCCTGTGTGTTGCCGAGAGACACCTATGGCTCACGCTCGCCGTCATGGGAGACTCTGAGCGCGCCGCGTTTCTCAACGCGCCCCTCTCCCCGACGGGCCTGTTTGGATCCGCTGTCACGGGCATCGTTGATCGCTTCTCGGAGGTACAGAAAGCTACCCAGGCGATGAATTTGTTTCTGCCGCGCCGCGCTAGCTCTTCCGCGGGCCGCTCTCGCGAGCCTCCCGCCAGAGCTCCGCCACAGCGACCTCCTCCGCAGTCTCAAACAGCCCAGCGCAGACAGGACGCCCGCCCTCGCTCTCGCTCTGACAGCCGCCGCAGACCGCCGCCCCCACGAGGCCCGCGTTCTAAGATCACGCTGAAGCCTGATCACCAGAAGTCTGCCTAGCAAGATCAAGAAAACGACGGCGCTCTCCCGCTGCGGCCGGACCGCCGTCAAAGCTTCGCCCTCTGCCAGTCCCCGTTATTTCGCCGACTGCAGTAGTGTTGACCGCCACAAACAAGCCGGTGTCCCAGCCCGCTTGCGAGCGTCAAAAAGCCGTTTTTACGGCTACCCAGAGAAATCTCAAAAAGAGAAATTTTGCCAGTTGTGTACAAAAAGTGCCCACAATCATGTGCTCACCGATACACACAAGCATAACATATCCCGTGTCTCTATCAGAGCCCCATCACATGAAACGGGCAGAGCCCGCTCTAGTTTCAGAGAACATAAACACGCCCACGAGCCTGTGCGCGTGTCCCCTCTCTGCTCGCTCTGTTACACGGCCCATAGACTCCTCTCTGAGTGCAAGTCCCGTTGCCACACACATTCAAAGCGTGCCCACACACTGTGTCCAGCCCGCTATGTGCAGCAATCAGGGCAATATAGCCATTCGGCCACTAGCCGCATGCTTCAAAGCGTGGGAAGCCATTCCAGGCATCTCCCCGTGGGTGTTAAGCATTATAGAGAACGGCTATCTGCTGCAGTT